>OX421971.1:50554629-50999629 GCA_949128135.1 Parasteatoda lunata
AGCATGAATATACATTTTTTTAAATTAACCTATCACAAAAAATAATTATACATACTTAGTTATATCAGTACTTAGTTCATTTCCAACTTCAGGTTTCTGACCCAGATATGTCTCAACAATTTGAGATTCTTTACTGTGAAGAAGATCCTTGTTTAAGGTACTATACATCAATTCCAGAAGCTTAAAACAACAAATTCTTTTAACCAAGTGAATGTCTTTTACACCAGATGCCTATAAATGAATAAAAAGTGTTCTAGTATAAAAAAAAAAGTAATTAACATATTATTTTAAAAAAACACTATTTGCTTTTATAAAACTTACCAGTGATAAATTTTCTTTTATTATTTTCATAATTTCCTTAATGTGAGATAAAAAGAAATTGATGAAAGAAGTTAAAGCTATATTTTGCATCACAAGTATTAGAACTTTATAAACCATCTTCAGCAAAACATCCGATTTTGAATCAAATCCACTCTTCATGATAAGAGAGAAAACAATATCTGCATAAAGTTGATGATGACTTGAAGATTTGCTAAAAAAATTATAGAAAATAGCTAAGAACAATAAGATAAAGTAAACATACTTCTCAGAATATTCCCAAACATTTATGTTTTGAAAGACAGAGTGTATTAATTTAAGTTTTATAGGTACACAATTAAGAAAAGAAATAAAATTCAGTTTCATTTAAATTAGTTTTATTCAGTTGTCTGTTTTTTCATATTAACAATAAACTGTTTTAACAATAAATTGTCTTTTAAGCCGCTTCAAAATTACAAAGAAACAAGTGCCAAATGTAAGCATTTATTTTCTTGTATTCTTAAAAATAAGCATTTAAATTATCTACTGTGTAAAAAAAAGAAGGGGGGGGAGTTTTGCTAACAAAAAGAATTTTTTGAGTGATAGTGCATATTTTTTTAATTAAAAAATTTATCTTCACTCTTATTTCTCGAGACCTTTAAAAGTAATTTTTGAACATACATTGTTCCTAATAGATTTTCATACTTGTGTCTTTTGAATACGCAGAAAATTTTTATTGTTTTAAATTGTTCTAATTTCATTTATTATCTAAATTTTTATTTTTGTTATTTTTTGTTATAAGCTTTTCCTTTGTGAGTTTTTACTGTTAGATTTTTTGTTTGATACATTTTAGTAAAAATTGGTTTGAATATTATGTTCACATAAGAATAGAAATAAAAAAATTTAAAATTCAAAGTTAATGTTATTGAACATTTTTTTTCTTTGAGTAGTTTTCAAACATTTATTAAAAAGTATACTTAAATTAGGATTTAGTGTTAAATAACAGTGAATTAATATAACTGATAAGGTTTCCATAAAAGGACAAAGCCAAAACTTTTGAAAGGCGTTAGCCCACATTACTATTGAAAATATTTCCATCTTGTAACCCTTTTTAACATAGTGCTTTTCTTTTCTTTCTAAAAATAGCGTTATTTCAAATTAGTCTTCTTTTTTAAATACACTGAACAGTGTTTTGTCTGTTAGTTATAAAAAAACAAATCTTCTTTCTCTTGTCTTTAAGTTTATGATGAATTTAAAAAAAAAAAATATTTTATCTTCCGATCTTCAGCTTTAAGTGCCATTTTGAAAAACTGCTAGTCGACATTAGATATGTAACTAGATATGTCACTAGATATGTAACAAATTTGTTTCAGTTCATCAATATTTTATATGATAAATGCTTCGTTACTTTAAAAATTATAGTGAAAGGAACAATGTTTGCATATTTTTTAATTCGCAATAAGATAAGAATTTTGAATATTATTTTCCTCATTATAAAGAAAACTTAAACGTTGAGTGATAATTTATTTACACCTTCATAACTTAAAAGAAATTGATTTATACTATTCTGTTAGATATATTTATAAACATCTTTGAAAATAATCCCTTGTCAATTCTCAAAAACTATTTGCTAAAATTTCTAAGATTTTATAATTATTAAAAAATATTTGCTAAAAATTCTAAGTTTTTGTAATTATTAAAATTATTTGCTAAAGTTTTTAAGACTTTTTAACTCCACGAAGAGGCTAAAACTCCCATATCCTTTTCTTTGGCTACTATCTTGTTTTCATAGGCTAACCCAAGAATTTTAAGTATGTTACTGATTCCTTATGAGTAAAAGTAATTGATCTATTCTCTCTACATTTTGGAATTTTAATGTTATTTTTTCAAAGTTTATTGAAATCAGTGTAAATAAAGTTTAAGGCAGAAATTAGTTCAAAGTTTTGAAAAACATTTGAAAATTTTTTTTATTCTAGTTATGTAGTTTTTCCAATTAATGTTTAGTTGAACATTATATATCTTCAACGGCAGAACTTGTAAATTATCAGGAAAATATGGTTATTTTACAATAATACCTTTTTAACATATCTGTAATGCACTGGAGAAAATTTACTTCCAAGACATGTTCATTTTCTTTACAGAAGAAGGAGGTTAAAATTTCAAAGAGAAAGCCACATCCAGTCAGAGACAAAGCAGATAGCATCTTAAAAAGAAACATGTAACATTTATATAATATTTACTAAGTATAATGAACAAAATAGCTTCAAGAACCTAAAGTTATTTATTACATTTTTCAATGCAGATATGTAAGTATGGTAAGCGGAACTTCCTGGAACAAATTCAGTACTTTGCAAAGGAAAGTGATTGACCATCATTTCTTCTAAGTGAGACCTGAAATTGCAAAATAACACAACCAATAACAAAATGATTTTTTTCTTCTTTTTAATAAGTTTACAAAGAAATAAAATTTCAGTTAATTCAAACATTAACACAAATAAGTCTAACTATTTAAATATTTTATTTTTTTTACTCTTATGTTGTTTTAATAGTTTTAAAATGATATTCCTTATTTTAATGCTGTACAAACGGTCCTATCTTTTTTTTTTTTTCAATATAATTTTCACTTTTTTAGATAAAAATTCTTGATGGTTAAGCATAACTTTTTAAACATATTAATACAACTAACTACTAATTTTAAGCAACAATATTTTTAATTATGAAAATAATTATTTACCATATCTATTCTGAAAATTTTTTTTCTTCACAGAAATATCTTTTTCCTTTTAACGAGTTTTATATTATTCAAAAAGAAATGTATTTTACATTATTTATTTCCATATAATTAACTTAATGTGAACTATACAATAATTAAAAAAGAAATTTATCAAAGCTATATCAAAAAGGTAGAAGTTTGCATGTTTGATTTTACTGACATTGAGTTTTAGTAGAATGATTAAAGAAACTTATCGAAACATGATGTTTGCTAATATGAATGTTAACAATGTCAACATGCATAAGACTTAAGTACATATAATGTTATAATCTTTATTAGTAAAGATAAAATATCTTTAGATTGATCAATCCCTCCTGGTCTGAATTAATATTAAAAAATTTATTAATTACCTTGATTAAGAAATTCAAAATAGGATGCTTTTCAAACTAACGCGTATGACAAACTATCAACACCAAGAACTCAAAAATTTAATAATGGCTGCAGGAGAAATAAATAAATAAAATGCAATAAAATATTTCTGTAAATTATTTGCTCTCTTTAAGTTAAAATAAATAAAACCAAATATCAGTTTCAGTAGTTTATATAGTGTTATCTTGTACACCTTTTATTCTTAAAAAGTACGTATGACAAGTTAGAATATTTGATTAAAGAATTAATGAAAAATTTGATTTCAATGAACACACTATACAAGGGGGAATTGAAGGGAGTACACGAAGGAAAGGTGCAACCTCCCAGTTTTCAAAATGTCCACTTTTTCTAAATTTTTTAATATTTTATAAATAGTAAAACTTTATTTTTGTTTTGTTCTTTTATTGTTAGTTAAAAAGTAAAAGATCTGTATGTAGCATAGTTCTTGTTTCAAGCATATTTGACATAATATACTAAAACTTCCTGCCACAGACCTTCCTAAATAAAAAAACTTACTTTAAAGTGATTGAAATTTATAGAATTTTAAACAAAATGTAGTTAAAGAAAAGTTTTTATAACACATCAAAATGTCATTTTAAAACAGCCATAGCAAAATAATTATAATTATTCATAACAACTTTTTAAAACATTCTCTAATAAGTTTTTCAATGCAATTTTGACATTGGCAGACAAAACTAACAAACAACTTACCTTAAGTTTGTACTATTCTCAGAACTAGTGGAGCTTTCACAAAAAAAGGGCAAAATATCCAAGGCATGGACCTAGTAAAAAACATTTGTCAGCATGAATATGGTAATTGGCGAAAAATATTTAAAAAAATAACATATTTAAGATATTGCCAATTAAGGCAAACCAACTATTAATTCACATAATTTCTGGAAATAATCTGTCACATGATAGTAAGTAAATTTTTTATTACAAATGTAATAATGACAAGAAAACTGAAAATAAATTTTGAATTGAATAAATGAGTGTAGAATAAAAATAATAAAATATACCATCATAAAAAAAAAAAAAACATTTTTAAATCCCAACAAATAGTGAAACTATGATTCATTTACAATGGTCCATATAATAGCTGTAATCTTCATTTATCTGATAACTTGCCTATATCAGATAACTTTGCATACATAATTTTTCCTTCTTTTTCAGTTCAGAGAATTCATTCATCCCCAACTACTTTTGACATATTTGCTAATAGATTGGATCTTGACCATCAACTTATTCTAGGTTTTGATACTACTGGATATTGTTTCATGCTCTATACATACAATATGTTGAAGAATGTTCTAATCAGATTTTGAAAGTCAGAGATAATCTCTGAGTGAGTTAGGACAGAATATAAAGAGCCTCTTGTGCTGCCAAAGTAGAGTCAACGTAGTTTTGTACAGTCCAATTTTTACAAAACTAAGTTTGATTGAATATACAGCTCTTGGACTAACTTCACTTTAATAATTGCTTGTAATGTTGAATAAGATAACTTAACAAGTTATTTACTATAATAGTTCAAAATTTGTAATTAAGGCACGGAAGAAAATAAAAAGTTAATGTTTTTTTTATGAGTTTCTTTCTGCTTTGGTAGTCTTTTCGGCCAACTGCAACCTCTTGTAATAATTTAAAAAAGTTACTGTGTTCTTATCGCATGATTTTGAAAAAAATTCTGCGAAATTTATAAAGGCCTAAAAGTGGTATATAGCACTCATTGGCCACACTAACTTTTACTTTACCATAGTTTACAATATCTATTCTACTCTTGGTTTAAGTTGGGCATGTGTGTTTAATTGAAGAGTATTTAAATGGTAAGAATCTGAGAGACTAATAAAAATATTGCTTCATTACATTTTAGCTTTTTATAATCTCTACTAAGAGCGAAAATAATTCTTTGTGAATATTTTCTAGGTGCTTACGTTTTTCAATAAAAAAAATAGTAGGTTTGAGTCCCCTTTCAATGTGATTTAAAAGAGATGGTAAAATATTAAAAGATGAGATATTGAATCTTCTTCTTCAGCACGACAGCCCCTTACATGCCTTGGCTGCCTCAACCACACGTAGCCTCCAACGCCTCCTGTCCATGGCGACTTTTTTCCAGTTGTTTATCTTTAACACTTTTAGATCTTTAGCAGCGTCATCCAGCCATCTAGTTGGAGGTCTTCCTCTAGTCCGAGATCCCGAAGGATTTTTAAAGGTGGTGATTCGGACTGCATTATTTTCTGGACCTCTCCAGATATGGCCAAGCCATCTTAATCTATTGCTTCGGATGACCTGTATTATCTGTGACTGTCCATAGAGTCTATATAGTTCAAAGTTGTATCTGATTCGCCAACAGCCTCTTTCCTGTACTGGGCCAAAAATATCTCTGAGGATTTTCCTTTCAAAAACACCAAGAGTACGCTGAGTGTCTGCGTTTTTGAGATATTGAATAGTCATTGAAAATGTATTCCCAGTTAGAAAGAAATTACATTCAACAATAAAGATAAAACATCATCACGTTAAAAGCTAATTTTACCAAAAGAGAACCTTTCCGTCTATGCACACAATGTATCTCTTTAAAAGTATCATTATAAGTGTATGCAGTATTGACAAGATTTAATAAATTATGGTAAATATAAACAATGATGCTTTATGTGAACAAGCTATAGACATAAAACTTCAATGAAACATTAATCACAAAACTATAATAAGCTATAATAAAATAACCCATAAAACTTACAATAAAATCCATTGTATTATTTTCTTTTGACAACATACTCAAATATGTTGGCAGAAGGGATGTAGCAAAGTGATTGGACTCATTTAGAGCCACCTAAAATAAATATAAAGAAATAATCAACTAATTTCAATTATTTAAAAATATTTCTCACTTATTTTATTTAACCAGATATTTTATTAATACTAAAGCAATTCAAATTATTTAAACGAATTGAAAATGCAGCAAAAAAATATATATATATATATATATATATATATATATATATATTACTGAAGTCAACAAAATATTTTAAAAATAGAACCAATTTGTAACTATGAAAGGATCAAAGATTAAAATTCTCAATCAAACACATTTATTAGATAATAAAGAAAATAAAAATTGAATAAAATTTAAATCCATATTAAATTTAAAATTATAATAAAAAATTACTTAATGACATTTATTGTGATCAGATAGATAAATTTAGGGGAAAAAAGAATAATCAAAACGGAATAAAGCAAACAGAGAAAATTAGACATTTTAATACCTAAGAAAAACTTAGGCAAATTTAAAGAATCTAGTTAAAAGTTAATATCTAAATTTCTTATGCCCGTTCTGTATTGCAAATAAACGCTAGTTTTCTCTAATAGTTAAAATTTTAAAAATTGATTTCACAGAAATACTTAAAGACTTATGAAGTATAAAATATTTTAATGGAGGACAGTTTAAGTAGTTAAAAAATAAAGCGATTAAAAAATTTAGATGTTCAATGGAAAATAGGCACAAAAATGGGTGAAAAAAGTTTTTTAAATTTAAAAAAAAGAAAGACAGTTTATATGATTGTGTTAAAAAAATTAAATAAACAAATTGAATTTTAAAAAAGGAAAAAAAAAATTCTAAAAAAATAGTTCATAGAGCAGTGAAAAATTTGTCAGTTTTATAAGAATCTTACTTTTTGATATACTGATTTAAGAGCTAGTGAAAGTTACTCAAAATATTGCACTTGGCGTGATAAACAAAGTATTCCTCATTTCAACCAAACAAAGAACAAGAAAATTAAGAACAAGAAAATTAAGAACATTGATTTGAAACTTGGTTTAAAAAGTTTTGGACAGAATCAGCTCTAAAAAAAGCTGGGATCGTTGTCGAATTTAAGAAAAAAATTAACACACATTAAATAAATGATTTTTATAAGCGCTATTCTAATAACAAGAAATATATTTCTAAAAATTAGAAGCAAAATATTTAATGTGATAAAAAAAATTTAAACATTTTTTTTGGCAAGATGAATTTAATTTAAGAATTAAATTTAAACTAATAATATTAAATAATTTATAAACTTATAATATTTTTAGACAAATATCATAAATAAATTATTTTTGTAGTTTTGTTCAATAAAAATTAGTGCAAAACTTTTATTTCATTACTTATGAGTAAGATAATTTTTTTTTTAGATAGAATACTGGTAATTATAAATTTTCTTGTTTTTTTTATATAAAAATAAATTTAAGCATTATTTGGAGAAATATATAACATAATATTTGACATAATATGAATTTTTTTTAAAAAAGTAAAAGTTACTTTCTATAAATTACTATTTGAAATTTGTAAAAAGACCAATATCTTTTTTTCAACTTTTCATTTAAAAAAAAAAAGTCCTTAAATTCCCATAACTTGCTAATGAACTCATTTCTGTAATTATTTATTTATATTGTGATGGCTTATTTTTAAAAAAAACTTTTAGGTTAACAAGAGGTTATTCATTCATACGCAATAAAATTATATATATATATTTCCTTCTTTGTATATTTTATTTCAGAATTTCTGCTAATGCTCAAGCTGAATTATGAGGTCATAACATACCACTTTTTTAGATATTAATATTGGACATGGAATTTTGCATGGGGTAATTTTTAAAATTTTTTTATATTTATTTATTTTGTGGAATTTGCATTTTGAAGTTGTCCTTGCTAGGGGTTAGGGTGTAGGACAAATTTGGTCTTATTAGATGCCTCTTTTAAAAAACGATCTACATATATTTTTTGAGATACAGTGAAACCTCCAGGAAAGACCACCTCTGTATAGTGACCTCTATCTACGACCACTTTTGGGAGGAAGGGAATTTTTTCCATAGACTTTGTGTTGAAGAAAACCTTTAGGAGAAACTAATAAAACCTCTCCCCGCAATAAGGCAAATAAGGAGAGACAAAAAAAAATAATAAAAAAAGATATTAGCAAAACATATTAGATTCAAAAGTATTTTAAATATCGGTGAGTAGCTCTTATTTAGAGAGCTTTTTATTTTTGACAATTGCTGAAAAAGATTCAGACAACCTCGTGTTACAGTCAGAGTGCACTAAAGATGATGCTATCAGTGATTTAGTTTTAGAGTTAGAGGTTAAATTAAAAACAAAAGTTAATTTAGAAAAAACTATGCATTGCGAAAAAACAAACCTCTCACCTTCTCAAATTTAACTCATTTTTATGATATTAAATTAAATGTAAATTTATACAAAAAACATAATTGTTTATTTATTTAAAATAATTCTATCATTCATAATTGGTAAATTTGTTTTTACACTTAATTTATATCAGTAGATATCATTGTTATTGATGCTAAATTTTATTTATTGATCCATTTTTCATGACTCCAACACAAGTGGCATTTCCGTCACTGATGACAACTGGCAAATGACAGAGTGAGTAAAATTAAAAGCGCTTGAGAGAAATCAAGTACCTTCAATAACATTTTGAAGTCAATGGGAGTAACCCTTAAGAACGACCAACTTCCATTAACAACCATTTTACTATGTAACAGAGAGTGATCCCTCTCAAGAGGTTTCACGGCATTTTACTAATTTTATACTTTTCAAACATCTTGTATGACCTAAATATAACAAAACATGAAAAAATATTTCTCAACCTTTGAATCAATCAAAAGCATTTTAGTCATCAAAGAAAGAACCGAATAGATACTATCAATATCTGGATGATCTCTCCACCAAGCACAGATTGGATTCCAATTGTTTAAGAATGCATCAATCACTTGCTTTCCATGTCTAAAATATTAAACAAATTTAATTGAAAACAATTGTAATTGAAAATTAGAAATTCACAGTACATTTACCTAAAAATTAAAAATGTTACATTTTATTTTGAGGAATAAATTGAATAAAACATTTGAATGAGTTTTCTTATTTGCAACATATTTAGAGTCTTACACTTTAAATGTGGGGTATCTAATTAAGATGTACTTTGCAGCTTTTTCATAAGCCCTACAATTTCTCATCAAATCAAACTACACATCAAACTATTGACTTATCAAACTACTTTTCATTCATTGACTTAATAATATATGATCATTAATAATAAATTAATTAATGATACATTTATAAGAAATCATTCATTAATAATGCTATTCAGTTATCACCGTTTTTATTTCGCAGTAAGAATTTTCTGAAACTAATGAATCATCTAAACCTTCTTAGCGTAACTCTGTATTAACGATAAAACTTTGAACTTAAATGACTTAGAGTAATATTTAAGCATATAATAAACAATTTAAATACAGGATTACATAAAAATAAACCCTTTTATTCAAAAATTATAACACCTAATAATAATATGGATATAACTTGAGATATATTAGGCAAGACATAAAAGCTTCCAGTGTGGTATGTGTGCCCATCCAAAATTAACAGTTTTATATAATAGCCTTCATTATAATTTTTTTAATATTTGTAGGTTCTCAAAAGAGAAAAACTATGTTTTAAGCACTTTATTTACAAAAACATATCATTATCAAGAGAAAATATGCATGAGCATGTTTTAGGCGAAAAAAACATTGATTAAAGGTAATGCTATATTATTAACAGTTTTGTCATCTTGAGTTAAAAACATTTTGAAATACATCCCTGTACTTTAAAGTGCAAGAGTAAAACGTTTTTGTGCAAGAATATTTATAGTCAAATATAAAAAAATATCTAAATATGAGCAATATTTAAGGTTTTATGAAGTACTTCAAAAATAATGATTTTATTCTTGGTATGTGTGTCAATTCAAAATTAACAGTTTTATAAAATTTCCTCCATTAAGCTAAAAAATAATTAAAAATGAAATGCTTACTTTTTTCTCAAAATCTTAGAGCATGCTACACAATCGATAAACTTCAACAGGATTGAAATTTCATTAAATGATTGATGCTTCAAATTACTTGCAATGGTTTTCACAAAATTCTCTGCGGATTCGACAGCAAAAGAAGAAATGCTGTTGGTAAATAAGTTGAAAACAAGCAAACCTTTGGATACAACTAACTTAGAATGTTCTTCTTCAGTTGTCTCCAGCAATGTTTTAGCAAAGTTTTGCACCTGTAAAATAGTTTTGATATTTATTTAAGAATTGAAATTGGAAAACTAAAAATATAATAAAATAACTAATTAAGAAAACAGATATTTATGATTTATGAACAAATATATTAAAATACATTATCATTAAGCAAACCTTCTTCCAAATTTCAAGAAGTTTAAATTTTCCAAGTATTTTCATGTCTGGATTTAATAAATGAAACTAATAATCAACAGTTTTTAAGAAACATTAATGTTTAACTACAGGTATTTATTTAGGAAAATGATAAGCTAAACTAACAGTTCAAAATTTTTAGGTAATTTTAAAGCTCATTAATCAAAAACAAG
Organism: Parasteatoda lunata; assembly: GCA_949128135.1. Lineage (NCBI taxonomy): Eukaryota > Metazoa > Arthropoda > Arachnida > Araneae > Theridiidae > Parasteatoda > Parasteatoda lunata. The sequence goes on from OX421971.1 coordinate 50,565,470, forward strand.
TCTGCTATAATTATAATTCCAGAAAAAAGAAACTGTGCCAAATAAAGAAAAAGAGAATGAATTAAAATCTTAAAGGAAACCTAAAAGATTTATTTTGTTATTTTCAGATGCGATATACTTATTTTTAACACTATAAAATTACTTCTTTTATGATTTTGTAATTGTCTGGTAATTCTGCAGGTATTACACAAAATACCAGGGAGCTCATTACAATTAAACTAACATAGGGAAATAAAAATGGGAGAATTAAATGACACAGGACATACAGGAAAACTGAAGAGATTAAAAAACAGCTTAAATTAAATAATTCTTTCAGTAAAAAATATAACACACTTTTATTGTTATCAATATGGAATAACACTTTGAATATTATGAGAAGCATCAATATAAATAACTGTAACCACAGCTATTTTAACACCTAGCAAATATTAAAATAAAATTAATTTTGGCAGAAATATATGATTGAGTAAATAACACACAAGAACATGAAAGAAGCAGCTATATAGTCCTTAAAATATTTTTTATACAATTTTATTCCCACAAGAAATTAATTTAATGTATTAATTTAATGTATTATTTAAATGTAAAGGGGAGAATTAATAAAGAAGAATATTTTTTAAATTGCAGGGTTCATACAGAGATCATAAGAAGAAATCCAATGAGTATCCAAGGAGTCCAAAATTTTAAGGACTTATCAAAAATTTAAAAACTTTGTGTGAAAGATAACTACACAGTTTTTATTTTAAAATTAAAAAGTTATTATAAAAAACTTAATGTATATTTTGCATTAGATATTTTTTCCAGCCCTTTTGAAATAAATTTTGACTTTGTCAAACTTCACCAAGAAAAATAAAGTTATCACTTTCACACGTAAATACATTTTCCAGTTTCAAATATTTTAATAAATCTTGTTAAAGTACATAGTAGAGATGTTAAAGATTAACATAAAAAACCTACCAGTCTGATATTTTAAAATTTGAATACATAAGAAAATCTAAGGCATTTTATACAAAAAAAAAAAAAAAAAAAAAAAAAAAACACTAAATCATTAATTAAGTTTGCTTGTAACATGTAAAATCATTTGCTGTTATTTTTTTCTTCTAACTCTTGCAATTCAATTTTTTTTTCTTTTAAAGTTTTTCTTAAACTATTAGATTTTGACAGCTAAGCCATAGCATTAAGTTTCCCTGCTTGAACAGAAATTCATCAGCAGACTTAGTAAGTACATCTATGGACTAATTTGGAAATCTAAGTAATTCCAAGTACTCCTTGGAGACTTTTTTTATTTCCAAGGAGTTTCTAAGGAGTATAAAGAGTCTGTACGAACCCTGAAATTGTTGAGTTAATATTTTAAAGAAAATAAAGTTTTTCTTTCAGACAAAAATATAAATCAGTTTTGTTTTTAGAGTCAAAGTTATACATAATTGCTGTATAATTTTAATTAAAAGATTCTGGCATCATAAAGAATGCTATGAGGCTGTCTGAAAGTTAATCACATTAAAATTTTCTTTGTGTTACAAAGCTTCTTCACTCTCTTAGCCATTCATTTATGAAACTTCTTTCTCATAATTCATTTATTTTTTATTTTGGAATACAATTTGATTTTTAAATAAAAAAAGATGGTATGTATCTTTCTTATTAAAACTGCACAAACTGTTTGTAAAGGTGGATTTTTAACCATTAAATCACAAAGGAACTATTTCCTGAGATTTCAAAATCAATAATAAAAAAAAGATACAAAGTTATGTGAAATCAATATAAGATTAGAAATTATTTCATTAAAGAAAACTCACATAAAACAAAACAAAAAAATTAATCAAAATGTGCTTTATTTTATTATAATTTACACCAAATTAAGTTACAATGCACTTCATAAAATTTGTTTAAAAAAAGAGCATTTTCAAAAGTATTTCTTTAAATGCTTAACTAACACTTAACTAATCCCTTTTGACTATATACAGAAGAATGTGTGTAATATTGAACAACTTAAAGTATTTTAGTATTTTAAAAAAAACTAAATAAAAAAAAATTTGGAAAAAAAAATACTTTTAAATATTTGCTTAAAAATTATGGTTATTCAAATATTGACAGTTGATATTATTTAAAAAAATATCTTAGTGTAAACAAATTTACTAAAAACGTTAATGAGGAAATTATATTACCTGTAAATCTATTTTATATGCCACGTTTAAAATTTTCTCAGCTAAATTTAAACTTGCAGGATTCAATGCCATATTTTTATTGATTGAATTATAGCAAATACTGGAATCAGTCCATATTGAATCTATCAAATTATTCAAACTTTTGTCAGGGTTATTGAAAAGGTCATTAGCACGAAATCCATTTTTCAATAGTAAATCATAACCATTCAGCAGTTCTGTCATTTGCAAGGAGTTACATCTTGGATCTGACAATTTTAAAGGCAACAATTTTTCTAAGTTGCACCCATTTTTAGATTTTAAATATTCCAAACAAAAGGCATGGAACTCTGACTTCTTAGAAAGTTTTGAAACCACAATTGATACCTGTAAAAGTTATGAATAATTTCAAACAACTAGAGCGAATTTAATTAGTTAAATACAAAATATTTTACAATTATTATATGATGTAAAGGAAATGTTGCAAAATACAATTTCATAATGTAAAATGTATCTTTAACTCTTTATAGAGCCAAATTTCTAGTAATATTACGTAAAAAATATATTTATTTTTATAATTTGATTTATAAAAAGAAATTCATTCAGCTTATTATCAAAAAATAAATTTCTTATAATAACTTTCCATAGAAATTTAATAGTAATGAAGTTGGTGGAAAGTGTATTTCCTATGGCCTTATAAAGGGTTAAAGAGCGAAAAAACAACTCGTTTATTAAAAAAAAAGGAAAAAGCGATGAATTATCTTGCATGTAAACTGGTTTTAAGTTATATGCTTTTGTTTAATTTACTAAGATTAAATGATTGACTTGGTAAGGGGAAAAAACCAGAAGTGAAGTTGCACATAAAAGAAATTTAAGTATCTGATAACTATAAACGAAATATAAACCAACACTTACTTCCATTGGTAATTTACTAGCGATTTCAGGATCTGTCATCTCAAATCCTAAAGAAGTTGGATTGACAACTAACAGCAAAATTAACTCCCATAAGTTTGAATTCCACAAAACTTTGAAAAACTTATCATGGAACCACTTTGCATCAGCAGCAAACACTGATGTGATGAAATTTAGAAGACGAATTAAAACAGTACATTTCAATCTAAAACAAATAAATAAATAAAATATAGTTTCCAAAAAGAAGCTATTTTATAATTATAAAACAAATATAAATAAAAAGAGGTTTTTAAATATATTATGCCGGGAATTAGCTAAAAATATCTGTAAACATAAAAAAACTTTATTGGTGATATAATTTTAAATCACAGACATTTTAAGTTTTCCAAATTTAAAGATCAGGGGTCTGTCCAGACATTTTGTAAAAGGTCCTGTTTTTGTAAAATTGTGAAAAAATTACTCGTAATTTGTGAATATAAAATAAACGTTAAGTCACATTCTTTCAACCAGGGCCCTGCTTTTATGAATTTGTGCAAATATGGTCCTGTTATTGCAAAAAACTTTTTCAAGAAGTTTTTAAATTGTAAATAAATACAAGATTATGCTCAACACTGTAAAATTATAATAAAAAAAATTAAATTTTCAAAAATAAACAGCAATTTCTGCTTCTAAATTAGAGATGCAACATACAAATATTTGGTATTTAGCCTATACTGCTGAACACAGTATATTCATTTCGGACGAATAATGGAAGAAGCGTCTGCCGAAGACAAAACTTAAATCGTTTACATCCATCTTTCTTTTTTACCACGTTTATATCAACTTGCCTCCGTGTATGTCTGTTTGGCTGGAATTTTGTAACAGATTTTAAACTAACTTCCCGGCTATCTACAGACTTCAAATTTGGCACTTAGTTCAGAATTGGACAACATGAAATGAAAATGAAGAGAAAAAAGACATACTAAGTAAAATAAAATTAAAGAAAAATTACTATTTTCGTGATTGTCTTTTGTTGTCGATTTGATTATTTCAAATTAGTGTCATATGTCAGTTGAAAAGTTTTGTGTACAGTGAGTGAAAAAATTGAGATTTTGGAAGTGAGTTCTAAAAAAAAAAAAATCAAAAAAAAAATCAGGGGAAAATAATAAAAATCAAAATAATATTTTTAAAAACCACGTTTTTGTAGTGGAGAATAATAATTAAAAAACAAAAAACGCGGGGCACATGAAATACATAACAGTACATATACATATAAACATTTTCTTACTCATACACATGCACAATCACATACACATCCACATGCATATATACAAACATATTCCACATACACATCCACATTCAGATACAATTACAGATATACATACACATATTCTCATGAGTACACATACTGTTACTGTTATGTATTTCATGCGCCCCATGATTTTCGAATTTTCGTTTTTTAATTATTATTCTCCACTACAAAAACATGGTTTTTAAAAATATAATTTTTATTTTTATCATTTTCCGCTGGGAAGGGTTTATTCGATACAATAATGAAAGGTTTACTTGATACAAAACAATAATGACGATAAAAAATTTTGTGAAGGGTTCGATTAAAAGAAAATCATTTTGTGAAGGGTTCGTTTTTATGAAAAGATATTTTGTGAAGGGTCCGTTAACAAACCCAAATTTCTTCTAAACAGACCCTTGAAGATAGTAATTAAAAATATAAGAAAAGATAAACATCAAAAATTTGATGCATATTTTAATACATAAAAAAAACTGAACCCTCATAAGACTGAAGAATTCACATCCTTTATCTAGAACTTCACATTTTTAGAGCTTTAGGTGACTTGATGCAAGTTATGTGCAAAAATCCTTGTAAAAAATAATATTACAAAACTAATGTTGAAATTATTTTGATTAAAATGTTGCTTACAAGTTGCAAAAAAATAATAGTTTTGAATTTTGCAACAAAACAGTTATAAATAATTGTTTGGTTAAAAAACATACAAAAATTTTAAAATTTGTGCTATTCTCTAAGATTTTACTTCATGCAACAAAAAATACTTTGGAAAACAGCTTTCAATATTAATTCTATAAAATTGAATAATACTAATATTTTGTAAGAATGCAATAACTTCATTTTTAGTTACCATTAACAGTTATACTTAAATTGTAATATGTGAAAATAAAATCTAAAAAAGGAATTTATTTGACAAATTAATGAACACATATAAAGGAGCAAAAAGAAAATTTAAGGCTTTTGTTATTTAAATACATATTACCGATTATATTTTAGAGTCTCCCCAGGTATAAAAACATCACTTTCCTCAATATAATGCTTGCTTATCAAAGCTGTAAGTGGTTCTTTAACTATATTTTCAAGGAAATGTTCAATAGCATTGAACACTTTTATGCACGATATCAATGACGCATTCTTCTCTTCTAAAAAATAAACAGCAATATAAAAATCATGCAAAAAATTCCACAAGAATTTTGGTTCAAGATGTGCAAAAAGTTTTGAGTTTAATATTTAAAGGTGTTCTACTTAACCTAAAAGTTTTAAAAATATGAAGCCATTCGCTTTTTGGAGTACTTGAAAAGAAAAAAAAAAAAAAAAACACTACATATGATTTTTTTTCTTTAGTGGCAGAAAGGGAAATTACCCCTAGGATTTTAATAAGCATACAGCTAATTAAAAATATGGTGTCTTTTGCAGCATACACTTTTGCAGTATGCTGTAATAATTTTAATAATAATATTAATAATGTATGTTGTAATATTTGTTAAATAATAATTAGATCCATTAGAGCTCGCAAATCACAATGCAAATATGCTATCAAAATCTAACATATCACTATAGAGGTAGGCGAGTGCGCAAAATATCAAATTCTGTTTGATTGCTCATTGTAACTTGGCAGTATTTCTAATAATCACAAATCAATTGAGCTCTGTTTCTTCTTGCTGTCAAATAAGGTATGATGTTTTGTACATCCTCCTCTCACAATAGCAATTTGTCGCGTTTTGTTTGTGACAATAGTTTGTTACTTTTATAACAATATATAAATATCGATGATATGACCAAATACTTTTTCAACATAAATTAAAAATAAAAATTAGAAAAAATTATTAAGTTAAAAGGTGCTAAATAAGTACTAAAACAATAAAAAAAAGAAAAGAAAACAATAATTAATGATTAAAAAAAGGCAGAAATGTTACAACAGCATACAAGGTTCACAAACCTGAATTGATTCTAAAAGAAGGAAACCCCTAAATGGAAAGATGAAAATAAAAATATAATTTCACTAACATCTAAAAAAATTTGTTGAGATCTGTTGTTTTTTATGCCAAAAAAAAAAAAATTTGTGTTAGAAGAAACTTTTACACAAACTAGCCCAAATGTGAAATGTTTGGTCAGTTAAGGTAATTTGTAAAAGTAATAAAGTTATTGAAAATTAAATTAAGAAGAAAAAAGAACTCACCACAAAGCATATTTTGTAGCATCAGTTGCTTTGAAAAAATCCACTGATAGCATTCCATGGAAGTTTGGAGAGCTCCAAGCCATCTCGATAAAGATTTATATGAAACTTGATTTTTTAAGGCATTTTGTAAACTATCTTGCAGAACAGCTTCAAACCTACAAGGTTACAGTTAGTAAAGTAAATTTAGTAAATTTTAGTTTCAATTTTATGCATACCTTCTCTTTTAAAATTCTTAAAGTCTTCCAGTTGCTAAATAATTAATAGCTGGCATTAATGTCTTATTCCTTAACAGCAAGATTAAAGGTTTTGTTTCACCCCTGATTATTCATGAATTTTAGTATAAATTGAAATTGGAGATTTGATATTTGTATAATTAGAAAATAGATGTAAAAAGCTTGACAATATTTTAATAATACGAGCAGCCCTATTAAAAGAAATTTTTTTAAAAGAGTAATATCCCTCCTATATTTATTATTGAGGAAACAATTTTAATATAGAGGCGTGAATTTCAAAATAGAGATTGCATTTTTAAATTACTACCAATTTACAACACAGATTATAACTAATTTATAAATCATACAAAGTAAATATACTAGAATTTCCTGCTTCCCCCGAACACATCCTTGAATGTCTGGAATTTTCCTTGGAGGACATTCTCTTGCGACCAATTTTAGTGTGCGACTTGGCTAGAGCGTTCAGACTCATAGATTTTATATGGCTAAGGCTATATGTGAAGGATTAGAAACAACATTAGGATTTTGAATAGAATAATTAACCAAATAACTTAATTCCTCATTATTTTAAATTTTTTCATTATTTATGGATTACTTAGACCTTGGTTGCTATAACATAAAAATTTTATTTAAAATATAAAGAATAAAAAATTTTTACTACTTTTTTTTATTTCTAAGATTTAACAGCTTGTTTGAAATTCATGGCATGTGACTTCATTAGTGACAGGAAAAGGTATCCTTCACAAAACTGGAAAGATTCTCCAATAACTTTAAATGAGATTTTTTTTAGATTTTATTTCAATTTGAGTTATAAAATAGCTTTCAAAAGCAGTTGTGCTAGAGAAATAGGAAATAATTTCTTCAATTCAGAATACATAAAAAAAAGTCGTTGTCACTCTGTCTACATGAATAGACTGATTTTCTAAAGGATTATCTTAATTCTATTACAAGAGAAAAAAAGTAAAAGTTTTAATGAAAATTTTATCACAAGTATTTTCACTTGTGGTAAAATTTTTGAGGAGTAAAATTAAGAATATATTAAATATTAATTCGAATAGAAAATAGAGAATATAAAAAATATTGTTTCAAAGGGGATCAATAATCATAAACAATAACAGTTAATTTCAAACAAACAAAAGTCATACATACACATCCTCAATAATGTTTTTTCCACAATTTTCGTAAGTAATTATAAATGATGAAAGGTTTTGAGAGCCTAGAAATAAAAGAAGGCAATAATATACAGGCATTATAAAAATGTAAAAGAAGATATAATTTAATACGCAACACTATAAATCATAAATAAAACTGATATTTAGATAAATACACCAAAAACAGTTTTTTTAAATACATTTTATAATAAAATGAAAAAATAAGTCTATTGATTGAAAGAAGGCAATAATATACAGGCATTATAAAAATGTAAAAGAAGGTGTAATTTAATATGCAACACTATAAATCATAAATAAAACTGATATTTAGATAAATACACCAAAAACAGTTTTTTAAATAGATTTTATAATAAAATGAAAAAATAAATCTAATAATTGAAATGTAAAATTTAAAAAGTATGATAAAATAAGATTTTAACTCACTTTAACTATAAAAAATGACTTTATAATAATGAAAAGATTTATAAGTTATATTTAAATAAATACACAAATAAATCTTTTTTAATTAAATTTTATTAAAAAAAAAAAGAAAAATTAAGTACCGATTTGTCTGGAAATAGTAATATAAATTTGAATGAAAACAAAATATAAATTAAAAAGAAACAAATTTTAAATAATGGCTTCATAATAATGAAAGGTAAATTATAGCTGGTAAAAAGCAAATGATCAATAGTAATGAAAGAGTTTGTTTAATAATGTCTAAATGATATAAATAGATTTAAAACTTAAAAATTATTTACTTAAATTATTTTAAGTAGAACCTTTATAGGAACATTGTTATGTAAAAATAGTTTGGGGATTGGGATTAAGTTATAAACAGAAAATATTTAGCTTATTATCAAAGATTAATTTGATTTTCAAGACTATTTTTTGGTAAAAAAGTGAGCAATATTTTAAAAAATTTCCTAACTATAAAGAATGGGCACTGAACTTGAACTTTTGTGTTTATTAATAAATGAATTTATAAACTCTGTGTTTATAAATAGAAATAAACTTGATGAGAAATGTTCAAATGAACAAACACATAACACACAAGAGAATATAGCTTCTCGGTGAGTGTTGCCCTCCCCTTATCTCAGCACGCTAACCTTTACTGTTCCCACATTTTATGTAAACAAAACACTTCAGATACAATTTTTTTTTTTTGTATTTTCTGAAGTTATCAGCAGACTTTAGAACAAATTATAGAAAGAAAAATAGACACATCAGCAATTAAAAATTAATTAAGTTAGTAGTAAGTGTAATTACCACAGTTTTATAAAGGAATGAAGAAAACAAAAAATAATTTTGTAGGAAAAACCAAAATTTGAAGAAAAAAAGTTTTTAAAATGGTTCACTATAAAATTAACTAAACCTTTTGAAAAATTTTAAAAATGTTTAAGCCATGAGTAATATTTTTAAAATGAGAACTTTTTGAACAAGTGTTATTTAGTTAGATTGAATAGTTTTAATTTTATTTTTGGTCATTTGACTATCAAAAAATTGATTTATTCATTCAAAACCAACTCTTTCAAATTTTGAGATAAATTCAGAAAATTAAAAAAAATTTGTTAGACGAATGCCAAGAAAGATTTTTCTTTCATAAAGAATAAAAACTCTTTAATTAAAAATAATTAAATTTAGATGAAAGCCACCAAAACATTAATTTGATTACAATCACATCCATGCATTTATCACAGATGATATTGTATTGAGGTTGGAATCAAATCACATATTAAAGTGCTACAGAAAAATTAAATTTTCTACAAGAAATTGTTCTGTTCCTTGACTGAATATAGCTGTAATTGCTTAAACGTTTAGAAAATCAATTTAGAATTGTTCAAAAATTTCTTTTTTTTTAACACCTTATAATTAAATTAGTAAAAATAAAGTAAATCAATGAGAATGATTCACCTTAAGCAATTAACGCTTACAAGAAAAGTCTGGGAAAATGGAAGCAGCTCCAGTAAACTATTGACAGGATTCCCACTCTTTCAACAGAGCAAAAATTAAGCACTTTTAAGGACTTTTTTGTGAAGAAATTAAGGACTTTTTTGAAAAATTAAGTATTTTAAAGAATAGTGTGATGTTTATCATTGAATATACATATATGCCACCAGTGACAGGGCAAATTATTTACCTTCCTAAAAAAATCAATAAATAAAAAAAACAACAATTTTATTATAATGTAAGCAGATATAATTGCATTAATTAACAGGCTCGCCAAAGAATTACCAGGCAAATCTGCTTATCCTTAAGAAATAAAAATAATAGTGTAACAATCTAAGACTTTAAAAAAAAATTTACATTGCAACAAAAAAATCATAAATAGTTACCAAATATTTAACTTTCTTGTTAGTCGCAAATTCTGCTTTCTTATTTAATACCCAGGAAAATACCTAATGGGATGAAAAACCTAGGTGGGCTGGGATTTTTCAAACCCTGTTTCTAACAAATCTGTTTAATTTTTAGTACAATCATGATTTTAAAAAATGTTATGCTTTCTATAAATTTACAGTTACTTATTGCACATTAAAATATTATACAAATTCATTTAATTAGATATTTTAGAAAATAGTTTTAGTTATGGATTCTAGTTCAACTTTTTTTTTCTGATACTTCTTTTTTTAGCGTTTTACTTAATCCCTATAAGCAGAAGCATTACCAGTAGAACTTAATTTCTTGAATTCTGTCAATTTTGAAGGTTAGTGTGGATCTTCTACTTAGGTACCTTAAAACTGCTCCCCTCCCAAAAAAGAGCACTATCTCTTCCATGTGCAGTATTTCCCTTGTCCACACTATTCTTTTCTTTTAGAATGCTTTACTCTTCTCATAAAGTATCATTCTAAGCAAAGGGCAGAATAAATTAAGGAAAGAACCAATATATTAATGAAAGGGCATGTTTTCTTCCCCTTGTCTGTAGCCCCCCCCCCCCTCTTTACACACACATTAATTTTTGTCTCTCTAAAACGCTTTACCCTCAATGCATGGTCTAATTCTAAGTGATAAAAGAACTCCAATTTGTTTTAAAAAGTTGAACTGAAAAATTGTTCCTATCAACCATAGTGATGCTAAAAAATTAATTAAAAACCTTGAACCAAAATTAAGTACTTTTAAGGGCCCTTATTTTCCAATATAAAAATTAAGCAGTTTTTTAAGGACTTTTAAGAATGGTGGGAACCCTGATTGAGACGTTGTGCTTTAAATTCGCTAGAATGATTTGCTCAGAATTTCTATAAATTGAGCCTGTAACATATACTGATCCTGATATTACATATTATAAACATATTATAAAACTTTTTTCTAATTTTAATGACTTTTACCAATATGTGGATAATATTGGATTCATTGAAATCTTATGTGACAACCCAATTTTAAATTAATATTACTATTTTTTTGCAATAAATATGTTTCAATTCTTCAACCTCCTTTTATGGTTTTGATCACCAAAAAGATCTTCACTCTACTTATTAGCATTTTAAATATTGTTCAAATTTTTCAAGAAAATAATGACAAGCAAAAATTTAAGTCTGGCTAGTACGTTTTAGAACTGATATTTCATGCCCTGTATTATACATTGAAATTCTCCTAAAGAAATACACTATAACTAAAAATTTAATGAGTAAATTTTATAATTTACCAATTACCATACAAATCGCACATAATTTCTTTATTAGGCATTCGTAAAAGCAAATATATTAGAAGTAAGTAGGAAAAAAATAACAACCTGTAATAAAAGGAGCGAACTTAATAACCAAATCCATGCATTTATGGCGACATTCAGTTTGAACACAGCCACACTGTTTCAACAGCCACAGCACAATACACTGTAAAGTTGCCTCTTCCAGGCACCTACATAAGTAGCATAAAATATTATTCTGAAGTTTTAAAAAAAAAACAACATAAATACTTATTGTAAATAAATGATTGAAAAATTAGAGAGAATACAATTTTTTACAATAAAAAAGACAAAAAATATAAACCTGTAATGAATGTAGAAAAATAATGAATGTAGAAAAAAAACTCAATAAATATTGTTTTTACTTTATTAGGGCAATCTTGGATTTAAAAATTACATCATAATCTGTTTGCATACCTGGAAAGCTTTTCTTATGTTATTAATTAAGAGAACTTGTATCTATGGAAAAATTATTATTCCAAGTTTGCTTATTTGTAAAAGGGTCAGAAGGTTAAGAAAATAAAAATAAAAACATAAAATTTTCTAAATAAAAATATATGTAAATTAATCTTACTCAGGTTTTTTTCTTGACTTTTCAGATTTAATAAAAAGAGAATGCTTCACCACAATAATTTTCTCTAAATGATTTAAAGCATTTACACATTGTTCTTGAGTTTCTAAAAATAGAATTAATAACAAATATTTAAAATGTTTTTAATTTTAAAAAAATCATATAAATGGAAACTTTCCATAGTAAAACAAATCTATTTATCTCTATTATGTTCATAAAAATCAAGACAATATAATTTGTTGAAGACATGTCACTAAAGAAATTCATTAGTATTTTACCAAGCATTTCATCATCTTCAAGAAATTTCTATGGGGAGATATAACTATTATTGAAAATGGATAGAATAGAGAAAATATGTAACTCAAGTTTTTTCACTACTCACAAAAAATACTCACTTTCAGTCCTTTATTTTCACCATCCAAATAAATTTTTATCAGTTTATAAACAATGTCTTTATGCTAGAAAAATGGTAATAATTTAAATACCTAACATTGTTTAATTGTAAAACACATGCCAGCGTACAATTACCAGGTTATATTCAGAAATATTCAATTTTCCTTAAAAATTAACTATTTCATTATATATAATCAGGAAAGCATTTTTCACCAATCTTTTGTTCATAATTGCAAACAGTGGAATTAAAAAAAAATGGTGACTTAAATCTGAAAGAGAAGAAAATTATAGCAAAATTTAGAACAGGGACCCTGAGTTGGAGCGCTTTGGAGTTGGATCTCTAAATTTTCTCATGCTTCATGACTCTTTTAGTTTTTTATAAGTCATTTAAATGTGTTTTTTTTTTCTTCAATGTTTTAAATTTTTCAGGCTTAGAAATAGAAATATTTTTTTGTGCTTTTAACTTTATCTGGTTTAATAGTAGCTGATTTTGTCAAATACAGATAATTTATGTCTAGCTAAAACATTCTATTTAATTTTGTAATAAGTACAATTAGGTTATGCAGTATTTATTTTCCTTCTAATATCTAATAATATTCTATTTAATTTTGTAATAAATACAATTAGGTTATGCAGTATTTATTTTCCTTCTAATAATTATGATATACAAATCATATTATTATCTAAAATTCGTTTTTATAATTAAAATGTCATTAATTAATATTTTAATTATAACACTATTTAAATTTCATCATTATTAGAGTTTTATTTTTGTTAGAAATCAAAAACTTCTGTGATTATTGTTTAAGATTTTAAGTCATTAACGTATGTATTTTTAACAGAAGCGCCACCTTTAATTTTCTTTAGATTTATTTGTTTTAATATTTCACTTTAAGGTTGCGTGGCAACCAGATATAGTTTTTTTTTGTTGTTGTTCTTTTTTGTTTTAATTTAAGTTTATACATTTTTAGAATCCGTTTTGATGCTAAATTATTGGTTATTAAAAGATTAAAGTTTTGTATATTGTTGTCATTCATCTGTAGAACTTGTAGTTCATTTGATTGATTGTATTTAAAAGGCGTCCGCATTATTTATTTCAACTTATTGGCGACATTTGTGGCGTCCGCGACAGGACAGTTATTACGCTACTTCTGATTTGAAAAATGTTTTTAGCACCAAAAGGATTTAAAAAGGAAGATCTTATTATTGTTGCCCAAGAAATTGGCGAAGTATTACCTCAAAAAGCTACTGTATCGGATCTGAAAACAATCATTTTGAAAAGTAAAGAATATTTAGCTGATCCAGATTTTGTAACAAGTGTATTGGTAGCTACTGTCAATGATCGACGACAAAAGGAGGAATACAAAGAAAAATTGAGACAACGAGAAAATGAAGAGAAACTAAGAGAATATGAAGAGAGAGAAAATATAAGAAAGCATGAACTGGAGTTGGCGAGACTTCAAGCTACATCGTTTGGAACCGGTGAGTCTCCTCCAAATATTATTAGTGCCAGTGCCAGAAAGCAGTTTAATTTGCCAAAATTAGAACTTAGGCAATTTAGTGGAGATTTAAAAGATTGGCTACCATTTTGGGGACAATTTGAACAAATTCATAAAGATACAGGTATTGCCCCCGAAAACAAATTTCAATACCTGATTCAAGCTACAACTGTTGGATCTAGAGCTAGAGAAGTTGTAGAAAGCTTTCCGCCAACCGCTGCAAACTATACCAAAGCAGTTGATAGCCTCAAAGCCCGATTTGGCAAGGATGACCTTTTGGTCGAAGTTTATGTTAGGGAATTGTTGAAGCTCATAGTTTCCGTTCAAAAGCATGAAAGAATATCTATGACCTCTCTTTATGACAAACTAGAGTCATATCTTAGAGCTTTAGAAACGTTAGGTGTTACAACCGAGAAATGCGCTTCAATACTATTCCCTATGGTAGAATCTAGCTTCCAAGAAGAGTTTCTGAAAGCATGGAACCGAAGTTCTTCGAGCGTTGCTTCCGTTGACGCCAAAGAGCGATTAACAAACATCATGGCTTTCTTGAAGGCAGAAACGGAAGGTGAAGAAAGAATTAATTTGGCTATGTCAGGTTTTGGCTTGGGATCTGATGAAAAACGCCAGCCCTTTAAGAAGAAAGCAAGAGATTTGCCAACAAGAAGATTTCCAACAGCGGCAAATCTATTGACTACAGGTGTAAAGGATTTGAAGAAAGGGTGTGTTTTTTGTTCTGGGAAACATAAAAGTTCAGATTGCTTTTCCGCTCGAAATATGACTTTAGCTGAAAGAGAGAACATAATAAGAGAAAATCAATGTTGTTTTGCCTGTTTAATGCAAGGACATTCAGTTCGTAAGTGCAAAGCTTTTATAAAATGTGTCGTATGCGGTAAAAGACATGTGGTACTAATGTGTGAGTCTTTAGCTGCAAGAAATCGTGAACCCGATAAATCTGGGCAGAAAAGTGAAAGTTCTGAAATAAACATGTCTAACATTACGTACGGTCCAAAAGTGTTCCTTCAAACTATGAAACTAAAGCTGATATCTGATAGAAAAGAAATTGTGGTGAGAGCAGTTTTAGATTCGGGATCACAAAGAACATATATTTTAAAAAATTTGGCTGAAGAGATGGAATATGTTCCCTTGAGAAAAGAAACTCTCATACACTCTTTGTTTGGTGGTTATAAATCAGATAGATTTGAACACACGTGTTATAGAATTAGATTAAGGAATCCAGAGAATAATTTGACTTGTAACATGGAAGCTTTGGATCAAGCATCTATTTGTGATAGTATAACACCGGTTAGTTTTGGACCCTGGCTAGAAGAACTTGACGAAATGAATATAAAGTTGTCAGACGTCGGAAATGAGTCACAACCAGTTCAAATTCTGCTCGGAGCTGACGTAATAGGAAAACTTATGACTGGAAAACGAAGAGTTTTGGCCAGTGGATTAGTAGCAATAGAGACACTACTGGGATGGACTTTAACAGGGAAAGCACCTGAATATGATTTACCATCAAGCAATGAAATGTTGGTTACTTCCCTTTTAGTAAAAGAAATGGATATTTCGGAGCTGTGGAGATTAGATTCCTTAGGAATAGAAGATCCTTCAGAACAAAAATCTAGAGAGGAACTGCAAAAAGCCTCAATGGAGCATTTCCTAAATACAGTGAAAGTTGAAGGAGATGGTCGTTTTATAGTTAGTCTGCCATGGCTTGATGAGCATTTGCCTTTGCCAGATAATTATGATTTGGCGTTAAAGAGATTGCAAATGACAACACGCAAATTGAAAACCGACAAATTGTATGATGCCTATGGAGAAGTGTTCAAGGACTGGGAGAAAGAGGAAATAATTGAAGAGGTTCCAAAAGAAGACATGGGGATACCTTGTCACTATTTACCTCATAGACCTGTGATAAAGGAGAGCAGCACAACTAAAATCAGACCCGTGTTCAATGCTTCTTCTAAGAGAAAAGGAGTTCCTAGTTTAAATGATTGTGTTGAGAAAGGGTTAAATTTGATAGAAGTAATTCCCTCAATGATAAATAAATTTCGAAGTTATAAATTTGGTGTAACAGCTGATATACGTAAGGCTTTTCTGCAAATAAGTCTTTATGAAAATGATAGAAATTTCTTACGATTCTTATGGTATGGAGAAGATGGACAGCTCAAGCATTTTCGTCATCGAAGAGTTGTGTTTGGCGTTTCCTGTAGTCCGTTTTTGCTTGGAGCCACTATTCAATACCATTTGAATAATAAACTAGAGGAAGCAATGGGAGGGAATGAAAAATACCCTAAAGAGATTATACAGGAACTAATATGCAGTTTTTATGTAGATAATTGCCTCACAAGCGTGAAAACTGAATCAGAGTTGAAACAATTCATAGAAGTTGCTACTAATATTATGGCTGAAAGACAATTCGATTTACGAGGGTGGGAGTCTACTAACCCATCAGAGCCTAATTCTAGTGAGACCAACATTCTGGGAATGAAGTGGAATAGAAAAAGTGATACTCTGTTAATTAATATTCCTGATATGAAAGACGCAAAACATGAAAAAATCACCAAAAGAAGCATTTTAGCTGCCTCACACAGAGTTTTTGATCCTATGGGGATAACTAGCCCGGTATCAATACGACCAAAATTGTGGTTACAAAATTTGTGGAAAACTAAAATTGGTTGGGACGATGAAGTTGACACAAAATTACGAGAAGATTTTACAAAGTGGCTAAGTCAGCTTGAATATCTGAAGCACATAGAAATCCCAAGGTGGTTACATTGTGACAAAGGTTACGAGCGCATTTCATTACATTTTTTTTGTGATGCCAGTAAATTTGCGTATGCCACAGTAGTTTTTCTAAGAATAGAAGACGAAAGCAACGTTCAAGTTCACCTGATACAAAGTAAAGCAAGAATCGCGCCTAGCGGGAAAAAGGAAACAACGATTGCTCGACTTGAACTTCTTGGCGCTACAATTGCAGCTCGTCTATCTATTGAAATAGTAAAACAGTTTAAGACGGACAAAGTTCATTTCTGGACAGACTCAACAACTGTATTAGCTTGGCTTAAAAGAGAAAACACATGGGGTGTATTTGTGGAAAATCGAGTTCAAGAAATCAGGAAATTGACTCCGGTAAAAGCATGGAGGCATTTGCCCGGATCTATGAATCCCGCAGATCTACCAAGTAGAGGTTGCTCTGCTCAACAACTCGGCAATTCGAAATGGTATGAGGGTCCCAGCTGGCTATATCTTTCCAACACGGAATGGCCTGTAGCAGCTGACGAAATTTCCGTTAATGAAGAGGAAGTAAATTTGGAAAAAAGAAAACAAATAGTTATTTCCATGGTAAATGTTGAAGTAACGGAAATATGGTGTAATTACTTTTCAACATATAGCCGAAATGTAAGAGTAGTCGCTTGGATCCTACGTTTTGTCCACAACGTTTCACATCAAGATAAGTTAAAGGGAAATTTAATCTGTGAGGAGTTAACAAAGGCAGAAAGTGTGATTTTTAAGTCATTGCAAACAACGCATTTCCAAGATGATAAATTTCTCGCCAAAATACAAGCTTTTCGAGATAAAAGTGATATTCTGAGAGTAAAAACCAAACTGGTACATAGTGATGAGAATGAGAATTTCAGATGTCCAATTCTTTTACCTGCTAACAGTGTTGTGTTAGAATTAATCCGAGAAGAGCATATAAAAGCAATGCATGCTGGTCGTTCCATCTTACTCTCAAGACTCCGAGAGCGATACTGGATTCTTAAAGCTAAAAAGTTAATAAATAAAGTTATTTCCAAGTGTGTGACTTGTAAGCGTCATCGAGCTAAACCAGTAGAAGTTCCTTTTGCGCCTCTTCCAAGAGAAAGAGTTACTCAGACAAAAGTTTTTCAAGTGTCTGGTGTGGACTATGCCGGTCCTCTGTATCTAAAATCGAAAGAAAAAGCTTGGATAGTTTTGTTTACCTGTGCTGTGTACAGAGCAGTCCACTTTGAATTAGTACGGTCTCTAGCTACAGATGCTTTCATTCAAGCATTCAGACGATTTATCGCAAGAAGAGGTAGAATATCGGTCATTTACTCGGATAATGGAAAGAACTTTGTAGGAGCAAACAATTATTTAAAGAATTTAGATTGGGACAAGATTGCTGTGTACTCAACCGCTCAGAAAATAATTTGGAAATTTATTCCACCCACAGCAGCATGGTGGGGTGGGTGGTGGGAGCGGATAGTTGGAATGCTTAAGACTCTTCTACGTCGTGTGTTAGGTAAATCTGTTGTAGATTATGAAGAACTAACTACAATTTTATGTGACTGTGAGTCGGTTTTAAATAGCAGACCGCTGACCTACATTCACGATGATCTATCTGAATTAGTACCTTTAACTCCTGCAACGTTTATATACGGGGAAGGTAGCAACAGCAACGAAACTCCAGATCTAGACCTTGTGGATCGAACCTCTATGTTGAAACGTGTAAAATTTTTGCAAAAATTACGTGAAGATCTCAAACAAAGATTTAGAAATGAATATCTTGCTCAGCTAGTGCACAAGGGAATAAGAAGGAAAGATGTAATAAACATCGGTGATATTGTTTTAATAGGACAAGATAATACTCGACGCATAGATTGGCCTCTTGGAATTGTCTTGGAGCTGTATCCTGGAAAGGACAGTATTCCTAGAGTAGCCAGATTAAGAACCTCTCAAGGAGAAAGGATCCGACCTTTCCAAAGACTTTATCCTTTAGAGCTATCAGAAAAGAACGATGTGGATGTTCTGGAAAAGTCTTCAAGGAAAATTAATTTGGAAGTTGATAATGTTCACAATTCCGTTAATGTGCCCGATAATTTGGAAGTGAACTCTCTTAGTAAAAGCAGATTAGGAAGAATCATAAAAATTCCACAACGTTTAGATTTATGAACTTTTTGTTATTTATATAATAACTGAAGATTTTCTTAATTAGTTTCATATAAAGGTGACCAATATATATGAGTCAGTTTGTATTTCTACGAAATGCTAAACGCATGTTCCAAAGTGCTATTTATAATATCACTTTGCAAGGTGGGAGTATGTTTAAGATTTTAAGTCATTAACGTATGTATTTTTAACAGAAGCGCCACCTTTAATTTTCTTTAGATTTATTTGTTTTAATATTTCACTTTAAGGTTGCGTGGCAACCAGATATAGTTTTTTTTTGTTGTTGTTCTTTTTTGTTTTAATTTAAGTTTATACATTTTTAGAATCCGTTTTGATGCTAAATTATTGGTTATTAAAAGATTAAAGTTTTGTATATTGTTGTCATTCATCTGTAGAACTTGTAGTTCATTTGATTGATTGTATTTAAAAGGCGTCCGCATTATTTATTTCAACTTATTGGCGACAATTATATTGTGGAGTAACAACCACTACGAAAATTAAACATCAATTCACTGGTATATAAGACATGCTAACTTGATTCAATCATGAGGTACCTTTTGATAGATGAAGGTTGGCATAGTCGATAACTCCACCCCCACAATATTATTATTTTTTTAAAGTTCTCCTTTTTATAATAAAGATTTCAAATTAAAATCTTAAATTCAAAAGCATGCATGAATGTATTGTAAAATCACCAAAGCTTTAAACTTATTATCTTGGAGATGAGCCGGAGAAAATTTTTGGGCTCTGGGTCCCTGACAACAATTGTATGAAAGTTCAATAAACAAAGAATAAAAATATATAAAACTACAAATCTGAGGTTACAACTTATTAGCAAACAGGAATATGAAATGTATTTTTTCCGGGCACAGTAAAACAGCATTGTCACTGTCAAAGATACTGAGTCAAATATTATTTTTAAACTTCTGTATTTATTTTTTTAAAAATTTTTTTTTTACTTTTATTTTTGTTTTTGGAAGTATGATAGCAAAAACACAAAAATTACATAACTACTTTTAGGGATAAAATTCATTATCAGTGGTCAAAAATCTGACAGTCATCAAATGCTAATGTTCCAGTTTAACAGCAGTTTTTTTGTGATATATTTGAATAAATTCAGATAGTTGTATTAATTTAAAATAATTTGATAGTTGTGAAAAATTTTCCCCTATAGATCAGGAGCCCTAATAAGGTCACAGAGTTTTCTTCAAAGTACAACATAGCAATTTTTAGCTGCCACATATGATTTAAATAATTCTTTCAGAAAGGTAGCTTCAAAATATGTTTCTTTCTTTTAGAACATACTTTGACTAAAAAATATTTCTCACATTAATTAAAAAAGTCTAGGAATAATTTAAAATTAAATATTTAGCAAAATAATTACTTAAAGAACTGCTATCGGTGTGCGCAATAGCTAAACTGTCTACAAAAAGGACCAACAGCTGAAGTGTGTACTTTCGCACAAGAAAGTCTTCATTTCTATAAAGAAAAACAGAGCAATATTTAAAAACTAGTAAGGTTATCTTAATTCGTATCAAAAATATATTTAGCAAATGAGAATTCAGTATGTGGTTAACAAGAAAAAGCATAGTTTTGTAAACCAAATAATATTTAATTAATTATGTATTGTCCTTTAAATTATGTATTGCCTCAGTTCAACAGGACAATTAGTTTTTAGAAAAAAACTATAATATCAAGTTTAAAAAATTTCTTTTTCTTAAATTAAACTAAATTTTAAAAATTTTCTTTTTCTTAAATTAAACTAAATTTTAAAAAATTGAAATTATTTTTACTAACAATCAGTTGTTCAAATGCATGTCAAAATACATTGAAAAAGGTTAAATACACAATTAAAATGCTGAATATCTTGCATCCCAAAAATGTCATGGTTAACATTTTGAAATGATTAAACACATACTGAAAAGAATAACACAGCTCTTTACTTCCCTACGTTTAAATTTTGGCACCTTTCTTTGAAAGATAAAGTCAAGTCTCAAGTTTGACAGTGTCACAAGGCCCAATGGTTTTTTTATTTTTAATGTTATGCAGCACACATGCATGTTTGATCTTTTCCAAATTTCAAGATTTTGCTAGGCATCACTTTATTCAGTCGCTGTACACTATCAATTTCTTCTTTCTAATACATCATATTCAAAAAGTGATTGAAGAACTTTTGAATAAAGAACTTACTTCATAAAATCCCAAGGTAGATAAACAATTCATAAATGTTACATGCTATTCAAATGTAGCATTAATTATTTAAATAATGAAATTAAAAAGGAGTTCATAAAATACATTCAACTTAGTTCACTAGTGTAATTATGGGTTTATAAAATAGAAGTGTGGAAGTCAGTATTGTAAGCATAAATCATAATGACAATTTTAAAATAAAGAATTTAAAGAAATATAATTGCTAAGTGCCCAGAAACAAATATGCTAATAACACACACATGATATAAACTTATACTATTCAAGTAATAAATGTAGACTATTAAAAATTTAAGATCAATGACCCTCAAAAAATCTTATTTTGGATGATATAACTACAAAATAGCATACTCATCTATGCAAAACAATGAACCATTATCTATGCAACAACTTTTAACCTTTTTTTTTCCTACTTTTTAACCATTATCTATGCAAAACAATGAAATCAAAACACATAACTGATTTCTAGTATTTATGCATTAGAAAAAAATTAAGAAAATTAAAAACTGTATATGTTACAGATGAGAATATTTTTCTTACTGAAAAAATTTAAAGTATTGAAGAGCATTTAAAATAAAATAGTTAAAGATAAACGTATAACCTTTTGCAAAAGTCGACGCTAATTTAAGAAGATTTTCTAAAATTGAGGAACTCTTCACAAAAAATATATCAACAGTTTTTTAAAACAATACAAATGACATGATTACCTGAAAACATTGTACAAGCTATTAAATGTTAAGGCAGCACCCAATCTTTTAAATGAATTTGGATGAAGTGAAAAACTATGTAGTTTGCTTAAAAGTCTTTCAACTGGCTTGGACTCAGCCTAAAATAAAGAGACACATTAAGAATTGAGATAAACATTAAGAATTGAGATAAACATTAAGAATTGAGATAAACATTAAGAATTGAGTCAAAGTAGTTTTTGTTTCAAAAGGTAAGGTAGCATGATCTTCATAATTTTAAATCTACATTTTAAAAATTCTCTTTAAAATTTAAAAAAGGTAATCCACTTTTAAAAAATAATAAAGCTTTCACAAAAAAAACTTGGATTTGAACATATTATAAATTAATTATCTGGTTAATATTTCTTTTATAAATAGCTTACAAAATAATAATGACTGCAAGTAACTTGTTATTAAGAAAAGCAACTTACAGAAGATTGTTTTATAGACCAGAGAAAATATTCTTTCAAGCAAATAGCACTAAAGTCACGCAATGCAGCACTTTTCGGATTTGTTACTCCATCCTAAAAAACAAATTTATAATTGGGTTTATACGCTGTCTTATAAAATAATTCACACAATTACTTTTAATTATAAATGCAAATTGTTATTACAAATAATAAAAAAAATTATGCTATGCAGAAAAAAAATCTTAAAAAAAGTTAATGTTCTTTAAAATGTATGCCCACAAACTCTTTTGCTGAAAAAGTCAATACAAAAATTTCCATTTTTTTCTATTCTTAACAACTGAACTGGAGACTGAACATTCAAGGGAAATCCCTTCTAAAACAATAGGGAAGACAGTTATCGATATCAAAATGTTTAGAGAAAGGGCAAAAGAAAAACATTGTTTCCTGCCGAGTAAGACTAGGACTAAAAAATAGCTCAGTGGTTTTGTTAAGACGGTCACATACTAGTTCAGCCTGAAGTGGATTGCTTATTCAATAGAAAGAAATTTTAAAACAAGAAACAAATATGTAGTACATCATGTAAAATCTCTCCTTCAATTTCAAAACTATAGTTTAAAGTAGTAAATATATATATATCCTAAATATATATGTATTCACAAAACAAATTAAGATACATAATGCAACAAGATTAAAAATTGAAGAGAAAAAAAAGAAAAAAGCATATACAATTCTAAGTCACAACAGTGCCAAGCTGTTAACGTTATAACTAGAAGAATATGTTTAGAAGATATATTTATGTATTTCCAATTGATTATTTAAATTTGTATCCAATATTTTTTTATCTCATCTATAACATTAAATATTTCATTATTAAGTTTTTGCTCTCCATTTTGTCACACAACTTAATTTAATATTTGACTCTGTCACAATTGACTCACAACTGAAAAACTGTGTTTGTCTTCTATCAAACTAATGTACCTCTACTTCAATTATAATTAATCTTCTTCGTCTAACTCGCTTTTGGTTAGTATCGTATTTTTCTTGTGGCAGTTGTTAACAGTATTTTACCGCCAACTACAAAAACTGGTTCCACTTTGACAAAATGTAATTCCCCCAGATAATGCTGCTTTCATTTCAATTTTTCCATTTTTTTATTTTGTGAAAATTTAGATGTTATATGATTTTTTTACTATTTCCTGCAGTAATTTTTTGGAATATTCCTGCTATAATATTCTTATCAGTTTTAAGTCAAGGGATAATTTGGTTTGATATAAATTTTCTTCAACCAGTGAAAAGTCTGGTTTTTCTAGTAATTTCAGTGATTGCTGGACAGTGTGTTAATGATTTTTACTCTTAACTAAAATCTTTTAAAAATTTAGTGACTTACATACAGATGAAATTCAGAAATCTTTTTTTAGTTAAAGTCTAATTCTTTTGAGAGAAAAAAATCATAAATTAAGTATACATGTAAACAAATTTTTGAAAAAAAATATGGTTTTTAAAAAATTAGTTAAAAACTTTTAATATAAAATCATACTTACCCATAAACTAAGTAATATTACTGATGATTCAGGTGTACTGGAAACTTTCTTACAAGTAAACCAATGAATCATTTGCAATACAAGTGGACTAAAGAGTTGTTTAGTAACCTAAATAAAAGTATTGTAAACATTAATAGGAGGAAAGAAAAATTGCATTCAAGGATGAAAGATAAAATTTGTGAAATATGATTGCAGAATATGAAACTTTCTTACAAGTAAACCAATGAATCATTTGCAATACAAGTGGACTAAAGAGTTGTTTAGTAACCTAAATAAAAGTATTGTAAACATTAATAGGAGCAAAGAAAAATTGCATTCAAGGTTGAAAGATAAAATTTGTGAAATATGATTGCAGAATATAAAAACCTCTACTATTTTCGACCATTCAATAATTGCACAAAGCTATTAAAATAATTAATTTCCAAAGTTTCATCACTGTCAACAAGTTTCTAAAGTTTTTTATATATAGATCTAGAATATAAAACACTATCTTATACAATAAATTAATGAATTTTCCATTCTTTCATAATCTTTCCTAACTCTTATGTCCTTAAGATACAAAGATAAAAATTACAAAAATAAAAAATAACAAAATAGACAAAAGATAACAAAAAAAAAATTTTTGTAGCTGATATAGCATCACAGCAAAGATAAGTGTCTCAATTAATATGAAATAGGCAGTAATCCCGCCAAAATATTAGAAAGTAGAGCATGCATTTTTTAATGACAAATCATTGCAGCAAAATTAAATCTTACAAAAAAAAAAATGGCACTAAAAGTAGTTCAAAATTTTGGAGTTAATAAAACCATTTCTATAAATTTTTAGGTGCTAGAGTGAAATATGCCTTTTACTTTGACACCAATTGGTTTCTTACATAACACTTACACTTATATTTAATATATAATCAAAACAAATAGAATGATATTGCAGTAAATATAGTCTCAATGGAGCAAATACAAATTGTGCAACTTATGACCAAGAGTACACTCGTACTATCTTTCATCAGATGAATGTTTAGCAGTTCTTACCTTCCTTTATTTTCATAATTTTATATTTAGTTTCTAAACCTTTTCTAATTTGAAAACTTATAATTGTTATCATATTAATAATTATAACAAAATTGTAAAGTGTTTAAAGCTTTCGTTTAAAGTAATTAAAAAAGCTGCATTGCTTTTTACAAAGTAGTTTTCCCTAATAAGTCAATACAACAAATCATTTTCATCAGAATACTTATTAAAATTATCTGCTAGAAATAAAAACAAATTCAAATTGAATTTTAAAATTAATTTCGGATCGAGAAATAAAATAAGTAAACATAAATTTTAAACAAAATTGAGATTCAAACCATAGATCTCATACTTTGAAGGCTCAAAACCTTTGGTTTGCACTAGACCTCCTGTTATTATTTCAAAATAATTAATTTTTTTAAAGCAAGCTAAACAACTTTTAGGGACAACTTGAGTACCACTCAAATAGCTTCAAAACCTATATAAAAAATAGGTTTAATATCAAAATATTAAGTTAGACTTTGTAACTTTTTTTTGTTGTTAGTATTGGAATACAAACCAAGTCATAATCTTCATTCCTTAAATCAGGGATGGGGTAAAACTACAGTCGGACCTCTATTTAACGAAGTCGCTAAATCCTGAAAAAAAGTTCGTTATATGGAAAATTCGTTAAATAGAAAATCACCTTTTGAAATACTTACACAGCGTAAAACAGGTTTTAAATTCGTAAACACTAGAAATAATTAAAATTGCAGTTGATACACCTTTATCTTGTAAATTATTATCTATTATTTATTTCATAAATCATAAAAGAAATCTGTAAAGCAAGTTAGAATAGAACAAAACATTATCCATTGTTATACTATTATGCTACATATATTTTCCAATGAATAATAATGCTACATTTTTATATATTAAAATTATTGCTGCATTTATTATAAATGTAATTTTAAACATACATTTTCGCATGTGTTTCTAATTTTAATTACTACTGATTAAGTTCGTTAATTTTGTCTGAGTTTTTGTTTGAAAAAGTGTTTTTTTCTCATAATAGGTCTCGCATTTTTGTAATGCACCACAAATTCCTTCAGGCGTATTCTCCTCAAACTGCAATCCATGTCAAATTGTTTTAAATGATTTTAACATTTTATCATTTGAAGGTTTGCTAATTTCTTCATCATTTCCATCTTCATCTTCCTCACAATTTATGGCTGTATTAGTTTTAATTTTCATACCGTCCAAAATATCCGATTCAGTTAATGTTTCGGTGGTTTCAGCTTCAGAATCAATATAAAGAAATTCATTAATCCCTACATCATCATTAATTTCACAGTTCTCTCTTAAATGTACCCACATTTTTTAAGTTCTTCTAAAGGAATATCATCCTCGTCCTCCGCACTTTCCAAATTCTCAGCGTTGTCCAGCAATCCAGCTTTCTAAAGAATCCAGCTTTAGCAAAACTGTTACGAATGGTACGATCTGTAACATAGTTCCGTGCTTTAGATATTTTTGTTATGCTTTCTCGCAAATTGATCTTTGGCATAGATAGCTCATTTTCAAGCGCAGTGGTAACTTTTCGTACAATTCTTTTGCAGAAGTGCAGTTTAAAGCTTTGAATCACTCCTTGATCCATTGGTTGTAGCTTCTGTTTGGAGGCAAGTAAAAAACTGTAACGTTTTTCAGTTTTTTGTTGATTTGCTCCGGATGGGCATGGCAATTGTTGAAAATTAGAGCAATTTTGCAATGCTCTGCAATCATAAGTTTGTCCAACTTTTGAATCCATTGATCACAAATTTCTAACGTCACCCATGATTTTTTGTTGAAGTCACGATCAACCTCCAAAGATTTTGTGCCCTTAAAACATCTTGGAATTTTGCTTTTTCCTATAATTAAGTTTATAATTTTCTCAACTATTTTGTGAAATAGGGAAAACAGATCTAAGGAAAAAAAAAAAAAAAACAATTCGTTAAATAGAAAATTCACTTTGCTATTTGGAAGTTATTTTACGAAGAAATTAACGAAATGTTCTTGGTTTCGTGAAAAATTTCGCAAAATAGAGACATTCGTAAAATGGAAGTTCGTTAAATAGAAGTCCGACTGTATATGCATTCACAATATTTCAACTAAAACACTTCTAAGTATTTTCAAACACACAACATGTTGAACTAACATATGAACTAAGATCAGTTTACTAATTTTTAAACTCTTTTCATTTGTTAAAAATACCTAAATTCGTGGATAGAATTTCATAGATAAAACCATTAAAATTTACATTTCATCAAATTCTACGTCAAAATTTACATTTAATAAGTTTTATAATTATAAGTAAAAAAACATTGAAAGCAAATATTAAATGTTGCCTTCATTTGTGGAAACTAAAAAGAAATTTAGCACATTAACTTTCTGCACACTTTTAAATATATTTATATTTAAGCTAGCTACTTTCTTATTTTTGCAAGGCGACAGCTTTTCTTTATTTTTATTTAATGCAAAAGTAGTGCTAAGCAATGATAAATGCATAAATTCAAAAAAGATTCTTAAAGTTTAAGAGAAATTCTGAGTTCTGTAATAACTCAGTTCTGACGGGTTCTGTAAAGTTTAAAAGAATTCTGAAAGTTAAAAAAAAAATATATATATAACAGTTAGTATTTTACATGAATACTACCTTGATATCAAATACTATTACTAATATTATACAACTAACTTGTTCAACATCACAAGACAGCTCCAATAAACCAGGAAATAATTTTTCATACAATGCTTCCATTGAATACTAAAAAAAATAATGAAATAAAAATTAAGGGAAATAAATTAGAAAACTGTCTAATTAAAAAAACTACTTATAGCATTTAAATGAGGACATTTATTAAAAGATTTTTTTTTTTAATATCTCACTTTTTCTTGGAGAGTATCAGGTAACATGCTTCCCTGACCAATCATAAATAGAACTAAAGAATGCAGGGCTTCACAGGCAGCAACCTTTACTTGTCTCACACTTGATTTTGTAGCAATTTCTAATATACGTGGAAGAAACTCATCTAAACATAATTAAAAAAAGAATCATAATAATATTAATTTTAAAAAAAATACTAATTATCGCATTAATAAAATAAAATATTTAAGCAAAATTCATATGAAATAAAATATGAGAATTCATAAATAATGATAGAATGGGAAAATTTAATAATTTGAATAAAGAATGATAGTGTAATATAAGTATAATATTATAAACTATAAATCAAATATCATACATTTTTGTTAAAAATAGAAAAATGTATAAATAAAAATAGCTAGTGCATGCTATATAAAGAGCTTAAATATTCTAAAATAATGATAGCTAATGACAAATTTTTAATAATTTTATCCCTTGACTGATCAATTGTACTTTAGATAGAGTTTATCACATGAGAAATCACTATGCAATAAATCATAAGCCAAAAACGATTAAAAGCTATGAATTAGAATATTAATTTTACTTTTATTCTTCAAAAATTTGTCCTCTTATTTTTGGCCCCAAAATAAAACATTCCCACTTGCTTGAAAACTATGACTACAAGATAAGCATAAAAATAATAATTTATAAAAATGCACAATAAATATATGAAACATCTTAAATCTAAAAAGCGTAAATCTTAACGGAGTTATAAAACAAATTTATAAAAAAAAAGCAACTAGTTAGGTACTAAATTATTACCGAAATAGACATTAGGTTTCATGTCAACAAATGGAACAGAATATTTCAAATGAGTTTTGCATAAAGGATCCCATGCAATGGCAACTTCATCAACTTTTTGGTGAGACTGTTCCAAAAGGGCAACATTGTTTTCCCCCAGTTGTCCTAAATACTTCAAGATCTGTAGCTGAATACGTCCTAGTGCAGGATCTTCCAAGGACTAAAAGGATAGGGAAAACTATAAGCATATAGGAAATGCTCATAATATAAAAGTTATGTCAATACATTGAAAATATGAGCTTGCAATTTAAATCAGATAAAACTTTGCAAAAAAAAAAAAAAAAAAAACATAAAATTGTTTCTATACAGGTTAACTCTTTCATAATCATTACAACCCTGAATTAATAAAGCCTATAAAATTAATAAGAGAAAATAACGGTGTTTTATGTAATAAACACTTGAAACCTTACAATAAGAAAATGAAGAACTATAATATGCAGTTTTTAATTTTTAATTAAATTTATTTTGCATGAATATAAAAATATTTTTATGAGGTTTTAATAATGACACAAGAATAAGCCAATCAAATAAGCAGTTATAGAAAGTTTAAATAAAATTGGAGCAATACAGGAGCTTGATGAACAGGGATCGGATTATCCAGGTTGAGGATTGTATAGAATGAAAAGAAAAATGTGAATTGCAGCCGTTAAAATGAGCAAAAAAATCACATTAATCTCAACCCTTCTTTTCTAATGTATTGGACTCCCCCAGTCGACCCTCAGTATTGCCAATTGTTTTTACTCTTGATATAAAATCCTGGCGGGACAAGGTGAGATATGATTCAACCATCATCACAGTACCAGTGTTGCTCAGATTGAAATTTATATTCTACATGTTTTATATTCTGTTTACAGTGTTAAAATGGTGAGCATAGTGGTTAGGAGTACTTCTTAGCATAAATCAAAAGCAAGAAATAATTAAAAATAGACAAAAAATAAAAACATTAGAGTGTGTGAATGATTAATGTGTGAAATATGAACATTAATGTGTGAAAATTAAAACATTAACGTATGAAATTGGTAATCAAACTCTGTGAGATATGATAAAAAATTTAATGCATTTTTTATCCTTTCTTCTACAAAATTGGCCTAAATTGGATTATTTGGGATATTAACTTACCAGAGACAAAGCATTTCTAGATTGTTTAATCGAGACTCTACTGCTTAATATATATCAAATCAACATTTGTTAATGAACAAAAATAAAAATGATGTAATAATTTTGAAGTATGATAATTAAAACTGTACAATCATTTTGGTAAATGTTTAGAGCACGATCAAATCATTAATTACTAAATTTTTAAATAATGCATTTGCAATACTAAGTTTTGAAATTATTATATTGGCAAAGAATAGTCATAATTTTATAGGTGTGAATGAGTATGAAGTTCATAAATTTGCCATTAATTAAAATAATCTTAATTTCAAAACAAAACATATTGATCTATACAATATTTAAAGATACTCACATTTTCAGATGATGTATTTTTATTTGATCGTTTCATAGTTTTCACAGACATTTTGTAGGCTTTTTTAGAAGGTCGTTTCTCATTGCTCAAGACACTACCAGCTACACAAAAAAGTTTTAGATATTTTTTCACATCTGATAAAACATTTAGAAATAACAGAGAAAAATAATAATATTTCAGCTCTAAAGCAGGATATAAAATATAAATGTAACAGTGTGAAATAAGAATTGTGGTAAAGTTATCAATGTAAGATAATAATGAATTCTAAAATAGTCTTTTATTTCTATTTTACTTTTTTTCTTGTGTCCTGGTAAATTTTTCAAAATTTATTTAAATCAGGGATTTGTCATATTGATTAGAAAATGTAGTGTGGCAAAGTCCTTATATAGAATTATTTGAGATTATACACAATATCTCACATTAAACTGTACACAACATTCTACATACATTTTATTTTAAACTAACGTCTGAGAAACAATAAAATGAGAAGCATGTATCTTGAAAACAACAAAAACGTCTATTCCTTGATATTACAAAAATACTGATCATAGTATAAAAATTAATTAAAATATTGAGGAAAAAAATTTGTATCAAGACTTATAAATTTAAATTTTAGCAAGTAAATTATTAATTTCATTGGAAATAAAAATGTACATTCATATTACCTTCTGCAGCAGTGACAAGCAAATATGAATTGAGTAATGGTAAAAGTCTTGGAAAGTAAGGCTTCAAAATATCTAATTCTAAATTTGTTGACCATTTTTCTAAAGCATTAACAGCCTTTTCAGCAAGAGGTAAATAGCTGAGTCCCAATTTTAAAGCACTCTAAACAAAGAAATATTACAATTGTTATAAATTGCTTATAATATCATTTTAACAAACTTGTAACTTGGAGTTCTCTCTCTAGACTAATATAAACATCACATAAAGGTATTTTAATAATTTCATTATAAATGATACAATATCTTTTGGATATCGTAACTAAAAAATTTAATTTATTTTACTGAGGGTAAACATTTTTTTGTGTTCACCATTCTCAAATAGGATTTGAAATGTTTCCGAACCTACAAAGTTTTATTTATTTTTATCCTAATAAAAAGACAGGTAGATTGATTATTTTGTTTCCTGTCTGTTTTTCCAAGTAGAAAGTATAATGTTATTTAATTTTGGTAGTAGTTTCTATTATTCCTTTTGATCTTTTCCATTTAGTTAATGTTTTCAATATGATTAGCTTCTGACTTTAGTAGTGGTGAAGAAAAAAATTTTTTTATAAAAAATAATCTTATTTACATTTTTGTATGGTACAAAATAAATAAGGTAATATTCTCCTGAAGTCTTGTGAATTAAATTTCAGAATAACATTCTCTATTCCAATAAATGAATAGGTAGAGTACAATAACACATGAACTGAAACCAAAACTATACTATATCACATAAGTGATATTATGTGCTCAAGATAATGAAATAAAATATTTACATAGTTTAAGATTAGCACAAAAGACAAATAACTACTAGGATGCTGTGGGATCTAGGATATTGTTTTAACTTGAAATTCTTTAATTCTCCAAGATCCCAAATTGAAGGAAATAAAGCAATTTAGGTAGTATTTGAGTAGGTAAAAATGTGGAATAAGTAGTTTTATAATTAGGCGTAAAGTGCAACAGAAATATCAAGCAAAATTAATAGCCATATTCATTGTTGTTAGTTTTACCTCAAGAGCTGGAATTAAAGAGTGGATTTCTTTTGTGACTATTTCCATGGGGAGAACCAGCATAACTTGAAGACAAGAAGCCAATAAGTCATCTCTAAATTGTGTATGTCTCACTGCAATTTCCTTCACAAATTTAGAAAATAATGTGTAACTTTGGGAGACTAGATTTCCAGAGTCATTTGAAAATTCCTGAGACATTTCTTCGGTATTTGAAGATAGAGTCTAAAATCAAGAGAAAAAAGTTAAAAATCAAATATAAAGCACTCAAAATGAAAACAAGCATCTTACTAATTTAGTAACTAATGTACATAACTTATGGTTTAATGACTAGTCACCATGTACCAAATTAAAACAATTTTGATTCTCACCTTCAAAATATGCGGAGTTGCAATAATCTAGAAAGTATTATCTCAATAGTCTAAGAAGAAGAGTAATTGAAACTTTGGACTTGTGTTTTTGTTAAACAAGTTTTACGTATTTTACTATATCTTAACTATTAAACAGACCTAAAAATTTTTAAACGCAAGTGTAAAATTTGTTCATCCAAAGAAAATCTCATGCAAAATATACTTTTCAAAAATGTTTGTTATTTTATTAACATTCAAACCATAACCAGTTTGAATTATAACGTATATACATTTTTCATTTATTTTAAATTTTCTTTTTCGGGATTGATTTTATAACTTAAAATATCATTTTCTCAAACTAATTAACATATAAAATATCAATACCATAAACCATTAAAATTACATCAAAATTATGTAATATTGGATAAAAAGTTATTAAAGGGATCATATATATATTGTACACTGTTCATATCTAGCAAAAATATTACATTGAAATTTCAACTGCAGGTAAAGGAAAAACATAAAAACAACCATAATTTTCTTTCTGAATTAAAACGAAAAATACAAAAATAAAAGCAACAACATTGGCAGTTTTCCCCCAGTGTTCATGCTTTATTCATGCAGTATTCATGCTTTAGGTGTTAAAAAAAGACAAAATATGCACATTGTACTCTCTATAAAAATAATATTATAGGCTGTGTAGAACTTAGTTGTAAACCAAAAAACTGCAACAATTTGTTAGAATTTAGAGAGGGTAGCAGTTGACTAGTAAAATATATTTTTTAAAACTTTGTTTATTTAAGATTACACATTTACTAAATGCTGGTTCATTTGAAATTTTTACTAAGCCTTTCACAGGCATTACTAGCAAAGATAATTTATTTTTATAAAAATACTCAATAGTAGATGGAATTTTTATAAAAACTTCAACATTTTGCACTGAACTGATATTTGAATGATGCATTTCACAAAGAATACACTTCTTTGCTATCATGAAAATTTCTTATTAGGCTATATAATCTAAGGATTTATAATTAATAATTAAAACTGCTTAATTAAATATTTATTACCTTGAAATATCCAATTTTTGAACAAATAGACAAATTCATGGAAATAAGTTTATAAAATCCACTGTGAAAAGGATACCTGCAAATAAAGCTATTATTTAGAAAATTTTCAATTTATTCATAAAAAATAATTAAATTCAGAACTGCACAATAATATTTCTAAAAAAATTACTTTTAAAGAAATGAATAGTAAAATTATAAAAATCTGATTTATCATTGAGTTTACTTTAAAAAAAACTGAAAAGAAAAAAAAAAAAAAAAAAAAAAAAAAAAAACACAGCGAACAAAAACACATATATTACTTACATCCTTATATAGTATTACATACATATGAATCAGAAATAGGAATAAAGTTTACTAGGATGCAACAAGATTGTAGAGCCTATATTTAATTAAAGAAAGCAAAAATCCACTATAAGGAATAAATTTGTGAATTAAATCAGTAAAACAGCAAATGAAATTAGTTAATGTGTGCAAATAAGAAATGAATTGTGAATAACATATAACGTGATGAATAATAAACAAAAGAAAATTACTAGTACTCCAAAATTTACACAAAAAAGAAAAATCAAAATAGTGTACCATATTTATACATTGTAAAGAATTATTTTCAAATAACTTATTCAAAATGCAATTAACTGTTACAAAATAATGAACAAATTAACTTCAAAAATAAGATCCTTGATTGGCCATTTTAAAGGAATAATTACATTTCAAACAAATTAACTTTCTGCAGCAACCTGTAATATTATGAGCATTTATTCACTATGAATTATCGCAATTTTTCAATAGTATAATAAAAGTCTGTTATAACAACAATTCACAACAGCAAATGGAATTCTTCTCATTGTAAGTTTGTTGCTATAAGCAAATACACACATTTAATATTAAAATATTGATAAAAAAAGACTAAAAGATGAAACAGATGTAGATAAAAAAACATATTACTAATAACTTTTCCTTATATTTCAAAAATCCATTTTGATTTAAAATGCATAACTAAAATAGACTGCTTCTGCGGGTAGATTATAAACTGGACTGAGAGCTTTTGCAAGATACAAGAAATTTTTTTTTAAATAAAGTGCAATGGTGTTTTTTATCATCGAATATGGATTTAGATAGTAAATTGTGAAGAATTGAAATAGGGAAGCATGGTATATATGTAGTTGGCAAAAATCAATTGTTTATAAGTGTGTGGCATGCTTCTTAAAAATAGCAGAAGTATTTTACTTTTATAAGTTGGGAAATAACTTCAAGTGGTTGCTTATACATATTTACTTTATAAACATAAAGGATTAATATTGTTAAAAGGAAATATGGTGTTTTTCATTTTCCTTCATCAATACTACATGTAAACTAAAATGTCTTCCATTTTGCCATTTCTGCTCACTTTAAGAGCATAAAAATATTGAAAAAAATTTCAATTTCTTCCCTAAAGAAAATTTGTTGCATTAGTAGGAGGCTTTTGTAATTCATAATTCTTCACAAACAAGCAATTTTTGTATTAGAATTTTGACAGAGACTTGAAAACTTGTCATAATTGCAAACTTTTTATAAAAAGCTGTACTCCTAACATCAAGCATTATGTTTAAACTATATATGCAGATATTCATCAGTGACAAAGATCTTTTTAAGAAAATAACAACAGCTTACTTTACAGCATAAAAGATCATTTCTTTCCCAAAGACAAATACCCATTTAGAGAACAATTCAGTGCAACTATGACTCAACAGGTCCCTAAAATCAGAGTTCATAGTTATAAATAAGTGAAGCATTAAATGTTAGAAAAAAGTAATTTTTATTAACTGTTTTCAGCAATTACCTTAAAAAGTCAACAAGATTTATAAAAATGTAATAATCAATCATATTATTAGGTTGAACACCATGAAGTGGATCACAAGATATTTCAGACTCATTATCATCTTCTTTTCCACAAAACTGCAAATAAATAAATAAATAAATATAAAATAAATCAACTAAAATGTATTCAATCAACTTTTAATTATATTGACATGTAATAATAAATAATAAGGTATGTTCACATAGTAATGGGTTTTAAAAAACATTTTAGATATCAAGTGAAAAAGTTATATTTCATGTCTCACACAACTAAGCATATAAATACACATTGAAATGCACTAAAAACATGTAGGGTAGTAAGTAGTAGCAATTAAGCTACAAGTGTTCAAAAAATTATCACTACAAAATTTTTAAAGCAAACTTAAAACACCTTGGAAACTATAAATTTCAAATGAATATACACTTTTGTAACATCTAAAAAGTTTTTGAAATCTAAGACAAATTAGGTAAACAAACAAAGAATTTAAGTTCTGGGTACCAAATTAGTTCTATAATACACGGAAATTTCTGCTTAACACAATTAGTTCTAGAGATGAGGTAAAAAAAATCAAATAACTTCTTAGATGAACAGATTTTTACAAATTTTGGGATTTGTAAAACACATAATTATAGCTGATGATTTAAGTTATGAAATTAAACACATTACATAAATTTATTTGAATTTATTTACTTTTTTTTAACTTTTTGAATTTGAATTTATTTACTTTTTTTTAAACAGGTATTAGCCCTTGGCTGCCAAAATATAGAGATAACACTTTGAAAAATATAGCCACATTATTCTAGGAGGAAAAAAAAACTTGGGCCACATAATAATTCCATTTTTTAGACAATTTGTCTTATCCTTAGAACTAATTGCATAGAACAATTCGTACATGCAACATAAAATTTGTCTCCTGCTAAACCCTAAAAATGAAATAAAAGTTAAAACCCAAAACATAAAATAAAACAATGAATTCATAATTTTAAAACATTAAAAAATATTTAATAATCATATTTTCCATTATTGTTATTTTTCATCTCTGTAACAGTTATTATTTTTGTCAGAATTTAAGCCATTGTAGTTAATCAGGAATTGTATCTGGTACATAATGGGCTGTTGCAGAAGACTTTACTTAAGTAAACTACATTGAAAAAAATCTTCAAATTTGAATTGATCCAAAACATTAACGTCTTATCAATGTTTATCTAACACATGCATAAACGAAAATCTCTCGACATTTTACAGTAAAAAGAAATACACATCTTATAGTAGTAAGATATATCTTAGAATACATTAAAATCTAACAGTTAGAAAACAATTTAAAGCTCTAAATTTGAAACAAAAAGAAAAACATTATTTAGAGTTTCCATGATTAAAAATATAAATAAGAATTAAGAGCTCAAGACATTGACTATTTTTCTTATTACTAAGGAAACAATTAATTTTAACAAAATGCAAGAAGGATACATTTTCAGTACCTTATCAGACTGCTGAAGTGATAAATCTAGTTTATTTAAAAGATTTAGGCTGGACCTGATTATTTCATCATAAATGCATTCCATTAGGTACTGCCTGCTTTCTAAAGGTATGTTTAAAGAGTTCAGCTCCTAGAAAATAAAATAAAAAATGAAAATGTTTTAATGAAAACCATATAATTCAACTGATACGTTTATCATCTAAACTATATCTCAGTTTTATTACTTTCATTCAAAAAAATTAGGGATAACACAGTGGGAACCAAATTCTGCCAAGTCTAAAAATAAGTTAATGATAAGTTTCATGATATATATTTTATATTACTTAACACTGTTTTGGATTTAGAAACATGTATAAAACTTTAAAACTTATCAAAATAATCCCTAATGCTTCTCCTTAAATTAATGTTAATCACAAATGCTTATTCTTTTAATAATATTTTTAATCCTAAATGTTTACTTATATATAAAAATATGCAGTAGTTTTAAGAGATTCATTTAAATAGAAACATAAAAATAAATGAGAGTAGTAGAAATCTGGTTATTTAAAAAATAGAGTCAAAGCATTTTCCTTTAAACTAGATTCTATAGAATTTTATAAATAACAAAAAAGTATTCTTTAATGCTTTGTATAAATTAAGGAAGAATTCAATTTTTATGATATACAGAGACATGTCTTCATTCACTACAAAATGGGGAAAATGAAAAATTAAAGTGGCTTACTAAAATATATGTTAGAGAAGAAACAACATCATAAGATCTTATTAAGAGTTTAATTTAAAGCAATAAGGATATATAAAATACAGAATATACGATGAAACAGAGTTAAATAGCCGTTTTATTCAAACAAATTCAATTATTTAAATTTTATTTTGAATTAAAATATGCAGGTGATGATTGTTTGTAAACAAGCTCAAGAGTTTAATATACACAGTAGAAAAACTATATGAAAGTTATATGAACTATTATAATTCAATTTATAAACGGCTTTTGTTTTTAAAAAAAATATTTAAAAAACGATTGAAATTTGAACTGTTATTAAAAATTGTAACTAAAAAAAGTGAATCAGGAACAAGTAAAAAAGAATATAGAGGTGGACAAAGAATACAGAAATGAAAATAAATAAAGCACAAGAGAATAAATTTTTTCTCCATGTTTATATGAAAATCTAATAGTATGATACTCCCATTAAACATAGATTTAGAAGATGAATTGTTGTTATCCATGTATTCTTGTGAACATTTGTCAATGATATGCAATTATTATGACACTTGTATTACAGTTACAGTTAGAACTTTAAACATCTGCTTTAAAACTTTTTTCAAACAAAAATGCTTAAATTTGCGGATTAAATTATAAGTATTTGTAACCTCTCCCACATCTTTCAACCTTTGGCTAAAGGAAAATTCAGGACTCGAATTCTTATATAACATTTGCTATCATGTTCCTGACCTACAAGTTAGTCTTTAAAAAACAGCTCGAAATAACCCTGTGTATTCGGTGACAATGATAATAAAAATAACTTAAATTACTTTGAAGCGAACAACATTTAGCATGTCCTTCCATAAACTCAGGTAATCTTTATAGGTTATAATTTTGGATGCAGAAATGAAATTGTCATTCTTTGGATAATCTTCATTCCCACTTGTGCTGTCTTTCATAGCCTCTGCTTCAACAACAACAGGATGTGAACATGTTTTTACAATACCTTGATACACTATAATAAAAAGTAATGATTTTAGAGTTAGTTAATACAATATAGGATAAAACTATGACAAACTTCAAATTTTTTTCTTTCTTTCTCAGAAATGAAAAAAGAGAAAGACTTAAAGCCATAGACTGAATTTGTCATAAATTGCTTTAATTTTTATTCTAGTTGAAAAATAAAAAAAAATAATAAGATAAAAAAGATGGAAAATCAACCCTTTTATACATCAAGCTATGGAATTGTAAAAAGTAAACCAAACATAAATAATTCCAATTTATGCTACAATGGTTGCAGATTAAGCAAATCTAAAATAACATATATTAATTTAATTATATTGCCATTATCGTAATAAGATTACAATTTTATGAAATTTTATTTTTTAATTTTCAAATCCTTTTAAAATAAAACTAATACTATATACTTAACCTTTCACTTAGAAGTGACCAGAAAAACAGACTTTACTTTAACATGCTTAGTATCATATTCAAAAGTTTATTAAGAAACTTAATTGTTTAAAATAATATGGTAAATGGCAGAAAAAAATCACATAATGAAAAACAATATTTTTAAGTTTAAAACATTTCTTACAGAAAGAGATTGAGTATACCTTAATAAAAAGAATTGAAGAAAAAGCAAATTGAAAACAGATTACTATTAAGACTTATAATTAAAATAGATATTTAAATTGGAGTATGTCTTTAATCTTAAATTACTTTTTTAGTTTTAATTCCCTTGAATTTATCATTGATATGCGAAAAAAGAGAGAAAAAGATTGATTGATTGATTGTGCCTGATTTTAATAAAAGAAAATTAAATAATTCCTTATTTTAACCTTATTCCTTATTTTATTAATAATTATTTTAATTTTTTTAATTATTCCAGATTTTAAACTTTAAAGACTTCAAAAAATTTATTTACTTCAATTTCTAATTTAAACAAAAGTTAAAAACCATTTCAAACAAATAAATGAGCACAAATCAAGCTTAGTTTTCAGCTTTTAATAGAGCTAAAAAATACAATTTCCTTAAGAATACTAGTTGTTTAATTATAGGAAAAATCTAAAATTACAGTAAAAAAAACAAAACAAATAAAATTTGAATCCAGCATTTTAGAAGGATCAAAACATAAATTTTGTTTTTAAATTTTTTTTATTTTTTTTCTTAAATAAGTACATTAAGTACGTTAGTACATTACTAGTAAAAGTAATGTACATAAGTACATTACTTTTAACACAAATATTTTTTAAATTCTTGCTTTGCAATGTTTACAAATATTGTTATTTTGATATAAAAGTAACAGTGAATATTCTATCTGGCCAAAAGTTTTAATAATAGAGTGATTTACTTTTTGTTAATAAAGACAAAAATTTTTACAATAATGTCTGCTAATGACGTTATTAAATAGAGTTTCTTAAGAAGCGTTTCTTTTTAAACTTATTTTAATTTTTATTAATTTATAGATAAGTACAAGTAATTTGGAAAAAAGTAAAAATTAAACACATTTTTAGATTTCTAAATCGATGATTGTTGGAAGTCATTATTTCCTCATTCCAACTTTATTTTATGTTTTAATAGTGAGGATCTTGTTTCAATCAGAAAAGTAATTGTTGCCATTTAAAAATTTCTTAATTCTGTCGCTTTATTTGGGGAGAGTGCAAGATAATAGTTTCCAATATGATTCTTACTTGAATAGCTTGCTTCAAAAGGAAGTTGGCAGATTATTTTGTAATCATCCTGCATACTTAAGAGAACTTAACTATTACACCTTAAATTAAAAAAAAAAAAAAAAAAAAAAAATAAAAAAAAAATAAAAAAAACACACTAATCTGTGATAAAAAATCTTATAAACATATCCAGTTAAGGGTTAAGGTCAAGGTACTAAAAACCTTTAAATAGGTTTAGACATCATAAAGTTTAAAGCAATAGGAACTTATGAGAACTTATCAATTTGACACTCAATTAACTTCTCCAGCAAAATCAGGATATTTTATAAAATCTAGATACTTTTGATACAAAATCTAGCTATTTACACAAAAGGCTACAGAAATTTTATATCAGAACAGTTTAACTCTATATAATAGAAACTTACCTATCTGTGATAAAAATCCTATGAACATATCTCGTTTAGGTAAAACAGCTAGAAACATTCTAATAATAGCTTTAGACACAATAAAGTTATAAGCAGTAGGAACTTTTGGAAACTTATCAATTTGAAATACAACTAACTTTTCCAATGAAATCAAAATATTATCTGTCATCTGAAAAAAAAAATTTGAATTAGTAGAAATTGTTTAGAATAATTCATAATTTTATTTCTTATTAGGTCAAAACAAATGATAGAGATCTGGTTTCTTTTAATTATAATTACCTTTTGAAATAATAATTATCATTTTTACTTTATATTGTAGTTATTAATTAGAAACATTTTATTAATTTAAAGAGAAGAATACTTACACATTCTGTAACAGTCACAATGGAAGATAATGCTTCAATATAGTAATTCAGACCTACTATTTTATCATCAATGTCTTTCCCACCACTAAAAATAAACCGTAATAAATTATTATACTACAGTTTAGGAAGTTACTCATACATAAAAATGTACGATAGTAATGAGTAATAATTTAAAATGTTTAATCTTAAGAGGGATATTGTTAAAGAAATTTGTAAATTTGAATAAATAAATATCATATTTGTCCACAAGATGAAAATTTTTCATTTAACAGTCAATCACTAATAGATAAATTTTATCATTTGTAAACTAAAATAAGAAATTATCATAACAGGCAAGCATTGAAAAAAGAGGGTACAATTATTGTAGGATATATCTGTGTTAAGCTGCATTTTTTCCTTACAAGTTGGACAGAAATTTCTGTAGCTACTAAACTAACAGTTAAATAAGTCAGCAGCATTCTAGTCAAACAAGAACAGTTTTCTTTTATGGCCTATTATAAATTTGGTCTTCACTTTTCCACTCATTTTGCTATATTTCTAAAATCATCTGCAGCTCATACTATGATAAATTATGCATAAACTTTTAAAGCTAATCCAAACCAATAAAAATTAATTTTAGTAATCAGTTAAAGAAAGTAAAATAAGAACAGTGTTAAAAGTGCATATTATTAAAATGAACTTTGAAAGTATCAGATAAAGTATTCATTTCACCTAAAAAATTCATGTTCACTTTTT
The DNA here is from genome assembly GCA_949128135.1 of Parasteatoda lunata. Classification (NCBI taxonomy): domain Eukaryota; kingdom Metazoa; phylum Arthropoda; class Arachnida; order Araneae; family Theridiidae; genus Parasteatoda; species Parasteatoda lunata. The sequence continues at coordinate 50,606,856 of OX421971.1, forward strand.
TGGATAACATTCTGCAACATTTTCTTCACTTGAACCTCACTGAGACATAATTTACAAGGCTAAAACAGAAACAAATAGCAATGCTTAAAAGACACACAAAAAAAGTAGCAGCTTCACTAAGTCAAATTTAAACAATGTTATCAGTAAAAAATAATGAAATGGCACTATAAACTTATCATGATGCAAAATCAAATGAGAAATAAAAAAAAATATTCAAATTATTCAAAATAAAGCAAATTAAGAGAGTAACTGAATGAATAAAATACCTGATACTTGCATGTTTACCGGAATAAATAAAACCCCTTCCCAAAAGAACATTTAAGGTAATATATTTTTTATTTTATAAATCCATGAAAACTGAAACACAATAGTGCTCAAACAAGTTTTGTTACATTGTGGTTCATGCTAAGTCAGTTACTAGCTGCTAAACTCACAAAAAAATACCAACTACTTCTTTATAAAATAAGATGAAGGAATAAACATGTAAGAATCAAAATTCACTTACACCAGCAAAGAGACCATACCCGATCACAGCTATCTGTAACTCCTTAGAAGTAGTACTCTTGTCCAGAAAAATATCCCGAAAGCAATTCATAAAATACTGTAATTATATAATATATTTATAATTTAAAATATATTTTAATTCCTCCAATAAAATAAATGATCGTTAAAATAATAATAACCTTGAAGATATTAGCGCAAACGTCCTTTCTTTCATCATATTGGGACATCATCATTTCAGATGTCTAAAAAAGAATAAACTATGTTATACATTAATAAAATAAAATAATAATAATACAATTAAACTGCGGGAAAAGAATATATCACATCAGTCAAACATCAATTTCACCCAGTATTTCGGAAATATTGTTAGCAATCTTTGTTTTGAAATTTTTTTCAGTTTTTACCTTGACAACACAAAACATCTCTATGCTTCTTTATCATCATTCAGTTGTTCCGAATCCAGAAATTCTTTTGATATGATAAAGGAAAAATTAGCTTTTAATATTTTCTATTTGCTGAAATAAAAGAAAACCTTGCTTTGTAGAATTTTTTTCTGCTCTTCTCGTGCTAATTTGAATTTTTCTCCTGTATCCTTGTTTTCCATTTGTTTCTGTATCATCATTCACGTATTTTAAATCTAGAATTTTTTTATATTGGTCACAGTTGGTGATTTCTCCTCATTATACAGAAATATGTTATTTTATTATTTTTTGCAAACGATATAAAGCAATATTTAAAGACAAAGAAAAATTTTTTAAGAAGACATTGAAATGCATAAAATAAAACATAATACAAATTCAACGCAAACATTTCAAGTATCTTATACAGACAATGCTCTTTGAAACGATTTTCTATTACAATCACCTTTCCATTATAATGATACATAAAGTACCGCTTTTTATTCCATAGACACACTGTTATATTCCACACAGTTCAGACATGTCCCCACAGAAATAAAAACAAAATATCTCCATCGGCAGTGAATAATATCAAGGAAGGAAATTGTTCAAGTCATTCTTTTCTTTTAATGTTACCATACATTCAATCTGAAACATAATGAATTCGAGTGAAGGAAAATTTAGCCTACTGATCTATCATAGACTTTTATACAAAGAAGTAAATTCAAGTATTTTTCTAAATATGAGTAATGCTTATAGTACTTTCGAGTAATGATTATCGTACTTTTGTTTAATAATTTCATATTGCAAAGTACACTTTCATTTCAACAAAAGAGATCATCACACTGATTGCTGATTATTAATTAAAGTCATATTTAAGAACTAATTATTAAGGAATAAATTATTTTTAAAACAATGAATTGATTAATACATTAATTGCAACATACTCAATTTCAACAAATACACTCAGCTTGCAATGCCAATGATCTTGAGATTAATAAACATTACTAAACATCAGAAAATGTTATAAATATAACAGCATCAAAAAAATTGAAACGTTTTTATCTTGAAATCATCAAAAGAGAGTTTTAAAGTGAAGGAAAAAATTTACGTATATAATTTTTTTTTTAATGTTCTCTGCATAAAAAATGCCAATACAGACTGAAACAAAAAAACAAATATAATATGATAACTCACAACTTTCAGTACAGCTACAACAGCTTCTTTTCCCAGTTTTTGCATCTCTCTGTTATGATGTCTCACCCATTTTAATAAAACTTCATATAAATCAATGCAATCTTCAAAAATGAAATCATTAAATTGAATAGCATGAGCTGCCAACAACTGAAGACCAGCTGAAAGAAAAACCACACATTAATGTAGCAAAAAAAAAAAAAAAAAGAAAGAAAGAAAGAAAACAGTACTTAAAATAATATGCCACAAACACTAAAAAAAATCCCTCACTTTGCTTTCTAGACAATTCTGCTTTCCATTGAAGTTTGAAAAATAACTACTTTTTAAAAAAGCATTACAAAAATTAACAAAGGATTTTAAAATATGACACTTTCTTGAAACTGAATTCTTTTTAAAAATAAAATTAAAATTAATCATTGTTGGTGACTAACATAGATTTGTGTATTTATCTTATGCATATTTCAATAGTCAGATTGAAGTATAATTAAAACCTAAGAGGATCTTATAAGTCATGATTAATAATAAATTAACTGATAACAGACCAGACAATTTTATAAAATTGAATTTTTTTACTAGCATGGTGTGAACTTTTTAGGCTACAGATATCACAGCTCAAATATGGTTAACATACCTATTTTATATATAGAATAAATAGTTAATAAAGCTTTACTTATTTATTTTAAAAAGCTGGTAATTGACTGGACAACATAAAAAATACTCAGTTTCTGTGTGAAAACCCTAAAAACTTCAAAAGCAATCTTTCATCTCAAGATTTTTTTTAAATGCCTTTTCTCACATTTTGAATCATGAAAGCAATAGTAAAAAGTGGTTGTATTGCTTACTGAGAAATTTTAAAACTAATTATTTTTGGTAACAGATTGGGCACTTGTCTGGGAAAACACAAAACAACTAAGTATCAGGAAATTGAAAGAAAAAAAATTAAAGATATATCCTAGATTTATGATAAAGAGAATTTTTTTTAAAGTACATAAGTGAAGCTATTTTAAATATTAGAAATTGGTAAAATATTAAAAAAAAAATTACTTTTTTGCTTTGTACAACCTATTTTCTATACACAATAAATCTTTATCACGTTTATTTCTAGAAATCTCTAACATCTAAGCCAACAGGGTATAAAATTCTGTAATAAAATATATTCTTTCGCCTGACAACAAAATTGCCTCAAATTTGAAATACAACCTAACATAAAATTTTTTTAGATAAGAAGTAATTTTTACAAATTTGAAAATATTAATATAGAATAAATTTCAAAATATATAGAACTGTATTGTCAACCTTATAGCAATACCATGATTGCAACCACTATGTACATAGTAAGGAATATTTGGAAAACTTCAAAATACTGGATTAATTTTCATAAATACCCACCCTTAACTTTTATCACCTTAAGATAAAAAATAAAACATGCAAGTAAAAACTAATTCGGCACAGCTTAGCTTCAAAGAGGTTACTTTCATTCGAGATTCGTTAAAAAAAAAACTATTGACTTCCAAAATATTAATGTTGAAAAATATATTAATTATAAGAAATTTCTAACGCTACTTGCTTTATAAGTCATACTCAAAAGCGTAGGAAATGTTCATGCTATGAATAATAAAAAATAAATAGTTTTATAGAAACTTCTTCAACAAGAAGTTGTTATAACTTTTAAGGTTCCTAGAAAATATTCCTGCTGCATCAAAATTTTACAGTTTTTAATTTGAAAATTGAGGAAATTTAAACAGTGATGCGACCAGGAGATTTCTCTGAGAGAAATTTCCAAAGTTGAAAATCCAGTTTTCTTTTCACATTACTTCCTCAATTTTAAAGCATTATTAATTAAATGTATTTATATTTATGTAAGTTATCCTTAAGTTGTATAAAAAAACTGAAAACAAGTTAATTACAATTAATTAGTTTCCAGTTTTTTTACACAACTTAAAAACTTAACTAGTTAATTAATATAACTATTTCCTGAATAGGACCTTAATCCAAATTTTCAAACAATTGGAAACATCACAGTGAGAGAAAAATGCATGCGCAAATTCTTGTAATATCCATAGATACATATCATATAAATGCATCAGACGGGGTTTTTTTCTACTTGTCTTTGGTGTGTGTGATTTAAATTTTGTAGATAATTTATTTAACAGAATTAAAAAATTTCTTTGAATTGTTAATACTCAAAGTTGAGATAAATTGAAAAAAAATATGCAATTTGCATAATTTATTAGAAATAGCTCTCTCCATCTCTTTATAAAATTATTAACTTTTAAAAAAAGCCATACAAAGTAGTTAATCTACATATAACAGAAGCAAATGAAAAGAAAAATGAAGTTTGTTTTCACTATACAAGAATATACACGTTATGCATTTTTACTTCAGCACTGGTGCTGCCAAAATTAAAGTAATGTTAATTTTCACTGAATACTTTGAGTATCATTAATTTAAAACTAGCATCACTGCCATGTACAAAATATTAAAAATGTGTATAACTGTAACTAAATACCTCTTGTTATAGCTGATGACTTTGAAGAAAATTTCTCAATGTTTGAAATAAGCTTTCTTACAGTGTCAAAAATAAAATAAGAGTTTTCAGTGTCTGAAAGAAAATAATGCATTTAAATAAAATTTTTAAAGCAATTAATTCATAGAATTTAAAAAGCTAAACCAGAATATTGATTTAAAAAAAAAAAGGTTAGAACGAAATATGGATAAATAAATACATTAAATCTCATAAAAATGAGATGAAATTATTCTCCAGCCAATAAGAGAATATTTTTTAAAGTGATGCTGCAATAATACCTAGTTTTGTATAATCAGGCTTCAAAAATGTTTTAGTATTCTCTATACTAATAAAAACCCAATATTTCATTCAAATCACATTTCTGAAAAACTCTATTCAAATTACATTTTCTAAAAGTAGACATACTAAAAATAAATAAAGTAGACATATTAAAAATAAAGCTTTCATACCTAAAGACATACAATTAAGAAAGTGTTTAAATTACATAACCTCTTATACAAGATTTACAATTTACAAGAGAATATTAATATCTTATACTAAACATTTTATTATTATTAATACTTTTTTACTAACTTGCTTTCGTAATTATAATAATGAAACCTTGCAATCAAAATTTTGAAGACTTTCCAACTAGCTTTCAATCTTTACATGAGCTCTGTGCTTGATTACAATACAAGTTTCAATAGTTTCCAGGTCGATAAAAACGGGATTTATTGTGATATTATCATCAAAGGGAATTGACAATCACAATTTTGATTGCTTTACGAAAATACACCTTTCAATTATTTTTCTACTGTTACAATTGTTTCTTGTTTTCTACTGTTTTACGTGCAAATTAATCATAATATTATCCCAAAAAGGAATTTGACTTCTACATAAAATTCGAACCAATTTGAAACTAGCCAGAACACTAAAATTTTAACTAAAGGTTTGTGCTGAATGAGATAGTAAACTTTTAGTTGTCCTGGCATTTAAAAACAGAATCATATCTCCAAAACACAAATTATTTTCAATATAAATTTAAACTAAAATTATCGGTTTTTTTAATGTAGTTTTACCTCTGATAACATCTTTCAATGGTGACCTGATCACTACAAACAGAAATTATCACATTTTCATGGCTAAACGAAACTTAATTCTGACCAACTAAGAGTTTCATAGTACAACACAAAATCCTTTAACTTACCTCTACAAGCAGCATTTATTATTTTCAGCCCTTACAGGGGAGGGGCTCTATATGAAAACCCTTGCTTACACAGCACTCATCAATACATCAATCCGATATATATCAATACAGTACTATGGTATTGACTACTTTATGTGATAATTATTGGGTGACTTTTTATTGTAAAGCAGGATGCGTAGCCAAATCTTTCAACAAAAAATAAGCACTTTTTAAGCACTAAAAATATTTTTAAGCACTATATACATTAACGAAATGCAAAATAATTTTCAAAGACTTTACATGATCATGACAAATAACTAATTTCTGACAAAGAACTTTTTTTCTTGATTACATTAGCCACCATAAAAAGATAGAGATATTTTTCAGTTCGATTTTAGAGGGTGGAAAATAAAGTCTGAAATTGAGAATCTCTTGCAAAATGAAGCAGAGTTGCACATGATAGTGCAAGAATAATTCCCACTGATACCAGCTCAGTATACACACATGCAGATCAGCTAGTATTACATCAAATGTGTAAAATGATTGACGCTTTCATAAGCTAGGGAATGATGGTATGCCGAAAAGCATTGTGATTGAATGAATTGTGAAAACGCTGAATAGAACAATGTGAAAATTACGCTTTCGCAAAATACGTGGTGAAAATGGACACGGTAAAGAAAAATAGTCTCATTTTTGTAAAAAGAAAATTAAGCACTTTATAAAAACATGCAATAAAAAAGCACCTTTAAAGGATTTTAAAAACGAAAATCGAAAGTAAGCACCTTTGAGCACTTTTTAAAAACGCTAAGCACCCTGTAAAGACTATGAGAAAGACGTTGTTTCCTTACACTCTTTGCCACAGGAGTAAACAAAACTGCATATAAGGGTCATCAATCTGTCTATACTATTAATAATACCATGTTAAATGAAAGCATGGCAAAAACTGGACTACTGCATTCATGTGATCAAGAGTTCAAACATAAAATAACTGTAAGAGTTGTATACAAAACTTTATTTGTTTCAGTAATTTATTTTTTGTTTATTTATTTAACTATAGAAGGATTTAACTATAGATTTATTTATTTAACTATGTTATAAAGAATAATCCTATATTGATGGCAGTATGCTTGTCTCAATTATTCAAACTGCAATAATTCAGATGGTAAGGTTTTACATTAAATTTTATAAGTAAATATGTCATACAATAAAAAAATGAATACATTATGAAAAACAGTGGATTCTAAAAGTTAAAAATCTGCAGAATAAAAAAATAATAATTTTGTAATAATTTGAGAGTTGGTATTTGGCCCCAATGTTTATTTTCATACAAAATAATTTTGAGAAATTAAAATATACAAAGCTTTAAACATACCTTCAGAACACATAACAGAAAAATTGTAAAGATACTCCTTCAATCCCAACAGACAACCAGCAACTGTGCTAACATTGAAAGCTTTTACTTTTGCACTCATCTAAAATAAATCGAAATATTAGTGATACATTTTTAATAAGACAAAATAAGAGTTTTTAAATAGGTTTATTAAATAATTATACACTAACTTGAGATTTAAGCTCTTGTAAAAACATAGACAAAACTCTTTCTTGATAAGGAATAAAATCTTCAGGATAATAATGAGCAATGATACCTATGAGGCATAAAACTTCTTCCTTAGCTAAAGAAGGGGAAAGAAATAATGAAGTTTAAAAAAAATTACATTACAACATCTAAATTTTTTCTACATCAAACTGTTTTTATGTGTTATGCTACAACTCAAATTTACGCAAATTTTTTTTATATACAATTTTTAAATTATTACACTAATAAAAAATAAAGTTCTGTCTCTGTCAATACAAAGAAAAAATATATAATAAGTTTGAACATTTTAGCATGTTACTGGTATTTTTACTGTTTTGTTGATTTGTTCTAATATATCTCAAATCTTAAACAAATTTGGTTTTTTTTTACGCAAGTAAAAAATAAAGTTCTGTCCATAAAAAAGGAAAATGCATCATAAGCTTGGGCTTATTAATATGTTACTAATTTTGTTACTTTTTTAGGCCATAGTACAGCTTACACAAGACTTACACAAATTTGTTTTATAACACAGTTTAACTATAATTAACATATGAAGAATGAAGCTCTATCAGTAAAAATAGAAAATGTAACATAATTTAGAACTTTTTAATCAAAATATTTATGTTCCATATTAAATTTAACAGTCAAAACAGTCTGAGAGAGAGAAAAAAATTTGCAATATTCGTAAATAATTTTACATCAAATTTCATTGTTTCTATTGTTTTTAACCTCCAATACAGCATAAAAGTTGCTAGTAATTTTAAGTGTCTTTTTCTAAACTTCAGATAGATCATAAAACAATTATAGATCAAACTAAAGAAACTTTACAAAATAAAAATAATAATTAAAATAATTAGTTGATATATAAAGTAAACCATATTACAAAATATGAACACCATATATGTGTATTCATTTTTCAATGATTTTTGGGTGGCTTTGGTGTCGCATGTCAAAACGTGGAGCAATGTAGCAGCATGAAATGATGTTACACATATCATTTTTACTTTTAACTAACTTTAAAAGAACGGAAAAAAAATTACAGAACACAAAATCTAACGATTTCAACAATAAATAAAAGATTCTACAATTAATAAAAAATATTAAATTATGAGATCATTTATTTTTAAAAGTAAGAGTCAGGATACACTCTTTTTCTGTTCTTCCACTATATCCGTGATTATAACCATCACAAAATATTAAGTACATTCACATTTTACAGTAATTTACAAGCTGATTAAAAAATAATTTAATCAAAGTCTCAAGTTTTCATGTTCGGCCAAGTATTATCACCTCACACAATTTTTAAAATTTTTCTTTTTGAGCACTGTGCCAAGACTTGACCAAAACCCTCTGGTCACATCTTCTCCACCTGACAATATGAGGCACTTATGATTTCCATATATTTACTCCTATCTGCTTTAAAGCTTTTTCCACATCCTCTAGCCGCCAAATGAGAGTACATTCTTAAAAAGGTTATTTCCGTTTCTGAATATGCATCATCATATCTAATTAAGTTATCTATCTTATTTGAGATACTTATACTATTTTTAAACTGTTAGATTCACTTTATTATGTAAGACTTTTTACATATTTTATTTTATTGGATCAAAGATCTTAACAGTTTTTCCTCACTCATTAACTAGCTCTCTTCAGCTTTATTAAGCATCCAGTATTTATTTCGTAACGTCTGACAGATCTAGCAAAATTCTTTTGTTTTCTTAAATTCTCATATAAGTTAGTTTCTGAAGCCATTATAGAAATATTTATTGGACAGAGATAATCTTTTTATTCTTATTTCAATTCTTACTCTTTAATATCATTGTACATACATATTTAAAGTGAATAACAGTTTCAAAGGTATACTTATTAATTTTCAAAGGGTTCATAATAGTAGTTTAGTATAATAGTTTTATTTGATTAAATCATAAATTTAGTTTTATTTCTTTTATTGGAGAAATCTATCATCTTAGCTGCATTCTAAAGCAAAGACATTAGCAACAGCTTGTTTAGTTTGCCCAACGATATCAATACTATCATCAAAATAAAGAAATAGGATTTTTTCCAGCAGAATAATTGAGCTTATGCATAATTAAGGTTCTTATAATGAGGGAATAAAAAAATTACAATACATATTAAAGGTATTTAAAAGAAAAAAGGAGGGTACCTTTAGGAGATAATTTTGCCCCTGTAGTGAGTTGAAAAAACAAATCTTCAATAAGAGACTTTACATCAATTCTTTTTTCTCCATTGTAACCATGACAAGTTTCTAAAATCTACAAAATTTTCAAAAATTAAAAAGTGTAAAAACTGATTTAAAAAAAAAACATTTATGATACAAAATTAAATTATTTTTCTTTTTTAGTATTTGATGAAAAAGAGGGTATAAATTTTCATGAATTTTCTCTCTTAAATACATAAACATAAAATAAAATTGTTACTTAAAAGCATATTAACCATCCAACAAACCTGTGAAAAGAGTTGCATTTAAATATTCTACAAATTTAATCCTTGCAGTAAAAATTCTTTAACAATTTTTAACACTAGATTAATCTATTAACTTTTAATAAATTTAATTTTAAAAATATTTTTTTTTTTTTAAATGCATAAGATAATATACAAAATCTATAAGTTTATTTTAATAGAAGTATGATTTCCAGCCACACAAAATTAAAAACAATTATAGATAAAACATAGTAAACTCTTCATTATCTGAGTAAACGAATGTCGTGACAACCATAGTAGGACAAATTTTGTGGCTAATCCACAAAATGACCATGTAAATGTTTTGCAGTTTTGGAATACCTCTTCACTGATTATGATTAGTGTTTTTAACTACAATACTAATGCAAAAAAATAAGCAGAAACTCATCTTATCCAATTTAAATCTTTATCTCAAATATTATGGGATAGAATTTCACATCAAAAATTTTTTGTTGTATGACAGAAAATCATGAAGATAATATATATTGATACAAAATAGATTATGTGCAAATAAATAGTACAATTTAATAAGAATTTATTATAGCATTTGACATGCACAATCTTTCTTAAAAAAAATCAGAACTTGAATAAACCCTAAAGCGGAAAATCTACCATGGACAAACTCAGAGTGAATAATCAGGAGTTTACTATCCGTGAATTATAATAGTTTGCTTGGATCTACAATCATATGGCTTTACATAAAGGATACAAATTACCCCTTTTGTTAAGAAATTAATCTTAGGTAATTTCCTTAACAAAACGTATTCTGTTTCTCTTGCTGAGCACACACAACATGAGCCATATGAATGATGTATCTATCATTAACAAAATAGCAGGTTATCAATAATTTTCATATCCAGTTAAGATATTTCAATTCTTTGTTATTTAAAAGAAATTGGCATACAAAATTTAAATAGTTATCTGGGTGATTTAGATCCCACTTATAAAATGGTTATGTATATTTTCTAACATTTTGCAAGCTGTTTTCTGGATCTCAATCTAAAATTTAATTCATTTATCCATCAGTCTTACGTGGAAATATTTTATAAAGCATACTTTCAAGGAAAATCAAGAGGATTACCAATAATTTAAAAAGGAAAAATTTATTTCAAAACTAAGAAAGCATGACTTTCTATAATTATCAAGTATTTTTATTAAAGTTAGTTTAAAAACAAAAAAAGAAAAAAAAACATACATACATAAAAAATGCAAGATTAATTTTTAACAAAACTATTTTCAAACTATAAACACATAATGTAACGAAACTAATTTTACCTTTGATATTGTTATCATGCTAGCCTTTTTCACTTCTGCTGTAGCATCACGTTGTTTCATATACTTTTTACAGACTTCCTACCATTTAAAATAATAATAATGTTATAAATCTAAATCTATCATATAATATAGTTTCACAAAGATTTACATCTTGGTAAGTTAAATACTAGTAAAAAGCATAAATTAATAAATGATGCATGAGTTTAAAACTAAGCAAATAAAATATAATAAATAAATTTATTAAAACATATTTTTTTTTTTTTATAAATTATGCATCCTCTGAATGAATAAATTTTAATATATTTGTAAGTTAAATAAATCATTTAAGTTTTATTTCAATTACATAATCACTTTGATTAAACTATGTATTTGAACAGAACCTTATTTGGATTCCATGCTAACATCATTTATTAATATTTTTTTCATAAACAAAATCTAAAAATCAATTTTTTTAGCAGTGCAATATGGTATATAAATTTAATACTATGTGCTAACATCATTTTAATAGTATAACAGAAGTATAAATTTAATATCTTTCTTATACAATTGCCCTAGTTAGCAAGTCTCTTTCACTATGTAATTAAATAACTTATTTGCAAAAAGTAGCATCGAATTATAAATCGTAAGTTCATCTCATTGATTTTTGAAGTTGATTTTATTCAGTTAAAAATCCTTATAAACCTTCATAAGGCTTTTTCTTGACTCTTTATGTACTACAATATGTTACTTTTCTTGCACACATAACATAAAACATTTACTTTTAGCGAAAGTGGAAGTCATGATGGTCTGCATAAGCTACACTAGTAAGAATGAAAGGACAAATGAAACAATAGAAATTACAATAAAATCTTGATTATTGTAATTTTTTTTACAGAACCAAAGCAACTGAATAACAAAACATTTATTTGATACTGTCATAAAATGATAAGTACAAAAAGTGTATTTTATTTTGAAAACTTTGTGTATTATGATAGCATACAAATTAAATTTAAAAGAAAATAAATATATGTGCATCTGAAAAACACTGGGGATCAACTTTGGTTAAGAAAAGGATTAAGATGAAAGAGATTACAGCTCTACTTTAATTTGCAATACCTTAATTGAATAGAGGCAGGAATTAATGTCCAATTTTCAGTCCTAATTAAGAATATGTAATGTTGCTTACGTAGGACATTCAGATACCTTTTTTGCAAACAATTTAAAATTCTAATGTTAATACCTTTTAAAAACTCAGCTTTTTTACAGAAAAATCAAGTTATTGCACAGTTTGATCCTATTATATACAGATTTAACATATATTTATATTTTAAACTGCAGTTCATTAGACATGTGACATAAAAGTTATTCAACACTTAGAATAAAAATTTTTATTCTTCCTTCAACATGAAATTATTCTTTCCTATAATTATAAAAAACTTTCATTTGCAAAATTATTCACACATCAGGCTTTCCTTGGTAATGAAGAAAGTTCAATAGATTACTTAAAATTTACTGTGTATTCTAAGACTTTAGAAACATACTAACTCTGTATATTGCAAATAGAATGTCCCCACATAAACAGTAAATTATACTTTTAAATTATGGTTTCAATCAAGACAAATTATCATGTTATAATATATATATATTTTTAAAAAAGATTATATTATAAATTTGATATTATTATTTTTAAAAAAAAATTTCTAAATACTAGTTTTAAAAATTTTTTTAGTTACATGGTAAAATCTTTTAGTTGTTAAAACAAAATTTCAATATTTTTTCCCATTAAATTATTGAAATATTGCATAAGTTAAAATTCTGGGTAAAAGTCTCTGCTCTTAAAATGGCTAATAGCATGAACATTTTATTCAAACCAAATACATTTTCAAAATAATTTACTTTAGTGAACACATTTTATGGATAAATAAGTAATAATAAGCTTTTATCAATCCTTCATCATAATGAGAACTCACCAAAATATCAAATCCATATTCTCCAATCAGGGAACCACTGTTTTCAATGATATCATTCAGCAATTTAAAACAATACAATTTGACATTTCTCAGCTATTAAAAAAAACACATAGATTTTCAATATAGTAGCATTAAAATTAAAAATATAATTATTATGTACTAATATTTAAGAAATTATTGTTATTTTTATTAAAAATAATAATTATCTTTATTTAAAAATTCCCTTATTTTATAGTCATAATTTAAATCATTAAAAACTGAAGAAATGCTTTAAAGCAGCGATTCTGAACCTTTTTTTGTGGCGGCACACTTTTAACAATTTCGAAATTTGACGGCACACAATGAAAAAATTTAGTTTAAAAGTTGTTTACTTACCTACAATACACTGTGTTTGTGATAATAATTTTGAATGTGAACTAAAATAATATGTACTACAAAAGTACGTTTATTAAGGGATTAATTATTTTTTCGACTAATTTTTTATTAATTAGTAACAGTTATTTATTTTTTTTGCTAACTATTAATTGTTAGCTTGTTTTCTATAGTTATTAACTGTTGTTTTTTTACATTGTTATTTTTTGTTAACTAGTTTTTTGCTAATTATTAATTGTTAGTTATCCTTTGTTAATTGTTCACATAACTATTAACTGCATAGCTTACTTTAATGATTAGCTTTTATTTCTGTTTGAAAGTTTATATTTAGCTTGCTTTCCTTTGTTAATTAATAATTTTAACAGTCATTAAATTTCCTACTTATTTCAACATTTTTTAAAATTGTGTGTCAAAGACAATTTAAACTCTTCCTTCTTATTTTAAGATTGTCAGAGACAAGACAATCGATGAGAAAGATGTTCATGCGGTTAAAGCGTGGAAAAATTATAAAAAGTATATATATACACACTTTTCTTTAATTTAAACTTTACTCGATATTAAAAAAAAGCATTATAATTTTTATTGTAACATTTCTAATATTTGGCGGCAGACAAGAGTGCCGCAGCACAGTGGTTGAGAACCACTGCTTTAAAGAAACATATCTTTTAAATTAAAATGAAAAAAAATTTGCTAAAACAATCTGAATGCCTAGAATAGGTAGAAAAATAACAAATTTCCAATTAAAATTATTAGACTCAAAACACCTTTCCATCTTATTTTATTATGATGCCATTTATTTTATCTTTGATTCCCACAAATATTTTTGTGTTATTTTGAACAATTGGCATTAAAAAAGGAAAAATATTTTGGTTAGCTAATAGAAAATATTTTTGGATCCGAGTAGCCTTTAATTAGATGCGTATTTCATGCATGGAACTTGAAAGTTTTACTCCTCAAAAATTGTACCAAGAATAAAAATACTACTCATAATTTTTTTTTGCTATTAAAGAACATTTTTTAAAAAATCAAACAGTGAATTATAAAATAGAGTATTAGCTAAAAAAAAATTTGCTGTTTACTTTTATAATTTATCTGTTTGTTATAATACAACCTGTGTTAGAAAATGATAGTAATTTACTACTGTAATCTGTTTTGAAATTCACTCATCTGTTTTAAATTTCACTTCTCAACAAAGATGAAAAAAATTATCTAAAAAAAACAACTTTTTTGAATAACAATGGTACTAGTTCTGAATACTTAGACTGATTTTTGAACATTCTTATATTCAAACACTACTTTAACTGCAAACTAATTACAACTGCAAGATTTTTTTAATGCATTGCTCACACAGAAGGACTTTCCGAACTTTTTAACCAAAGGACCCTTTTATGAAACATTATTAAATACAGATCCCTACCACTTTTAATTATTTCTCAAGTTTAATAAAATTAATCAGCCTATTACATACTAATTAGTCTAATGGAGTAAAATAACACTATGGAAATAAACAAAAGGTGGTTAAAATATTCAATTGTATACAAAAAAACTATAATACCTATAAATAATAAAATTTTACCTCTTTAACTATCAATAGGTTTCTTAAAAGACTAAGAAATCCATCATTGCAGAAAATTCGTGCATTGCCAATTTCTAAAATAGCAAAACATGCATAAATTAATACACATAATTTTAATAAAATAAAAAATATTATAGCTACACATTAAAAAGTATTTTTAAGATTCTGTTGAATAAAAAATTTATTGTTTATGAACAGTATCTTATAAAAATTTATTTTACAATATTTGAAAATTTAGCAAAAAGCAATTATTAGAAAGGCTAAATGCATAGCACATTAAAATAAAAATTAACATTTAAGATCATATAACATTAATATTTAAACAATAAACAAAAATTAGTATCTAAGGAGTTGAAAAACAGACATATCACTTTGGTAAAACTTTTAAAGGTAACTTAATTTCTAGAAAATAAATAATTTGAAGCAATAGAGTTTTTGTTTCTCTTATGACTTAAAAATTGATTGTATAAGTTTGTCCCATTGACTTGTACAACACTTGCGAAAAATGATTTTTTTTCTATCAATAGCTTTATGTATTATTCAAATTTGAACTGCACGATTTTCTCTTTCAATTACATAAAAGTAACAGGGATATTTCCGCATCATGACCTGTGTCAGAATAATCACCAAGTCTTGGCTACTTCCGGGCAGCGGCCCACGAGAAACTAAAGAAAAAACATCACAAAAAGGGATGAATTCGAAGGGTAGGTAAAACTAGTGGGGAGATTTCAGTATTGTGATCTGTGGCAGAACAATCGCTAAGTCTTGGTAACTTCCGGGCAGTGGCCCTCGAGAAACTAAAAGAAACATCACAGAAAGGGACCAACCCAACTGGAAAGGTATATTTCATAGCAAACATATACATGTTTGCTATGTACCCCAAGCAAACATATACATGTTTTTAAAAAAAATTGGAAGTTTAAAATCAATTTGGTATCTTGTTGATTGTAATTGGGGCGCAAGATCACAATACGAAAATATCCCCAACTCGTAGTCACCAGAGGCAAACCTCACCATTTTTTTTTTTCTTTTTAAAATCAATTTGGCACCTTGGCAAATTGTAGTTGGTGAGGCAGATCATGATGCGGAAATTTTTCCAAGATAACATCAGAAATGCCCCCTACCGGTGGTATAGAAATGAATGAAGAAGAGACTGAATGTAGCAATCTGTAAAAGTAATATTCATATCTGGACAAAGCACTACACATATTTTTCTAATTTGTTGCAAATACAAGTACTTTAGTGCAGATGGCACTATCACTGGGAAGATTTCCATATTGTGAGCGGTGGTAGATAATTGTCAAGTCATGGCAACTTCCAGGCAGCAACCTGTTAGAAACTGTAAAAAAAAACATCACAGAAAGGGAGTAACTCGAAAGGTATAACTCATAGCCCTTCCTGGGCAAACATGTTTTTTGTAAAAAAATTTGCACGTTTGAAATCTATTTACCACCTTGTTGATTGTAGTTTGCGCGACAGATAATGATACGGAAATATCCCCCTATCACTTTCAGATTCAGAAATGTCTCTCCTTAAAAACTGTAATCAGGTATTAAATTTTTGATAAATATAAGTCTACACATGCCTTCTGATAGAGAAAATTTTAACCTTTAATAATATAACCTTTATTATAAAACCAGGAGAATATAAAATTCTTTTATTTCGAGGCAAAGTTTCTAAATATTTTTCTTTTTTATCTTCAATTACAATAGAAAAAATTACAGGATTCCAAGTACCTAGAAGTAGCATATTTAGACAAATAATTTACCTGTTAAAATGCATTATTAGAATTTTAAATCAAAAATAAAGAATATCTGACAAATAAACTACAGAAAGAAATATTAGTGGTATATGTAAAAAGATTAGTTTTTATTTTTGAAAAAGTATTTTACCCCTTTCCTGTTCTTTTAAATCAAAGTTTAAATAATCATCATGAAGCTTCTGTATTGTCTCTAAGATAGAAACTTCTTTTTCAGAGATCGAATCAGAGTCTTGAGCAAATTTTAGAGCGTCCAAATGACTCTGAATTAAATCTAAGAAATCCCCCATATTTTAAAAATATAATATAATTTTTATACATTAAACTTTTCCTTAATAAAAGCTTTAAAATCTACTGACAACATAGCAGACGGCCTACAACTGTTTTCAAATTTTGCTTGATTTATCATGATTGTACTATGATTACAGTTACGCTTAGATTATATTTTCATAAGTTCATGCTATTATTTTCTATTTATTCATTAAATTTAAAACAGTTTCGATCGTGAAAATTAAAAAACAGATTGACGAATTATAATTAAATCTAGCGAAATTAATTAATTATTTTTATTTGAATTATATATAAAACATCTCAACTCAAGCAATTATTTGAGCCACTCATAATAACATAAACCGTAAGAGGAAGTAAAGGTTCTAACTTCTCGGTGACATCTAATAAACCGGTTTTTAGGTTTACCTACTTTTTGAGGTTTATCTTATTATTGGCGTCAAACAAATAATTTCATTATTTAATTTTACAATTCTAAACTGCTGACAGAGCCTTTAGTAAAATGCACTTTTATGCAGAGCTGCCATCTAGTGATAGTAGAACCCTACAGAAATATAGAACACCTAATTATAATAAAATGAAAAAGGAGCATATAAAAGAAAATTGAATTCTTGAAGGGATGAATTTTTATGTCCTTAAAAATGAGTCGTTTAAAAATTTTTTAGAATTTAAAACAAGAATTTATACTGACAAAGTCGAAAAGTTTGGAAACAATTGGTAATATATTCGGACGAGCAAATATTTTCGAAATTGAAAAGACTATTGAAGAAAATAAAAGCTTAATGCTTACAATTAAATACCATTTTCATTTAAAATAATGCTTTTTTATCTTTCATAAAATTCAAAACGAGAAACATTTTTGTAAGATAGTTTATTATGTATAAAAAATTCCTTTTTGTTCTCTTACCTTAAAAAGTATTTAATCACGAATAAAATTATTAGTTGATTTTACTATGCTTGAAAGTTTTCTTATATACATATTGTTAAATGTCATGTATCAAAATGTGTTATGTCGCCATGATAGCTCGCCAACTTGGCGAACTCTTCTTAATGTTTGTGTTTTAATTATCTTCGTTCGTTGTTCGTAGAGGATGCGCAATGGTGAGCATCCTCCTCTAATAAATAAATTTTGGATATTAAAAATATATCGTTATTTCATTTGTTAAGGACATTCTATGGTGTATTGTCCTGTATTAAAAAACCAATCGTTAAATTACAGTCCGCTCATATCGTCACAAACATTTTTGTCCGCATCACCGGAGAAAAAATTAAATCATCCGTTGGCATATTACGTGACAACTACTGTGACACTGTAGAAAATGAAGCTGCAATGGATAAAGTCGAAGAAGATTTGTTGGATATCGATTCGAGAATAGACACATTAGACGTAAGAATTAAAAACCTCATTAAAAATTTTAAAACAACTATTCCTATAAATAACACAAAAGATGATAAACAATCTTCTATGTCAAATTGCATTAACTATCGTATTCCTGAAGTCCCTATTCCAACATTTTCAGGAAATTACTTAGAATTCGCAACATTCAAAAATCAATTTAATAGTGTTATTGGAAACAACAATAATTTGTCAGATAATGAAAAATTACATTATATTCGTGCTTCGCTAAAAGGAGAAGCAAAACTTTTAAAAACAGAAGATGACACATTTATATCTTTATTCCAAGCATTGGAAGAGAGATATGAAAATAAGCGAATTATTGTTGATAACCATATTCAATCAATTCTTGATATCGAAAAACTGTTTAATGAATCGCCTAAAGATTTAAGAAAAATTGTTGATAACGTAAATAGAAATTTGAGAGCTTTAAAAAATTTTAAGTTTGATAGAAACAATTTGTCTGATATTATTATTTTAAATATTGTTTTGAAAAAATTAGATCGTGAAAGTCAGAAACAATTTGAGCTTTCCTTAGAAAATACCGAAGTACCAGAATTAGACAATTTATTAACTTTTATCGAAAAAAGAAGTCAGGTCTTTGAAATCATTCACAGAAATAGTTTAATGAAAACAAAACAATCCCCTATTCAAGTTCGAAACAAAAGCTTTGAGTTAAATATGAAAAATAAAAAGTGTATTTTGTGTAATTTATCGCATCCAATATATTTTTGTGATATGTTTAAGAAACTCTCTCCTAAAGAAAGATATGATGTAGCAAAAAAACATAATTTGTGTATTAATTGCTTAATGCCAGGTCATCATATAAGCAAATGCTCGTCGAAATATTTATGCAATCAGTGTGGGAAAAAGCATAATAGTTTATTGCATATTTCAGAAGAAATTAACACATCTGGCGCCTTGGCTAAACAGAGTATTATGTCTAGTCAATCATTGCAGTGCAGGAGCCCCTTCCTAGTAAGACTCTCGATTCAACTGCTTATGGCACATTGCCAAACGAATGTGAAAATGAAAATCACATTAAAGAAAAAGAATTATTGGTTTCTAATTCAAATTGTTTTTTAATGAAAGGCAAAACAATTTTATTAGCAACTGCAAACGTTTATATTGAATCTATAAGTGGAAAAAGATTATATTTGAGAGCGATTCTTGACCTTGGAAGTCAGTCTAGCTATTGCTCTACTTTTTGTGCTAATTTATTAGGCATAAAGAAAGAAAAAATAAATCTTGCGGTTTCTGGAATTAATGGATTAGAAATGACCGTTAAGTCTAAAATAAAGACTACTATTTCAAATTATAATTTTAGTTTTTTGAGATCTTTAGAACTTCTTATTGTTCCAAAAATTACTGATGTCACTCCGTCCAATTATATCGATGTTACCCATATTAATTGGCCTCACAATATTAATTTAGCAGATCAATCATTTAATAGACCTGGAAAAATTTACCTATTATTAGGTTCGGAAGTATTTTTCGAGATTTTGAAATCTAATAGAATACATATTTCGGAACAAAAAATCATATTGCAGGACTTGCAATTTGGATACGTAATTAGTGGGGCAATTGAAATGCCAAAAACTGAAAATCGAATTTATAGTGGGCTTTTAAAAGAAACCGAAAATCTTAATGAAACATTCGAAAAATTTTGGAAAATTGAAACAGTTGATGAGGGAATTGCTATTCAAGGAAACGAAGAAAAAATATGCGAGGAACATTTTGTCAAAAATCATACGAGAACGGATACAGGCCGTTATAAGGTTAAAATGCCAATGAGAGAAAAAAGTAATTCTCAATTAGGCGAATCGAAAAACAACGCTCCTCGGAGATTAAACTGGTTGTATAAACGTTTAGTGAAAGAACCAAATATGTTGGAACTGTATAAAAATTTTATGGACGAATATCAAAGCTTAGGTCACATGGAAGAGGTGATCGAATCTGAAGAGCCAAAAATAACCTTCTACATTCCTCATCAAGGTATGTACCGAACAGAGAAGATCTCAACTCCTCTCCGAGTTGTGTTTGATGCCTCGTCAGCTACTTCAACTGGATATTCTTTGAACTCCCAGCTTTTGAACGGTGGAATTGTCCAAGAAGAACTATTTTCAATTTTATGTCGTTTTCGAACTTATCGATTCGCATTTATAGCGGATATTAAGAAGATGTATCGACAAATTTTAGTGGATGAATCATAGCAAGATCTTTTGAGAATTTTATGGAAAACTAGTGCTGATGATCCTGTTAAAGTTTATAAACTGAAAACTGTCACATATGGTACAAGTTGTGCTCCGTTCCTGGAAACACGAACTTTAAAGCAACTGGTCATTGACGAAGGTGAAAAATTTCCAATAGCTGCACCTGTCGTCATGTCTAACTTCTATATGGACGATTGTTTGTCTGGATCAGAGACATTGGATACTACGAAAGAATTGCAAGCCCAACTTTTTCAAATGCTTGCTCGTTGTGGTATGAAATTGCACAAATGGTGCTCCAATAATCCCCAACTTCTGGGTTATAACTCTGTGAATAGTGACTATTTGTTGGATCCTTCAAAAGAAGTAAAAGCACTGGGACTTGTATGGAAACCCGAAGTTGATTGCTTTGCCTTCAAAATGACTGTCAACAATCCTGTTAAAAATACGAAGAGAACTGTTTTATCAGTTATTGCAAAAATTTTCGATCCCCTCGGCCTCCTTGGGCCTTTAATTACAAGGGCAAAGATTTTCATGCAAGCTCTTTGTCTTCTAAAGATAGATTGGAATGATTTACTTCCAATAAAAGAAGCTCGAGAATGGAACCATTTTCTAGACTCACTTCGTAAAGTGAATTACTTAGACATCAACAGATTTGTGCTAATGGAAAAAGTGAAAGTTGTAGAGCTTCATGGATTTGCAGATGCTAGTGAAAAAGCATACGGAGCACCTAACCTCCTTTGTAGTAAATCCCGAGTTTCCCCCTTGAAGACAATTACAATTCCTAAATTGGAACTAAATGCTGCTGTGCTGTTGTCCAAACTCGTAACAAAGGTTGTCAAATGTTTAAAACTTGACATATCAGCTATTCACTTGTGGTCAGATTCTAGCATCGTATTGACTTGGATACAACAGTCACCACACCTACTCAAGACATTTGTTGCAAATCGAGTGAGTAAAATTCAAGAACTGACTTTCAATGGCACCATGTGTCTTCCGAAGATAATCCTGCTGATTTGGTGTCACGTGGTCTGGAGCCTCAAAAACTTCAATCGGAAGCTCTCTGGTGGAATGGTCCACCCTTTTTGCAACAAGATTTTAATTTGACTATAGACAAAGAGACAATTTCGAATAACTCCAGTGAATATTTATCTGAACTAAAACCACAGCCGGACACTTCTTCATCAGTGATAATTGATACAAATAATTGTATTGCTAACCTAATTGAAAATTGCTCTAAGTACCTTAAATTAATTAGAATTTTTAGTTTCGTTCGCAGGTTCTTATTTAATTGCAGAAGTCCTAGGAAAAAAATGATCGGGTCATTGTCGTCAGCAGAAATAAAAGAACCAAAAATAAAATCATAGGTTTTGTTCAAAAAGGTGAGTTTCGAGAAGAAATTAAATCGCTAGGTGTGGTGTGCCTCGGCAACCATCCAGTCCCATTGTATGTGCCTCGGCAACCATCAAATCCACTCCAAAAAAAAAAAGACGAACTGAAGTGAGGAAAACCCAGTCGGCTAAACCGGTTGAAAACCCCTCATACTCACTTCCAAAACTGACACGCGTGGAGAAGGGACGCGTTTCCCAAACCAACTATATTTTTAATTTTTACGATGTAAGTTTAATTATATGTTTCTCTTTATTTTATTGTGAATTAAATTTATTTTCCTTAAACCTTCTATTCTTTATTTTTTTGTAATTACTATATTTAATTAATTTTAATATAGCATGTTATTTTTTTTAATTTTAAAAGCACACACGTGCTATAATTGGTAGACCCGGACTTAAAATTTAAGCTGAATCTTTATGTAATCGGAACTTTCCTAGCAATATTATGGATTTAAATCTATTAGCAATATGCTTATTTTAATTTTATTCATATTCTTTTTTATGTTCAAAACTTTGTATGTTATACCCACGTGTTTGTGTCTGATTTTGTGGTAGTACTGTGCGCGTTTTTTTTTTATCTCATGGATTAGTGTTTATATAGAATGCTTCCATATTAATTTATATATTTTACCTTTATTCTATTTATTGTTTTGATTTTTTTTCTTTGTCAAAAAATGCCGGAAATCGAACAGCCAGGAGACGTGGTGAATGAAGGAGCTTCAGTTAACTTTCAACCTTCTCAAATTTCTCGTGTAGCAATTAAACCACCTCCGTTTTGGAAAAACAATCCAGTGTTATGGTTTGATCAGTTAGAATCGCAATTTTCAATTTCTCAAATTTCTACCGACGCTACCAAATTTCATCACGTTGTAGCGGCTATTGAATCTGATATACTTAACTCTGTTCAGGATTTAGTTTTAAACCCTCCTGCTGCAGACAAATATTCAGCGTTAAAAAAACGATTAATTAGTATTTTTTCAGAGAGCGAAGCTTCAAAAATTAGAACACTTTTGCAAGGACTGGAATTAGGTGATCAGCGTCCCTCCTATTTGTTAGCTCGAATGCGAGAACTAGCAGGATCCCATCTTAGCGAAAACATTTTTAAATCGCTGTGGTTAGCCAGATTGCCTCAAAATACACAAGCTATTCTTGCTGCGTCAAACGAAAATTTGACTCAATTAGCTGCAATGGCTGATAAGATTATTGAACTCGCTAGCCCTATTCAAATAAATTCTGCTGAATCAGTTGTAACTAGCGTTAATCCTACACTTTATGATCAAATTTCTGAACTTACCAAACAAATTAATGAGCTAAAAATGAGTTTTCAGGAAACCCAGCAAAATAGACAAGGACGTGAGCGCACTAATACCTATCGGGGTAATAGAAATCGTAGTAGGTCACGTTCTAGACAAAATTATTACCGTGAACCACAGAATAACATGTGTTTTTATCACACTAACTTTGGAGATAGAGCTAGAAAATGCAAACCCCCGTGTACTTTTCAAAATTCGGGAAACCAACAGGGCAGCCACTCCCGGCCATGAGTGGCGAACGCCATATTGATCGTATTTATTTGGCCGATCCCTCTACGAAATTAAAATTCTTGATAGACACAGGCGCAGATGTTTTAGTCATTCCGAAATTTTTTCAAAAGCTAATTATCCAGAAACTTTGGTGCTATATGCTGCAAATGGATCTAAAATCCAAACATATGGTACTAAATTAATAAATCTTAGTTTAAATTTACGCAGGAAATTTTCTTGGAACTTTATTATAGCCGATGTAACTCAGGCAATCATTGGAGTTGATTTTTTAAATCATTTCAATTTATTGGTCGATGTTCGTAACAACTGTTTAATTGATAAATTAACTAATTTAAAATCAACTGGTTTCCCCTCAAACAAATCAACTCAAATTACTGAAATTACTCCCGTTCTAAATAATTCACCTTTTCAGCAAATTTTAAATGAATTTCCATCATTGACAAACCCTTCAATAGTAGGTAAGCTAAACTCAGAGTCGCTGGTTTATCATCATATTGAGACTCTCGGACAACCCGTTTATGCGAAACCCAGAAGACTCTCGCCTGATATCCTTGAGGCTGCAAAGAAAGAATTTGAGTATTTGTTAGAACAGGGAATTATTCGTCCATCAAAAAGCCCCTGAGCTAGTCCGCTCCACATGGTAAAGAAAGCAAATGGTGATTGGAGGCCATGTGGGGATTATCGTCGTGTTAATGCAATAACCGTCCCCGACCGATATCCCGTTCCCCATATCCAAGATTGTACGCAACAATTTGAAGGAATGACAATATTTTCAACTCTAGATTTAACCCGAGCGTACCATCAAATTCCTGTTTTTCCTGGGGATATTCCAAAAACAGCGGTTACAACGCCATTTGGCCTCTTTGAATATGTATATATGCCCTTTGGCTTGAGAAACGCTGGTCAAACTTTTCAAAGATATATACATCAAGTTCTGTCAGGGTTTAATTTTTGCATCCCGTATTTTGACGATTTGTTGATTGCATCCAAAAATTCAGATGAACACAGAAAACATTTAAGACAAATTTTCACAAGACTTGAAGAACACGGGTTGAAACTCAACCCTTCAAAATGTGTTCTCGGTAAACCGCAAGTTTCATTTTTAGGGTGCTTAATTACACCATCAGGCGTTAAGCCTTTACCTGAAAAGGTAAAAACGATCACTGATTACCCCCAACCAAAAAATATTGCGGAGCTTCGCAGATTTTTAGCAATGATCAATTTTTATCGACGATTTTTACCCAATGCAGCTCAAACCCAAGCCCCATTGCATGATTTTTTGAAAAACTCCAAGAAAAATTATAAAACTTTGATCCCTTGGAACGATATCGCAGTGGAAGCATTTAATAAATGTAAACTTAATTTAGCTAATTCTGCTACTTTGTCATATTTTTCACCTAATCATAACTTGTCAATAATGGTAGATGCATCTGATTCGGCCATAGGTTCTGTTTTGCAATCCCACACACCATCTGGCATTCGCCCAATAGCATTTCATTCCCGTAAACTAACCGCAACAGAAAAAAACTACAGCACTTATGATAGAGAGTTATTAGCCATTTACTGTACAATAAAACACTTCAGATATATTTTAGAAGCCCGACAGTTTATCATATTTACTGATCATCGCCCTTTAATCTTCGCCTTCAATAAAAAATCCGAATCTTGTTCTCCACGCCAACTTCGGCAGTTAGACTTTATCGCACAGTTCAGCACAGATATCAGACACATTTCCGGTTCGGATAACACTGTTGCAGATGCTCTTTCTAGAATAAACGCGATTAACCTTTCCACAACTGACCTTAAAAGCTTGGCAGATTGTCAAAAGACTGATGAGGAACTCAAATTTTTAGTTTCTTCCAATAACTTATCAATAGATTTAAAACCTTTTAAGATGGGAAATAATCTCGAAATCTTCTGCGATGTCAGTAAGCAAAAAGTACGACCAAAGAACTTCGCCATGAAGTATTCTGCTCATTGCACAACTTGTCGCACCCTGGAATACGCGCTACCAAGCGCCTGGTTCAAGATCGATTCATCTGGCCGTCAATGTTGAAAGACGTAACAGAATGGACTCGTTCCTGCCTGGCTTGCCAACGAAACAAAGTCCAAAGGCACACTGTAAGTCCATTACAGCCTTTCAACCTACCTTCTGAGAGATTCCAACACGTGCATATTGACTTGGTAGGACCCCTTCCACCCTCTGATGGTTTTAACTATTTGCTGACGTGTGTTGATCGCCACACTAGGTGGCCGGAGGCCATCCCTCTCAGTGACGTCTCAGCGGAAACAGTGTCCAAGGCCTTCGTCGCTCATTGGATATCTCGCTTTGGAGTTCCTGCCATCTTGACTACAGACCAAGGCCGACAATTTCAATCACATCTCTTCTCCTGCCTGAGGTCTATGTTTGGAATACAGCGAATCCGCACCACCCCCTACCATCCTTCTTCAAACGGTATGGTTGAACGGTTCCACCGTTCTCTGAAGCATGCTCTTCGGTGCCACAACACTAAATGGACTGAATCTTTACCAGTAGTTTTACTAGGACTGCGAACGTGCTTCAAGGAGGATCTCAATGCATCTTGTGTTGAGATGGTCTATGGACAAACTGTCGTCTTACCTGGAGAGTTCTTCGAGCCGTCTTCCGATGCTCCAAGTGACCCTTCAACTTATATTTCGAAACTTAGAGAAACCTTTAGAACTCTAAAACCTACACCTGCCTCCTGCCATTCAAAATCATCATGTTTCGTACATCCAGCTTTAGAAACGTGCTCCCATGTGTTCGTAAGAATCGATGCCTTGAAACCTGCACTGTCATCACCTTATAATGGACCTTTCGAAGTTCTCCATAGAACTGTAAAACATTTCACGATTAAGAAAAATGGGAAGGAAGCCACCATAAGCATTGACCGTCTCAAACCAGCTTTTCTCTTAAACACCGACTCAGCACCATCAGATCCCATACTAGAGGAAAGAACAGACTCAGCGGTTTCAACTCCACAAGCTCAATGTGAGCAGGGTAAACCTTTACCTGTTATGACTCGCTCTGGTAGAAAAGTCAAGTTTAATCCTAGGTATTTGTAATTCTTCTTAAATCACTTTATAGACTTTTAGTGACTTTATAGACTGTTTCGTACCTTTGGTACTAAGGGGGGAGTACTGTGGTGTGCCTCGGCAACCATCCAGTCCCCTTGTATGTGCCTCGGCAACCATCAAATCCACTCCAAAAAAAAAGACGAACTGAAGTGAGGAAAACCCAGTCGGCTAAACCGGTTGAAAACCCCTCATACTCACTTCCAAAACTGACACGCGTGGAGAAGGGACGCGTTTCCCAAACCAACTATATTTTTAATTTTTACGATGTAAGTTTAATTATATGTTTCTCTTTATTTTATTGTGAATTAAATTTATTTTCCTTAAACCTTCTATTCTTTATTTTTTTGTAATTACTATATTCGCAATTCAAATAAACTATAGACGGCGCTGCAGTCTAGGGCAAATGGCGTCAGGAAAAGGTAATACAATCTGATGTTGTACCTGTTTCCCAGTGTATAACTGTGTGATACATTAGCATTTTTTTTACTAGCTAGCTTAATTTTATTGTCCAGTGATGGATTTTATTAAATTATTAGATATTTTAGCATATCTGGAAAGGCACGAGAAATACAGGAGCATCACTGAAGGTGAAAAAATTATTAATTCAAACCACATTATAACATGTGGTGTTGTAAAGCAGCCATTACCGCGGAAAAGAATTATTTATGCGGTTTGCCTTTGTTCTACGAAGTTAAATTCTCCTCCATATATAATTGAAGGTGCTTTATTTAAAAGAATGTCTGGAAATCGATACGGCATATCTCAATTTAATTGCAGTTGTCCTGCTGGTGGTGTCTGCAAACATGTGGTTTTGTATATATATAACCAATAAATGATTTTTATAAATAAATAATGCATTTCTTTACTTCAAATAAAAATCTTTTTCGAGCAAAATAAAGCAGATGACTCAGAAATTTTCTTTCCATAATTCTACTTACCATAAGGTAAGTCACCAATACCTATTCTCATAAAAATTAAGCAAGAATATCTTTATCCTTTGGTTACTGTACTGGGAACTGCTGGGTATTGGAAAAAAAAATACTAAAAAGAGGAGGTCTATTAAAATGAACTTCAATTTAGATGAAATACAAAAAATTTACAACTTGTATTCTTCTTATTAAGAGGACGTAATTATGGCTGGTGATACGAAACTAGTGGTAGTCCAGGACTGGTCAGTAATCACATAACAAAATTAATAAAAAAGCATACCTCTATGAAAATGACAATGACGAGTACGTTGTGATGTACTTACAATATTATCTTTGGTTGCACGATGTAGAGATTCAGGTGTAGTCAAGTAACGAAAACTATTATGTTGTTCACCAAAAATTCTTTATTTTGAGGATTATTAGAAAAACAGCTTCACACATTTTTTGAGGGAGGATATTTTTGAAGAAAACATTTTTGCACACAAGCGATGGGCATCTGGAGCGGAAGGCATGTCACACAGATGAAATTAGTCAACCACTTGAGGCGGACACCGCATCTCAAAAAAAGAAATAGGATAGGCTCTATAAATGTAGAAGCCAAAATCATCTTGGCGAAGCAAATGCATACAGAAAGCATGGCGTAAAGGACCACGCCATGTCGAAGACTTCCGACCTCAGGGGTGAGGAGGGAGAAAAAATAAAATCTCCGTTAGGCGGAGAAAACTTGAAAAAGGGTGATGATTAGAATTCGAAATGCCCGAAAAATGCTTGCGATCTATTTTACCGCCCGATATTTATACTCTCTGGAAAGAGTTGAAGTTAAATTACTTAAAAATTGTAAGTTAAAGTTGAATTTCCTACAATTACTGAGTTGAGGAGTTACACTCAACGTTTAAAAAAGGGTTCTCAAATTAAAAATGAAGAAACAAGATGCAGATTACTCTGCACCGGCGTGGTACATCAAACGGGCCGATAAGCAGGTGTTGGAAAATTCTAGGGAAAGGGAGGGGTCAAAAGAAAGGAAAAGGAATTTTATGGGGAGAGTGTCACAATTGCCTGAATCAATAAGGGGAGAGATGAAAACGGGTGAAGAACTAAGGATTTGTATCAGAAATTAGCAAATATTACGATTTGGATGTAAAAAAAACATGAAATTAAATTGAAAATTGTGACTCAATGTCACATTATACCCCCCACTGCAGAAAAAAATTTTTGAAGAAATATTTTTTTTTTTTTTTTTTTTTTTGAAAAAAATTAATTGCTAAAGTGAAAAGCTTATACCAAAAGATTTCAATTGAAGGGGTTAAATTAATTATTGACAACCTGCCACTCCAGTCTACCCCTCACTATTTACAAATGGTCAGTTGTTACATCAATAACTACATGTCAAACAATTTGATATTAAATTAGTTTAAAATAAGGAAAGCTGTGCCCTTAACATAAAACATACAAACAAATAGTATCACAAAACATACACATTAACAGCTCTACATGGCTGATCTGGAAAAACAATCTTAATTGTTTGCTAAATAAAGGGAAAAAAAACATCTTAATTGTTTGCTAAATAAAGAAAGAAAACACAAAAAACTTGCTTGTAGCATGAAACAAACTGTTGACATTGAATAGTCAACCTGAAAACAAATTAACATAACAAGCATTGTTGAATGTTAATGTATACAATACTCATTACATACCCGTATCAAAAAGGAATCATTCTAGCTGAAGTAGAATGCACAACTAATCTCCAGAAACATAGCATTATGGAGATAAAATATAAATGAGCATTTAAAAAATATCACTTATTAATGTGACAATAATTTTGAGGTAAAAACATTAACTCAAATTGTTCCTTGTAAGAAGGAATGAAAAATAAATTGATTTGTTTGCAGAAATAAGAATGAGAAAAAAAAATTGAAAAATTGCAAACAAACAAACAAATCAGGCTACCGTTGTAGACTGAGAATACTCCGAGTTTAACGAATGAGAAAAAAAAATTTGTACAAAATTTTGTACAACAATCCATTAAGTGAATTTTTGAGAAAAAAAACTAAACCAATCAAATAAGATTGATAATTATTATTCCGAGTTAAAACGACAAAAAATTGGATACACCAAATGTATACCAAACAAACTCAAAGTCATAGTGAGATAAACTAAGTGACAAAAAAGTTAATTAAGCTTTAAAGATTAGAAAAAATCTTGGAAAAACATTAAATTAATGTAAAGAAAAAACAAAAGCCTAGGCAAAACATTAAACTTAAAAACTTAACAAAACTGTACGGGACCTTAACACGCGAAAGAATCACAAAAATTAACATTGCCTAAAAAAACTGCTGAACAAAAAAATACACAATTAACAGATTCAGCATGAAACATTTGCAAAACATTACTTAAATTATGACAAAGCCAGTCAAACAATTACTCGTAGTGATATAAATTTATAAAAAATGAAATAATTATAATAATTATTATTGTTACATTTTTTTTTTTTTTTTTTTTTTTTTTTTTTTGAAAAAGCATTATAAGATTTAGTGTACACCATATATTGATTGTGTAGAAACATGCATAAAAAATCTTGTATGACTGTATTGTAATAGTTTAACATGTGACCTCTTTGTATTATTTATTCGTTTATAAAATTAGTGATGAATTAATTAATGCATTATTAATTCTGAAAGATTTGATGATTATTACACATCATTATAACAACGCAAATGGAAGAATGTTCTCAAATAAAACAAAAAAATTGTTTAACCTCAAAAGATACATAATCATTATTATTTTTAAATTGACAATGAAGTAACATCGTAAATGTCATGTACATTAGAAAGTATTAAATATATATTCAAAGGTTACATAAAAGATTTCCCAAAGAGTATCAAAACAATTCAATTATTTAATAATTAACCCAAATCATTAACATATTTAAATTATTATATATATAATTATATATATCATCTGGTTTCTTTGACCAGGAAATCATAATTGATCATCTGGTTTCTTTGACCAGGTATAACCTTCTGATTCATTTTTGATCAGGAAAATAAAATTAATAATTAACTTCTGGCTCTATTTTGACCAGGGAAAAAAATTTAACTGGGTTAATTTATTAGCAAAAAGTAAATAGAAAAAAATCCTGAGTGAATAATCCTTAATTAACAGTGGACCAGGATTCGAACCTGGGCTTTTGCAATGATGCAATGTACTAACATTTATACGATCATATTAATCAAAGTTAAGCCTCAAAAAAACATTTAAAAAAAAATCATTCCCGAAAAATCGTTGAGCTAAGGTATTACCCAGAGCAAATCAGGACATATTTTATCCCAATTACATTTAAAAAAATCCCAAATAAAATTTAGAGGCATTTGTATTACCAGATACAATTCAGGACATACACTATCCCAAATATTTAAAACATTAAATTATCAGATACTCTACAATGAAAATCGTAACCTAATCAATCAAAACATTGACTCACAAAAATTTTGAGAACATTAAATAATAACAAAATTGGGAAAGAGAACCTTTTTTTTTTTTTTTTTTTTTTTTTTTTTTTGTTTGTAAAAAAAAATTAACCAAGAGAGATCTAATACACCCAAAATACAGTCATGAAATTCCTCTAATTCGTAAAATACATAAGGTCACGTTTTAACTACAGTAATGGTATCGTATTATTATTTGTTACATATGCCAGTGATAATTTGGGGAGTAACTAATAGAGGGAATTGCTCGTCATTCACCATCAAAACAAATCACTATTTGAATACCTCATTCAATTAAAAGTTAATTAGTAAGAAAATTGAAAGCTTAAAACAATTACAAGAAATATATATATATAACAACTTTTAAAAAAAACACTGGTATTGTCCGACAAGTACTACAGGATCCCACTGTTCCGCGATTATGTAATGACCAGCATTACACACAACGTTACCCATAAAGCATTCATCATACATATCAATGTTAAATTTCAAAAATTCATGCCAGAAAAATTATTTGTTTCTTAAATTTATAAGGCCAAGCCTTAGGGAGAGTGATATCACAATCACTTACAATAGGGGAGGTATCCAAAGAGGGATGAAAAGCAAATTTTGCCAAAAATTATAACGATGCATGATTTTCAAATTGATGTAAATTTATTAGATCTTTAATTTGGTTGACAAACAAACTTATGTTTTGGGAGTTATCTGAAAATTCAGGTATAGATAAATTAAATTTCGGTGCTTGCTTACAAGTACCTATATCATTACTATTATTAGCCATTTTAATAATTACACTATTAGTTCTACTTCGGGTGAGAATAGGGGTCATCTAACAAAATTGCTTACCAATAGAATATTGAACTTAATGATTACTGTTAAAAACATTGCTATTTACCTAGACAGTACAACATTTTGAAATAAAAGTATAGTATCAAATTAAACCATTAATAATAATATCTTATTAATTTACAACATTTTACTAACAACACGAAAAATGTAAATATTGAAACCTAAGAAACTTATAAAATCAAGAAACACAATTAGAAAGATTATTACTCTGAGTTCAATGACTTAATAATTAGTATGATTATATAACAATATAACTTCCTTCAAACCAGTAACATTAACTTTTAGAAAAAATTAAAACATGTAAATGTAAATAAACAAAATGTAAATAAACACCACAAATTGTAAAAAATCAATCATTAATTCTCAATATCATTTAGCAATAAAAAGAATAGTATACACATTAAAAATCAATAACCTAGAAAACTACTATTCCAAAGAAATTTATAATTTAAAAATGCTAAAACCACGGAATATTGAACTTATTCAACAAATAACTCTTGAATTCAGAACAAAAGTATGAGATTTGAACTCAATTAACTATTAAGAATAAAAAAAACTATTGTATCATTATATGCAGAAAAATTAGATATCCACCTTGAAAAAAAATCGAAATTACCAAACAGTATTAAACAATTGCAAAAAAATTGGAAAAAAACTCAATTATTTACTCAACTTACAAAAATTTTCTAATTTGGTTAATATATTAAACAAATTATTAAATAACCAATACAAAATATTAATTAACCAATTAAAATTTATTAAAACTGATTACATTGCATAATTTTATTGTTTACTTGATTATTACATTAAAAAAAATTATTGGAAAAAAAAAATTGTCTATTACTTAATCCAAGAAAAATTTATTAAAATCTTTTTGTATATTGAAAAAAATTTATTATATTTGTTTATCATATCAAATAAATTTATAACCTAGAAAAAAAATTCCTGATCAATACTTTTAAATTATAGCCAACATCAGCAGTACCTCACAAAGAAACAGCACCAGATATGTGGCCACGTTCTCAAGTTGTAGAAGTTAAAAATAATAATTCATTAACTATTATTGTTGCATATTAAATAAATTTCTAAATCATTTATTACAAATAAAAACATTCAATCAAAAAAAATACACCAGCAACCCAAAAAAATTTCGACTGGTCAACACGGCACCAGATATGTACTGGGAACTGCTGGGTATTGGAAAAAAAAATACTAAAAAGAGGAGGTCTATTAAAATGAACTTCAATTTAGATGAAATACAAAAAATTTACAACTTGTATTCTTCTTATTAAGAGGACGTAATTATGGCTGGTGATACGAAACTAGTGGTAGTCCAGGACTGGTCAGTAATCACATAACAAAATTAATAAAAAAGCATACCTCTATGAAAATGACAATGACGAGTACGTTGTGATGTACTTACAATATTATCTTTGGTTGCACGATGTAGAGATTCAGGTGTAGTCAAGTAACGAAAACTATTATGTTGTTCACCAAAAATTCTTTATTTTGAGGATTATTAGAAAAACAGCTTCACACATTTTTTGAGGGAGGATATTTTTGAAGAAAACATTTTTGCACACAAGCGATGGGCATCTGGAGCGGAAGGCATGTCACACAGATGAAATTAGTCAACCACTTGAGGCGGACACCGCATCTCAAAAAAAGAAATAGGATAGGCTCTATAAATGTAGAAGCCAAAATCATCTTGGCGAAGCAAATGCATACAGAAAGCATGGCGTAAAGGACCACGCCATGTCGAAGACTTCCGACCTCAGGGGTGAGGAGGGAGAAAAAATAAAATCTCCGTTAGGCGGAGAAAACTTGAAAAAGGGTGATGATTAGAATTCGAAATGCCCGAAAAATGCTTGCGATGCTATGCTATGCTATGCTATGTGAAGTATTTATCTAAGTGTCGGCCCCGAAGGGGCCCTAACTCATTCATCTCAGTGGGTATGAAGAAAATTTCGGAGCAGATCTCCGGATGATGGTTGGATGGATGTAAAATAGCATTTGGGGAAGAAAAGTTCACAAGTTGAGTGTGTTGGAGTCTTGAGTGGATCGGAGAATCATCAGAGAGCAGGGGTCTTTCCCTGCAAGATAGTTTGAAGAAGGGAAACCACTTCTTCATTCTGTAAAAGTTCTTGGAGTTCTTTCACTATGGAGACCAGACGGTGAGCTGATGATTTCGTAGTAGCAGCACTAGTACGATGTTGAGGTGGTTTTCTTCTGGGGCGGGCCTCGCACCCAGAGAAATTTGCAGTGTGAGGTTTGCCGCAGTTGCAGCACTTTGGTGGAGTCTCTCTTTCCTTCTGACACTCGTAGGAGCGGTGACCTTCCGCGCACTTGAGGCATCGAGGAGGAGCAGTGCAATTTCGTTGACCATGGCCGAAGCCCTGGCACCTGTAGCATTGCAGCGGTCGGCGA
This sequence comes from Parasteatoda lunata, assembly GCA_949128135.1. Lineage (NCBI taxonomy): Eukaryota > Metazoa > Arthropoda > Arachnida > Araneae > Theridiidae > Parasteatoda > Parasteatoda lunata. The sequence continues at coordinate 50,641,247 of OX421971.1, forward strand.
CCGCCGCGGAAACGTTCCACGTTGACCGGGAACTGCTGGATTTTGCTGAGTGAGAGCACTCGATGGTGATTGGCTGATTCTTTGATGATGATTAGGAAAAGTGGGAGGGGCCTAATGGCTCCACCCACCTTCTTCTTGAACTGGATGATTTTCTCAATTTTTAAGTCCAATTTCTCTATTTCTAGAGAAATAAAATCAGGGTTGAAATCTGATGGAAGTCCTCTGATAAGAGCTTTGTAGTTTCTTTCAGTATTGGCCACAGGATCAGTATTGGGAGGCTGTGGGGCATCACTGGAGATCTTATCCACTGGTGGAAGTGCAGGAGTGGGATTTTCCGTGGGAGTAGTTGGATCTGAGGTAGGGTTAGCAACTGAGGTGGGGTTTGCTGGGAGCGCTGGAGTCGTAGAGGAAGCAGGAGAAGACTTTTTCTTCTTCTTTTTCTTGCTCTTCTTCTCAGGTCTGTTAGATTCTTCATTTAGCTTAGTTACGACTTCGGAGGCTTGCGCCTCTTCCATCGGTTCGGCTATCTGCTCTATCACTGGAGTTGTAGTTTCGGGCACTGGTGGAGTAGGCCTAACTGGCTGCTGGGCCGGCTGCTCAAAAGTATCGTCGTCGGATGCCTCGGCTTCCTTCAGTGTGAGTAGCGCATCTAGTTGATGTGTCTGGTACCAGAAACTGGGACTCTGATCATGGTGGTCGAATTTACTAAGAATTTGGCGCTTTTTTTCAATGTGATAATTGAAGTCAAAGTCGGGTCTTGAGTAAATATCTCGCATAATATCTTTCCATGCTTGATCCTTGATGGCTTTGGAGTCATGTGTTGGATTGCGATTGGGTTGGAAAACCTTCCCTCCGCGATTTCGTCTCTGGGTTGCCATAGAAGATATAGAGCTTGGCTATAACACAACCTTACTCTACGAGAGCTCGTCTGGGAATTGCTTGCGATCTATTTTACCGCCCGATATTTATACTCTCTGGAAAGAGTTGAAGTTAAATTACTTAAAAATTGTAAGTTAAAGTTGAATTTCCTACAATTACTGAGTTGAGGAGTTACACTCAACGTTTAAAAAAGGGTTCTCAAATTAAAAATGAAGAAACAAGATGCAGATTACTCTGCACCGGCGTGGTACATCAAACGGGCCGATAAGCAGGTGTTGGAAAATTCTAGGGAAAGGGAGGGGTCAAAAGAAAGGAAAAGGAATTTTATGGGGAGAGTGTCACAATTGCCTGAATCAATAAGGGGAGAGATGAAAACGGGTGAAGAACTAAGGATTTGTATCAGAAATTAGCAAATATTACGATTTGGATGTAAAAAAAACATGAAATTAAATTGAAAATTGTGACTCAATGTCACAGTTACTTACGCTTAACCAGACATACATTCAAAAAATAAACAAATACCATATTCTATCTTTATTTAAAATAACATACTTTTAGTTAGCTATACTACTACTTTTTTTAGTTATAAGATTAATATTTAACCAGATATATGAAGCAGAATTTCATTCAATTATAATTTCAATTCTGAATCCTCCAAAATAGAAATGCTTTATTTTTAGGAAAATAAAAATATTTCGGAGGATAAATTATCATATAAATGCATACATACCGGGTAAAATATAGTTTTCCTTTAAAAAATGCTTCGAACACACAAGCATGTGCTTTGTAACAGTTTTTTTCCAATGCGGAGTTTATTAATCCACAAGTTTCTTCGATTTTCTTTCTTTCCGTCTACGAAAACAATTTCCTCTTCCATAGGAAAAGAATGAAAACTAACGTCATCTCGAGAAGCTATCGAGTGACACTGAGGCACACAGCAATTTCTATTGCTAAAAGCCAAATTTTTAGACATTTTATAATTTCGCCTTTATGATAACAACAGCCGTTATAGCAACAGATATAACTGTTGGTTTTACCTGTTACGTTAAATTCTTGAATCCCCGCAAGGTGGCGTATTCGAGCTCTAGAATTGCGAATTTAATTAATTTTAATATAGCATGTTATTTATTTTAATTTTAAAAGCACACACGTGCTATACTAGGTAAAGGACTTTCCGTCTCTCCAAAAAGTAAAAGTTTTTAAATCCCTTTCTTGATAAAGATATTATTCGCGTAGGTGGTCGATTGGAACAATCGAATTTGAATTATGATTCAAAATTTCCCATAATATTACCATCAAAACATAAATTGACTAGTTTGATTATGCAACATTATCATGTAAAAAATTTGCATGCAGGGCCACAAGCCTTATTGAATTTTGTTAGAGAAAAGTTTTGGCCTTTGCAAGGTAGAAATTTAGCTAGAAAGATTTTTCATAGTGCGTTGTTTGTTTTAAACAAAAACCTATTGTTGCTAATCAAATAATGGGAAATCTGCCACCAGAGCGGGTTAACCCTGGTGCAGTATTTAATAAAACAGGGATCGATTTCAAGGACCATTTTTAATTAAATATAAAAATCAACGTAAGGGAATCTATCACAAAATTTACATCGCGATATTTATTTGCTTGGCCACTAAGGCTGTCCACTTAGAAATGGTAGATGATTTAGTTTAAAAAGATTTTTTTCGCGTCGTGGAAAGAGTAGTGTTTTGATTAGTGACAACGCTACAAATATGGTGGGTGCTAATTTAGAACTAAAAAGATTGTATAACTTGGTGGAAAAATCAAAAGATAAGTTAAATGACTATTTTTCATCGGAAGAAATAATTTGGAAGTTTATTCCGCCTAGAGCACCTAATTTTGGAGGTATCTGGGAAGCGGGTGTTAAATCCTTTAAATTTTATTTTAAAAGAGTAGTAGGAACTACCAAATTAACGTATGAAGAAATTTTAACTGTTAGTAATCAAATTGAAGCGATCTTGAACTCGCGACCACTCACTCCTTTATCAGCTGACCCTAGTGATCTTAATGTTCTAACTCCGGCACATTTTTTAATCGATCGATCGATAACTGCCATAGCTGAGCCTGAAATAAATGTACCTTCAAATCGATTAACTCGATGGAAATTATTAACTAAGTTTGTTCAAGCAATTTGGAAGAACTGGAAGCGTGATTATTTAAATCACCTCCAACAGAGATACAAATGGAACTTTAAGAAAATAATTATTGTACCGGGTAGCATGGCTATTTTAAAAGAAGATAATACACCTGTGTGTAATTGGCCTTTATGTCGGATAATAAAAGTTATCAGAGGTAAAGATAATAATGTACGTGTAGCTATAATTCGCACTTCAACAGGAACATATAAACGTGCTATATCTAAATTGTGTTTGCTGCCAATTGAATAATTTTGATTTTGTTAATTGTTTGATTTATATACTTAATATATATATATATATATATATATATATATATATATATATATATATATATATATATATATATATATATATATATATATATATAATTTTAATTATTTGTTATATTGTTACTTATACTTGAATATTGTGAACTCGCATTGAATAATAATAACAATGTTTTGTTCTTAAAACTATCAAATTGATTGAAATTCTATTATTTTTTTTTACTTGATAATCAATTGAATAATATAATTATTCAATGCGGGGGAAAATGTTAAATGTCATGTATCAAAATGTGTTATGTCGCCATGATAGCACGCCAACTTGGCGAACTCTTCTTAATGTTTGTGTTTTAACTATCTTCGTTCGTTGTTCGTAGAGGATGCGTTATGGTGAGCATCCTCCTCTAATAAATAAATTTTGGATATTAAAAATATATCGTTATTTCATTTGTTAAGGACATTCTATGGTGTATTGTCCTGCATTAAAAGACCAATCGTTAAATTACAGTCCGCTCATATCGTCACAAACATATATATATATATATATATATATATATATATATATATATATATATACATAAAAAAGAGAAAAATGAAGAAAACTAATAAGTTTTTCATTCACAGCTTTTCACTAAAAAAATTTTTTAATTATGTTATTTTATTTTAATAGTTTTCTTCTTCTCTTTTCATTATTCGGTCCCGCAGTGGACTGATCGTTAAGACACGGTTCCCAGCAGATCACCGAAGTCAAGCATCACTGGCTGCGGTCAGTGTGCGGGTGGGTGACCACTTGGATCAGTCTGCGTAGGGACCGAGGGTGTGCGGTATTGGTCCTCGTTAAACTGTTCTACCGTAAAGTGCTCGACTTCGCGTGCAGGTCGTTGGGTTACCGAAGCAGGGGTGCCATCCCCTCTGCAGAGGATCAAAATTGTGATGGCATGTCTTCGGATCATCCTCAGGGATGTTTCCCAGACCGTCGCCAATAGCCCATTGCGCAGCTCTAGTGCGACGTAAATTAACTACATCTACATCTTTTCATTATTCTGTAATTTTTTTAATGTTTTCGCTAGATTTCATGTAGCGTGAAAGTGTAATATTTAGTTGTAATATTTTTTTATTTTTATTTTTAAGATAGAATAAATTTCATAACTTCTTTTTCTTTCGGACAAAGATTTTACAATATAATTGTTACAGTTAATAACTGATAAGAGAAATGTCGATTTTCACCAGTGAATGTTCAAAGTATTTGTTTCATCCGACTGGATATAAATTTATTCGTTGATATTATTATATTTATTCGCTATTTTTCGTGCGATAGATTAGGAGAAACGGATACTGGACAGAGGCACTTGACCTTAAAAAACATTGATGTAGGGCAAACCGAGCAAATGTATATCGGTCTGTTGCACTTAACTAGACCTAGTATATATTTTGGACATTTACCAAAGCGAGTGTGATTGTCAACATCCAGCGGTGGAAATTAACAACCACCAACTTCCATCATTCACAATAACATAATTAAATTTTGTATCATAGTACTGGAATTTTCTGCGGAACTGTCAGTATGTTTTGGTACTGATTTGATTGAATCGTTAATTTCTAGGAAAAGAACCTAAAGGAAGTACGTGCCATACCCCAAAATTTTTTCAAACCTTCAGATTTTTTAAAAAAAAGTTCATTCTTTGAATCCTTAAAATGATTTTTTTATATTTTAAAAATTTAGATAATTTATGTGTAAGTTGGCGAAATAAAAGTTAAAATTTAACGATGCAACATAATTTTTACATACGACAACAGATTTGATATCCATTACATGCTGTAAAAGTTCAGCACGTGTATTAAGCAAGCCACAACAAATATTCATACGAACACTGGTGATGTGGCGATTTTACAGATAGAAAAAGTCGCCACGGTGATTGAAAAAGGTAACCCATATTTCGTTGCCATCGGAGAAATCGGACCTTCTTTTCCTCTTGCGGGTTCCTTATATCTGTGAAACTCGAGCCACTGCATCTCCGCATCTATGACGTCATCAATTTATACGCTAAAGAGACTTGGCTGTGTTTATGATATCTAACATTTTAAATTTCAATAATTAGCCTTTTATAAAATTACGATATTCGTTTTGTGCTTTTAAAATTTCTTAATAATATTTTAAGTTTTGATTTTGTGTTATTTCACTGTAATTTACATTCGTTTCCCAAACTGGAACAACCTTGAATTTTGCCCCTTTGTGATCTAACCATTATTGATGCGACGCTCTTTTCTATAATTTCAAATAAAACTAATCCAATCCTTGTTATTGACGACTAGCTTTAAATGGCTGCAATTGTTAGTGAATCTTCAGGTATGTTTAATGAATTTATACAAATTTTATATTAAATTTCTACCTAAGGCGTACATTGCAGGACATAACTTGACAGTCTGGTTATATATGAAAAAACACTGCTCGGTTGATTAACTTTATGCTTTATTTTACCATTTATTATTTAAATTTATTTAGGAAGTTACCAGAATGAATAAACATTTAAAATATTTATTTAACATTAGATATTCACATTAACTGCGTTGTTTGATGAAACTCTATTCTATGAGATGTAACTCTTATCTTTGTACACTATGCATGTAAAGTATGAAGAACTGTATCTTGTATTACACAAAAAAAAAAAATATTTAGTTTTAAATAATGATTCGAATATATAATGACTTCAAATATTTCTATTGTATTTTTAGATGTCTAATTAAGGAAGTTGAAATAAATTTAAAAAAAATTATACTTGGAATAATTATTATTATAAATATCAAAATATTCTCTGTCCTAAAATATTTTATTAAAAAAATATTTATCACTATTTGTGGCTCTCTGAAAATCACATTGTGTCTCTATCTACAGATTTTCTTCTTTAGTCATGTTTTGCACATCATATTTTATGAACTTATCTCTAAGATATGTTAGTCAAGAATTTTTATGATTGAAAGAAATAACTAAAAATATAAATGAAATTAGTTAAAAATTTTAATTAGTGATACTGCATAATGATTTATAAAATGCCTGATATTAAATATAAATTAAAGGAACTATATTTTTTGTTCAGAACATTTAATTTACATTGAATGATGAAAAAGACTGCTACAAATGTGTTTACCTTCATTTTTATTTTAAATGTTTACTTTTATTACTTTACAGATAAAAAAAAATTTTTTTTTCATTGAAAATCTTCCTCTAATAAAGCTTGGATTTTGAATTACTCAAAATCTCTATCAATTCTAGATTTAATAGGTTGAAAATTTGCTAAAAGAAAATGGTTAAACCATTTTGTATTTTTAAAATGCAAATAAATAATATAGTAATTATTTATTTAAGCTTTTTTGTGTCCTTTAAGTTTTATTTTGTAAAAAAGTTTAGTTCAGTCAATAGTGTCTTCCTCTAAAAGAAAAAAAAGATTCTTAAATTTTTGTTTTACTCAAAAATACCTATAAAATGGCATTAATCTAAGTATTTAAAATTTAAGAGCTACGGGAGTCTACTTGAGAGGAAAACAATAAAAGTATGGTAGTCCTATAATAGATTTAGTACTGTAATGGAAATGATTATTTATTTCCAAGGTAATGAAAAACAAGATCTGGTATTATTTGACTAAGTAAAGTAGCCGGGGAAAATCTTAAGTTGTAACCAACCTTACTTTAGGATGTTCACTAAAATTAAAAATTTTAATTTTATATGCATACTCATAAAAGCAAAAAGCATTGTTTTTTTTCTCTCAGTCTTATACCATTACTTCAAAATTAGGAAGATGTATTAAATTGGAAATGATATTCATATTTTAAAATTTTTGTTAAAGTGTAATTAGAATTTCACAAATATTTTCTTTCATAACTTTAATTTTGCTTATTAAGTTGCATATTTCCACACCACATTTCCGTATCTACTGTAATAAAAATGGTTAATCATAGCGTGTATCAAAGGTATGAAATTAAACAATTATTTTTTAATATTCATAATAAATATTCATACATAATTATATGAGCTGTATTTAAGAAACTAGCTATCAATTGTTTAACATTAATTATATAGCTCAAACAAAGTAATTCAATGTTTTTAACAAATTTGTGGGAAAAATATTGGCCAAAAATAATAAAGGGGTTAATGGTTAACTTTTTTAATAAAAAATAAAGATCACTTTAGGGAAAAATTTTAAATTAAGTACACTTAACAATATCTATGAAATTTCACTATCTCCTTTTTCCATATAACTTATATTATATTTTTAAATTCATAAAATTACATTACTTCAACATTTTTCTAGAGTAAGGTTAAACATGATGCGCAGTGATTTTAAAAAAAAGTGCTTATTGATATTTATTATTAATCTCTGTTTTTTTAAAAGTTCTTAAAGTTGCTGTTCTTATTGGGTGTTTGTAAAAAGTGCTTATTTTGACCATGTACCATGCTGAACCAAAAAAAAAAAAAAAAAAATTCCTTATTCATAAAGAAAAAAATGGTTTAATAGACATGAATTTTCTTTCAGGAGTGAATGGCAATAAAAGGAGCAAGACAAATGACCTAAATATTAGCACTGCTGTTGCTTTGCAAAGTAAGTAACCATTTATGTTTTTCTTAGGATTTTTTTAAGACGAATTGAATCTTTTTCTTGTTGCCGAGGAAAGAGAACTATTGCTTTTAGGGAAGATATCTGTAAATTAAATGACCCAGTGTTTACCAAGATGGTTTCAGTCCAAAAGAACCCTGCTGTTTTCTTTAAATTAGGCCTGGTTTAAAAAACCATCTTTATAGCAACCCACCAAGTGTTTTTTTTTTTCTCCTCCACATTTTATCATTTCTAATGAATTTTCTTTGTAATTAAAAATCCAAATTGTTCTTTGTATTTATCAACTTTTTTTTTTTTAAATTTTTTAACTTTGTAGCTTTTATCAAATTCATAAAAAGTAAAACATATTTCAGTAATCTGATTTTTTTCCTAACAAAATTTAAAATAAATGAACTAAATTCATGAAAGAATAAAGTACAGGATTAAGAAAAGGTATTGTAAATTATATTACTCGTCTATAAAATAAATTATTTGTAATATGAATTCACTTAATGCATAATCAATTAGGACTGTAAACCCGTTATGGTTTTTTAAAATACTTCAGGGGGCAAGATACTCATATCATGACCGACAAGTCTTAGCAACTTCTGGGCAGCAACCTACGAGAAACTAGAAGAAAAAACATCACAGAAGGAGACTAACTCGAAGCCACCTCTCAAGCACTCTTGTTGGTTTTTTTAAAGAAAAAATTAAAGTTTAAAAATCATTTGGTGGTTGTAGTGGGTAGAACAGATCAAGTTACAAAAATATCCTCCTTTGAGGGATATATATATATATATATATATATATATATATATATATATATATATATATATATATATGTATGTATGTTATCCATATCCAATTATGAATATTTTTTGAAAGGGAATCTGGAAATAAATTTTTCAATTAAAAACATATTGTTTCGAATGATTATTTTAAAAGATTAGAATAAAATATCTCATTTTATTATAAGATTTCGATTATAGACCATTAACTGTATCTTTAGCAACAAAAAAATTATTTTGTAGAGATAAAGTTAAGTGTATTGAACCCATAGTTTGTCATATGACTGTTTATAAAACAAACAGAAGCTTCATTTTGAAAGCAAAGAATATAAAAAACTGAAATTCTTGCATGTAAGATTTATAAAAAATTGATACATTGAAAATACAAAACTCATCACATAACGTATGCTTTACATTTTACAAGAAATCATTTCAGTGATATCAATGTTATGCAATTCATCAAACATTTAGAATGCAGAAAATTACTGTAATAGTTATTCTTATAACCATTTCTTTTATTCATCCCTTCTGTAGTAATCATGCAATATTTTTCAGTGTACGCTATATCTTATTTATATGTTTAGTACAGTTGAACCTGTTTATCTCGAACCTCTTTATCTCGAAAACCTCTATGTCTCGAAATTTCTAAAATTCCCTAGATTTACTGTCTAAAATCAATGTATTTTCCACGTTAATGTCGAATTTTTTTTTTAATTATTTTTTTTTAAACCTCCATTTCTCGAATTTCTAATAATAGAGCACAAATATCAAAACTTTCTTTATCAATAGAACTCGTAGACAGAGATGAATTTCGTGAATCTACAGGAAGTAGGAATAAGCAGGTTGGGGGTGTTTCTTGGAATTTCAATCACTATCCCTGCACTTCATTAACTAGAAAGGAATGCAATCATTCTGGCAGTAAGTGAGGGGTTAATGAATAGTAACCATCAGGGGTTAACTTTTCAACATAGATAAGAAAGATAAGAATAGAAATTCATTTCGACCTCAAGATTGCAACCAATGGATCAAAGGATAATTAAGAGTTTTAAAGTGAACTATAGAAAACAGTAGGTACGCAAACTTGTAGATGCCATGGATGAAAAAAGTTAGATTCTATCGGAATTACTGTTTTGCCTGGAGAAATTTGTCTCTTAAAAACTATCCAAAATGGTTTTAAAAAGCTGGTTTTAAGAATAGCTGTGATGAATAAGAGGTTGTAGGCATTAGTAAAGAAAAAGAAACTGTTAACGATATAAATGCAGTGCCAGATTTGCCAGAATGGAATGCAATAAAATCAGGATTTAATGTTGATATTAATTTTAAAGATTTTTACGCGTGGACAACTGCCTGGCAACATGCAGAACACTGAAAGATGCGGAAATCATAGATAATGTCAGAGGAATATCAGATGAAGAGGAAGAAGCTGAAGATCATATTGATGAATTAAAAGTGAATGCAAAAGTAGAAAAAGCTGTAGAATTCTTATAAACTACTCTTGAATCCCAGGAAAATGTTTAGTATGAGGAATTTGCGATCTTTCTAACCTCAAAAGAATAATCGAAACAAATAAGTTATCAGTCAAAAATCTTGGAAAATTAATTTCAGTGTTAAATGTATGTTAAAAAACTCTTATGTAAATACATGTATGTGGTATAGTTAATTTAAAGAAATGTCTATATTTTTCTACTAAAAACAATTAAACCCACTTTTATAGAATTTCTTAATTAAATTAAATTTTTTTATGGTACCTGTATAACTTGAAACCTCTTTATCTCGAATTTTTCGCCTTTCCCGTGAGATTCGAGAGAAACATGTTCGACTGTATTAATAAATTTGTATGTTTATAATATGTTTGAAAAGATTCCACTTATTTCCAGGCGAAATTGGGTTTAGTCGTGAATAAGCTCACTTTTCCCCCAAGCAAAATTGAGTTTCTCTATTTAAAAACCCTCATTGGTTGGGGGTTTTTTTTTTCTCATTAAAAACTTTGGTTTTAGCAATAACTATATGACGATCACATTAGGCGGTGTTTATCTTAGTTAGAGTTGAAATTTATTCATTTTAAACAACCATTCATTCATATTTATGAATATTTAGAAATGAGTTTCACAATGTTTGAAAAAATAGTTTTTTTTAACATGGTTATTAATTTTAAAATTGATATATCAATTCTTTTTGGTTTGAAATTTAAATCAATATTAAGTTTTAACTGTCAACCTGATATTTTCTGCTTTTATCAATGTGTAATTGCCATTGTTTATATTTTTGAATGAAAGATTTTGAATTTTCTAAAGTGGCTAACTCTTTATTTTGAAATTTTCAAGGAATAGAGTAAAATTGGAAATAGTTTATTACTGCTATCTGTGAAGGAAACTAATTTAAAGATTGTTTCAGAAAGAATGATAAAATTAACTACTGACTGATTACCTATAATGACCTAGAAAATGCAACAACATGAAAAAGTTATTTGCTGCAATTATTGTGCATTAAACTTTAGAATGGGAGGAACCATGAAATTGCGCTGGTGACTAAAGTTTTGTTTTTTTAAACAGTTGATTTAACTTTTTTCTCAAATGTTTGGAGGTAAGTGTAGGGTTCAGCTAGATCTAAATTGTAATTCTATAGCATTAAATAATCGGATAAAACACGAAATACTCAACCATTTATCTTTCTTTGAAATTACTGATTCCAATGTCGATGATGCATCAACTGTCACCAAGAAATTGTGGTTTAGAGGTATCAAAGGAGGTGTGGTTTAGACGTATCTTTACAACTTTTTACAATTATTCAGAAAACAATGTGCACCATCACATTAATCCAATAATAATATTTAAATGTTTTTGTAATTTATTTTTCACAATATTTCTGTGTCTGTCTGTGTCAATTACTATCGCCAACTCTAAAAAATAATTTTTTTTTTTTTTTTTTTTGAGATTTGCCTAGAAACCCTTGGAGTTGATTTTCTTCTAGGATATATTTTAGTTACGCTTGTTTTGGCGTAGATACCAATACACCAATCTTCCTAAAAATGGTTTTTAGCTGCTTGGGTATAATTTAGATATGAAACATTATTGGCCCGCAGGCCATAAGTTGTTCATCCTGAAGTGTGTGCAAATGTTGAAATTTTTTGGTATTTTTACACTTTAAGTAGTGAATAATAAATAATCAATGTAATTGAATATTTTCTTCTAAAAGGGAAAAATAAAGTAAATATGTAGATTGTTTATTTTTTATTGAATAAATTATTTATCTAAAAACCGTATTAGTGTTTGATGAAATGATTTTTCATTTTTAGGTTTAGCAGAACTTGCTCATAGGGAATATCAAGCTGGTGATTATGAAAATGCTGAGCGCCATTGTATGCAGTTGTGGCGGCAAGACCCAACAAACACTGGTGTACTTTTGCTTTTAAGCTCTATTCACTTTCAATGCAGGAGGCTTGACAAGTATGAATGCTATTTTTTTTACTGTTTTATCTAGAGGCAAAATTATTTTTAAAAATAAAGAATTTTTTTTTCCGTGGAAATTGAACATTTTTAATTCAATTTTTTTTAGTAAATAAAGTTCTAAAAAAAATTTATTTGTTAATGATAATTTATTTCTGTTTAAGTTCCATATTTTCAAATTAACTACTGATAGATTTGCAGATTTTGCTTTGCCTGAAAAACATATCTATTATTCCTCATTATCTTTCTGAACATGTAATCAATCTATGTAAAGTAGTTTACATTTTTTTGATTTTATAATAAGAAATAAATTTTAGATATTCTTTTTCATAAAAAGTTACTATTTGGATTTTATTATTTATTTATGTAATTTTTTTTTTTTTTTTGTACATATGTGTCATGAAATTTTTTTCCTGTATCCTATTATTGTGTTGTAAATGTTAAGACATTTTCTTTTATTTGTGTATTTATAGGTCTGCTCACTTTAGTACATTAGCTATAAAACAAAATCCCATGCTCGCAGAAGCATATTCAAACCTTGGAAATGTGTACAAGGAAAGAGGACAGTTGCAAGAAGCTTTGGAGAATTACAGACATGCTGTAAGGCTGAAACCTGACTTCATTGATGGCTACATCAATTTAGCTGCAGCTCTTGTTGCTGCTGGGGATATGGAACAAGCTGTACAGGCATATGTATCTGCACTGCAATATAATCCTGTAAGTAGCAATTAGAAAAAGTAATATATGTGGGTGTATTCTGTTAACTTGAGTGAGTGGAACGCATGTCAAATTGTTAAAACCATTGCTGTAAAATAGGAGATAATAAGTTTGGCTTGTTTAAATGTCAAGGAGTGTAGATGTTTTTTCCTTTTTTTTATGTTATATAATTTAAATTTCTTTTTGCATTTATTGTAATTTTTAACAAATAATATATTGTATGTAAAATTATGTAATTCATCCTGTATATTAAATTGTGTATTTCACTCAAACCTCCATTCTTATATTTGTTTTAATTTTTTAGGACCTGTATTGTGTCAGGAGTGATTTAGGTAATCTATTGAAAGCATTAGGAAGACTAGATGAGGCCAAGGTATAAAAATCATGTCAATTATGTTATGTCGAATTTGTTTTCATAGGCAACTTGTAATAGCTTTAAGTTTAAACTTCATTTTTACATTAAAGCGGTATGGCAAATCAAACTAGTATTTGATGATTTCTATCACAGACATATTTTTTCATCTAGTAGATCATACATCGAAAGTTAATTTCAGAGACACATTCAGCTAATGTTACTGTTTAATGAAATGTTTGCAATCATCTCAAGATGTTGATCTGTCTGTGCATGTAAAGATCTACTTCTCTTATTTGTCTTGATTTTATATTCCTTGTGTTTCAAAGGTAATATCTGTGTTCTTAATTTTAATTCCTGTGTTACTGATTTCTGCTACTTTCAAAAGTAATTGTGCTAATTATTATTTTGTCTTTCTGGAGAAATTCATTAGGTTTTTTTATTTTAAAGAGTTTAATTTGTTGAACCTGGAAACATTCTTATTTAAGTAACAAGAAAGAATTTACCAATCTATATCATCTATAAGTTTTTCTCGACTCAACTCTTAACACATTTTTTATATTATATTGTAGCTAAAGTGAATACAGAATTTTTTGTTTAATTTAAAATTAATTTATATTTTTTCTTATTTATCAATTTTTCAGATGCAGAATGCTAAATATAGTTATATTCTATTGAGTTTTTACTTTATAGAAATTAATTATAAAAACTACTTTTGATTTTTATAGTTTTTAAAAAACGTTTATTAAAACCAGGTGTTATATGAAATGCAAAATAAATAATAAAATTTAACAAAAAGCTTGTCTTCCAATTTTATATTACCTACTTTGAAACTATCCATGTGTTTTTTACCCCTTAATATTTTCACTTTAATAGGTGTTAAAAATTTAAATCATTTTCATTAGTTTTTTTTTTTTTTTTTAATATTATTACTATTACTATGAGCTTTGCAAAGTTCTGAACTGGTAAAAAAATGAAAGAGCTACTGCATTTTTTTTAACTGGCCTGTTCTTATTAGTTAGAGATTCAAATACACCAAAAAAAAAATTTTTTTTTTTCTTCTTATTACTTAAACTGAATTGTTAGCACTATTATAGTATGCTATTAAAATTTTAGTTATCAAACTTTTACTTCTTACTTGAATTGAATTTTTCTTTTTTCTCTTCCTCTTATCAGTCTAGTTATACTATTTCAGTCTTTTCTGATCTCATCTTCCTATCCATTTTAAATGTATTTAATAAAGAGCGACTATTTCTTATAAATGTTTTTGTAAAGGCCAAGCTTCTTACTTGCGGTTGAATTAATAGTTATAATAATTAATACATCTACTTACAGCTGACTTCTAATTATGTAGTAAATATTAGTTACAGGAGGTTAGCTGGATGCACTGTCAATATAAAGCGCTTTTTTTGAAGACAATGCGAAAACTTTAATGCTGCATTTCTGCTTTTCACTATATTTCAGGAGACGCACTTGCTAAAGCGCTTCCCTACATTCCACTACAAGCAAAAGCACTTTTCTTTAGGAAAATATTCTGTATTACTAAATGTCCTTTTCGAGAAATCAAATACCGATTTCGTTTTAGAATTGGGGAGGGCGTACTGATATAATGTATGTCAAAGGGAGTAATTTTGTAATATAGTTGCCAAATTTCCTAAGTTAAAGTGCTTTTTCTTAGCGCCGTTTGCATGATGTTTGACTGCATGCTTTTTTTTGTGTGAATTTTAGAAGCTTGGCCTTTTATATATGAGTTATAACTGTTGCCTATGAAAAAGTAATCTTGTGTAATTTGTTTGCTTCTTTTTGATAACACGTGAAAGAAATTTGTAAGTGAGTATTTTTCAGCAGCCTTCCTGATTTAATTCTCAACTTTTTTTTTTAATACTTCTTTATTTCTAAATCCTCTCTGCATGTTGTCTACTAATGTTTCCTTTTAAAATTATAACTAGTTTTTGTATTAATACTTAATTTTAGTTTTTTTTTTTTTTTTTTTCCTAACTCTGATATTTTAATTTACTACTATTCTGTTTTACTTTCAGTTTTTTTTTTTCCTATTAAAACTCTTTTGTTGTTTAAGGAAGGCTGATTACAGCTGTTTTCTGTGATATGGATATCAAGACAGTTCTAACATTCAATTTTCTTTTTTCTTCCTTAAGAAATAGCACTAATAGTAGGTCTTTTCATATTCGTGAGAAGGCAGATATACTCGAGAGTATGCTGCACGTCGCTTGGACTGGGCCGTCTGGATTGAAGCTCAATCTGCAGTCATCACCTCCAAAATTGTGGTAATAATAAAATGTTTAGTTTGCTCTGATGGGTTTTAATTATGTGGAGAATATTGAAAGTTAATTATTATTGATATTTCATTAACTATCAGCGAATAAAATTCGATAAATAAAAATCAAATCTTTTGATTTTCTCCACAGTTCCACTCCTACTTTTAGTATTGGAATGCAGATGTTAGATGTAGGAAAAAAGTGGACTAGTTAAAATTCTCAGTAAGTGATTGTAATTTTAAATGAAATTTTAGGAGGCTGTTTTATATGTACTAACATCACTTATGTGCATGTTGAAGGGACTTTCTGCAGCCAGTGTCTCTGTGGCAGTCTGCGCGTGTACGCATTTGCTGTTCTTTTTGCTGCGAACATTTTATTTGCGCGTCATTTCAGGTCTGCTTTGCCCCTTGCGTTTCAGATAGAGTGAAAATATCTTGATTTGGATGGTATGTGCTCAAGAAGTTTAGGTCATAAAAAAAATTCTAATTTCTTCTTGCTGAATTATTCATAATCCGTTTTGGCTCATTAGTTTCAATATGAATTAATAATTCATTCTAGATCGTTCTTTAAAAAAAAAAAAAAACGTTTTTCATTCTGTCTGGAAAACTGCGCTGCGATGGTCGCTTGCGATGTGATAGGGTTCCAGAGTCCTGGCTGCAGTATCAGTATTTTGGTCTGCCAATACATTAAATAATACTGTTTATTATTTATTGAAAATAAAGGCATGTTATTTGAAAGCCATCGAAACTTGTCCTACATTTGCCGTTGCTTGGAGTAATCTTGGATGTGTATTCAACGCTCAAGGTGAAATTTGGTTGGCCATTCATCATTTTGAGAAGGTAATTTTAATTTAGCTACATCTAGAATTTCATAATATCTGTATTTGTTACAACAAGATTAAACTTTATGTGTAATAATATTCTGTTCATTACATTGTGCCTTAAAAAAATTCTAATTGGCGTGGCAATGCTGTAACTTGAATAATAGCTTTGGAATCCTAGTGTTTAAAAAAAAACAAACTAAATTATCAATAAAAACAGATTTAAGTTTTATTATTATTATTTTCAAATTAAATATATAGCTGGATAAAATGTGAGTTTTTTTTAAGTTTGTCCTCTTTTCACTTCAATTTTTTTGGGGAAAAACAATCATTGATTTATAGTAAAAGTATTTGTCATTTTTTTAGGTTATAAAGGTCATCTTAAAACATTAAAGGTGGCAAAGTAACAGATATTATTCTGATGTATATTTTCTTAGAAATTGATGTCTTTAAGACGGTAAACGATTTTCTCAATGAAAATCGCATAAGAAAAACTTTGCTATGAGAGCCCGAAAGTAACTGTCTCTTATTTAGAAAATGGCAAAAACTCTCCATCATAAATGAAAATGCCTGATTGAAAAATATATTCAATTTAAATGTTAATTATTATTTATTTAGCTATTTAAAATTCGTAAAATTTTAAAGAATTCCAAGGTAATAAAGAACAAGATCAGATATATGACTAAATAAGGTAGCTTTGGAAAATCTTGAGTTGCAACCAACCTTACTTTAGGATGTTCTCAGAAACTAAAAATTTTAATTTTATATTATTAACTGATAAATTAAAAACTGTTTTTTTTCCCTGTCTTATACTATGACTTCAAAATTAGGGATATGTATTAAATTAGAAATAATATTTATGTTTTACAATTTGAATTAAAGTGTAAGATTTTCCCTGCCTGATTTCACAAAAGTTTTCTTTAATAATTTTATTTTTGCTTAATAATAATTTAAGTTGCTTATTTCCTACCAACTGAGACAAATGTAAAAACAAAATTACTCTTATTTAATTATATTGAGTTAAATGTGCTTTTATCTTATTACCCCCCCCTTTTTTTTAGGCTGTTGCTTTGGATCCAAACTTTTTGGATGCTTACATTAATTTGGGAAATGTCCTAAAAGAAGCAAGAATATTTGATAGGTAGGTAACTTTGTGCTCAGATTTTATTTTGTTGTTTGAATATGCTTATAGTTCTTTCAGTAAAATAAATTTGAATTTTATCTTTTTTTAGAGCTGTAGCAGCTTACCTCAGAGCACTGAATTTAAATCCTAGTAATGCAGTTGTCCATGGAAACTTAGCCTGTGTTTATTATGAACAAGGGTATGAATAGTTAAAATAGCTAATTAATTCCTTTTTGTATTTGTGATATAATTATATCTACACATTTTATATTTCAGCTTAATTGACTTAGCAATAGACACTTATCGGCGGGCTATTGAGTTGCAGCCTAATTTCCCTGATGCTTACTGTAATTTGGCTAATGCTTTAAAAGAGAAAGGCCTAGTTTCTGAAGCAGAAGACTGTTACAACACTGCACTAAGGCTATGTCCTACTCACGCAGATTCCCTTAACAACTTGGCAAACATCAAACGTGAGCAAGGTTTCATTGAGGAGGCTACACGATTGTACCTGAAAGCATTAGAGGTAAAATATATTATGATGTTGTATAATTACTCATATGCATATTTAGCCTGAATTGCATTTTTATAAATATTTGTTTTGTTTTTTTAGGTATTTCCAGAGTTTGCAGCTGCTCATTCAAATTTGGCTAGTGTTCTTCAGCAGCAAGGGAAATTAAATGAAGCCCTTATGCATTACAAAGAAGCAATTAGGTAATGATTTTTTTCTGTCGTTCATCCGCATACCCTTGATAAAGAGTGATTTTGGTATTACCTTCTTGTTTTTTAAAAAATTTCTTAGCGGTAAATGCATTCAATTTATTTTTCACTTTAAGGAGTATATTTTTGTTCGTTATTTTCTCGAGTGTAAAAAGCCTTTCATATTAAAATTGGTTACTTGAAGAGGTTATCAAAATTTTTAAAGTATAGTTAAATATTTATAAAATATATACATTGTTAAAACAACAAATTGGACTAAAATAAAATATATTTATTACTAAAGATTATTTAACACGTTCGCTACCACCCATGTTCTAGCACGCCAGAGCGGCACCTCCTGGTATGCCGACGACGCGCTGGTGGGTCGATCGACTATGATAAGTTGAATGCTCTGTGTTTAGTGCGGCTTGGAAAGTTGAATGGAGAGGTTGTTTCGGCACTTTAGTGAAGCATTATTTTTTTTATTTCTTGTGGTTGGTTTTCAAAATTTTTGTTTTAATTTTTTTATGTGCGTGATTAAAAATGGCGGATGATACAAGTGTGGCAGGACCGTCACAACCTAAGAAAAGAGAAGTAAATGAAATATTGACCGATGCCGAAATATTAGAATTGTTACAAAATAGTGACCTTTCGGATTATGATAGCCAGGGTTTGTTGGTTTAAATCAGCTTGATTTAAATCATGATTAAGATCAAATGATTTTTTTAAAAAAATCATTGATTTAAATCAACTGATTTTTATATATATATATGTGTTATATTGATTTTAAAAGTTAAAAAACAGTGCTTTAAATTATTGATACTTTTATTATTTTCTTTTCTTAGTTTTAAAATTTATTTTTAAAAAATTGCTGCATTAATTAATTTTAGTTAACGAAATTACTTTCTTTCTTGGTGTGTGTTAAACACATTTGAAATTACATGTTTAAAAATCTTTTGAAAGTACAGATTAAAGTAAATATTTAATGCTGTCTTAATATAGACTTGCATAGCTGTAGAAAGTAAATAAACATGATTTTTTTTTCAAAAAGAAAAAAAGAAAATGTTAATTAAAATTCTACCTTTTGATTAAAAAAGCATGGAATTCAAATCTACATTATAGTTTATTGATGAAAATTTCTATATTTCTAAAGCTTGGGGTTATATTAAAAAGAAATTACCTTAATATGCCAAAAATAGTAAGAAAAAAAAGCTGAGTTCAGATATTTTTTTCCTGATATAGTGTCATTCTTCCCTTTCAAAGTCTATTTGAAGCAGTAGGGCTATTAACTGTTTCTTTTTTTTTCCCCTCATAATATGTTTACGGTATCTTTGAAATTATCAGATTTTCTTTTGTAAAAAAAAATTCCAATGAGTACATAGATTTTTTTAAAATGTTTTTTAGCTTAACTTATGTATTTTGATATAGGATTAAAAGTGAATATTTTAACGTAAAAATATATAGATTGAATATTTATTTTTTGATGAATGACAACATTTATAAACGCAATATGTTGCATTTATTTTGCCATTTTATAAATCATGAGAGAAAAAAAAAGAGATCACAATTTTAAATTAAAATTATGGTGTGCTAATTGAAACTTAGTGTTACTAGTTAAAGTAGTATTCTTTAAATTGTCTATTTTATCTTGTCTTTTAATTTCAATCATGCCTTTGTATCAAAATGGTCGCTATGCATTATAATGAAAAATTATTTTAGTAAGTTAGAGCTTCTAAAATATTGTTATAATATAGTTTTAATATTAATTTAATTTTGATTAAACATTTATAAAGTTTTTTTAATCATAAATTAAAGCTCTTATAGTGTATTTGAATAAATAAAAAAATCTGATTTAAATTAAAAAAATCCGATTTAAATCAAAATAACCCAATTTTTAAAAAATCATGAACCCTGATAATAGCACAGACGAAGACTACGGTTGGGAATCTTCAGACGAATCGAATGGAGAGGGTGATATTGTAATGGACACCAGAGAAATGTCGGATTCTGAAATAGTGCTTATTATTTGTAAATATTTTCAGTATTGTTTCATAAAGGGTACTACATAAACTTGAATGGTATTCCGTTTTATTCCTTTTAAGCTGCTATTTTATGCAATATGCCAGTAATTTCTGAGAATATTGATCAGACTCACTGGAGCGTCGGGGGAAAAAACGCTCTCTAAGCAGGAAAATAATGTTTTTCTGGTTTTCCTAGTAAAATATGAAGAACATTTAAATCATTAGTTTAGTGATCCGCATTCTGAGGATCGAAATATCATTTTTAGTGGCAGCGAATGTGTTAATACCAAATTTCTAACTAATTCAAATTGTCAAAAGTATAAAAAATGGTTATTAGTTTTAGTATAGAAAAAATCCAGGCTCAAAATGCACAGTTAGCCATTCTAAAACCATTCTAAACTTTAGACTTAATATTTATTCTCTGTATTCTAATTCATTTCAATTCACTTTTTTTTTATTTTTACATTTACTAGTAAAATCTTTATTACTTGTCTATTTGACCAGTCTCTAAATTTTCTTAATCAACCCCCTGGAAATTAATATCAGATGCTGAAAACTTTTAACGTTAAATTATTAATCTTGCTAGTTTCATTTTTTAGTCCCATACATTTTAATTCATCATTTTGCATTTCGTATTAGAATCATTTTTAGAGCTGAATTAATCCTCTGCAGTTTAAGTTTGAAATTATTTTTTATCTTTTATGTAAATTATTTTTAAAAACTATTTATAATTATCTTGTTAATTAAAAACGGCATTAAAAAAGTAATTAACCTCATATATTTTTATTCCAGGATTTCTCCCACTTTTGCTGATGCTTACTCAAATATGGGTAACACTCTGAAAGAAATGGGTGACATTCAAGGAGCTTTGCAGTGTTATTCACGAGCTATTCAGATAAATCCAGCTTTTGCAGACGCACACAGTAACTTAGCATCAATTCATAAAGTAAGTACATTGGAAATTTTTATTGAATATGTTTTATGTAGCCCAACAACACTGCAAAGAAAGTGGTTGAAGGCCAAATTCTGTTTCATCCATTTGTTAAAATCACTGTTGCATAAAAACATGTTTATGATGGTAGAAGAAGCAAAGCTTTATGCCACTGGTGATTCATTAAAGCAATGACTTTTCTTTATTGAAGAGAGCTCTCCTTTATAAACTTATGTTTCGAGATAAAGTTCCAAAAACCTATATAAGTTTATTTTGTGTTCACATTAATTCCGCACTTGATATAACATTAAATTAAAAATCAATTCTCGTTCAAAACAAAAATTCTTCATAACTGAAAATTTCAGAGTGTTATTGCTTTTATTATTTAAATTTGAAAGGTGACAAAATTTTTTTTTATTTATTTAACAAAATAGTGGAAAAATTTGCTGGGTTTATTTATTATTTTTAAATATCTTATTACAAAATAATTTCCCTTGTTCTTAGTTTTTTTTCTTCCCCTTTTTGTCATGTTCATTCAGGGGTGAAAGTTTTCCGTATTTTGACGGATTTCCGTCTTTTAAAAAAGAAACACAAGACGGAGCGAAACGGAATACGAGGGTTGCTATTTATATTTCTGGCCTAATAATGAAAAAACAAATATGTAGGATCGAAATTGGTTTTATTGTTTTTCAAAATATTCTCCATGATGATCAATACACTTTTGCATGCGTTTGAACCAATTTTCAAAGCACTTTTTCCAGTCCGATTGAGGTAACTCCAAAACATGCGTTTTGAATGCATCAACCGCTTCTTCGGGGGTCGAAAATCGTTGTCCACGTAATTTATTTTTGATGTGTGGGAATAAGAAGAAGTCATTGGGTGCCAAATCAGGGCTGTACGGCGGATGACCCATCAATTCGATCTTTCGCTCCGACAGAAATGCCTTTGTTTGAGTCGATGTGTGAGAGCTCGCATTGTCATGATGAAGAATGATTCGCCTGTTCTTCTGCTTTTTTCGAATTTCTCCGATGACTTCTGGCAAACAAATGGTCGTGTACCATTCAGAATTGACCGTCCTGCGTTGCTCTAACGCCACTGTTGCCACATGACCGTTAATGCCGAAGAAACAGGCACTCATTTGTTTCGATGTGCTTCTTCCTCGAACAACTTTTGTTGGTTTTGCCTCGTCTTGGAGGACCCATACAGTTGATTGCTGTTTTCTTTCCGGCTCATATGCATAGATCCATGATTCGTCACCTGTGTAGATGTTATACACAGCCTTTGATGCACCTTGAAAATATTTTTCCAACATTTCCTTGCACCAATCGACACGAGCCTTTTTTTGAGTGTTTGTCAGATTATGCGGGATCCAACGCGAAAAAGTTTTTTTTACGCTCAAATGTTCATGCAATATTTTATTGATGCTAATCATACTAATGTCCAAAGACGCCTCTATCTCACGGTATGTCACATGACGATCTTGCTTTATCAGTTCACGCATCGATCTTTTCTGGCACAATAACGGATTTTGGACGACTTGCACGGGATTCGTCCTGGATCGACCACGATTAAATTCGTTATACCAATTTTTTACAGTGCTGTAGGATGGCGCTTTATCGCTGAATAAAGAATTGAGTTCATCGAAGCACTCTTGTCTTGACAATCCACGTCGAAAGTTATGAAAAATAATGGCACGAAAATGTTCACGATTCAATTCCATTTTTTGAAAGAGAAGAACTTTTCAATTTACTGTCAACAACACAAATGAAGCTATAATGGTAAATCGTCTGCTGAATTTATGTTTAAAAAATATCAAACTTTCGATTAAAATCGTCTGCGGTCGCCTAGCAACACGTACTGTTGCCAAGGCCAGAAATATAAATAGCAACCCTCGTATTACTATAAGTAAGTTCTAAGTTCGTTTTTTTTTATTTTCTGCAATAGACGGATTCAGTGGGAAAAGTCCCAAATGACCGATTCATTAAAATTGATAGATATACTGTAAAGATAGTTGTGTACATGCAATATGTTTTTAATCAATATATCTTAATTTTAATAAGCATTATAGACTTAACATTTATTAAATATAAACATTTTGTTGAATATTATTTTTACTATTGAACTATGTTTAGCTTGAAAATTGTTTTTGTTATTTATTAACAAAGTATCAACTTAGCTAAGTATTATTCTTTTCCTTAAACTTTTTTTTATTAGAAAATTAAATGTTTGGAAAAAATTAAAAGCTGAGGTAATTTTTTCTTGAAATAACTAATAACTTTGCATTTTTTGTTTATACTCCTGAACAATAGTAGGTTTGCTAAAATAAATATGGAATTTTTATAAGCCTTATTTGCATTTTGTCTATTTTAATTTTCATTGAAAAGTTTGTTCACAATTTTTATGAAAAGAATTCATATATAATTTTTTGTTTACTTAAAGTTATTGGACGGGACACACCCACTTCTGATTTTGAAATTTTCAGTCTTGACAATTTTTGAAACTTTCACCCCTGTGTTCATTAAACTTAAGATTAGATATACAGGGTGTTTATAAAGTCCCGGACCCATTTTGATGTTTAATAACTCATAAAATAATAAAGATAGATTAAAATTAATAACATAAATGGTTAGATTGACTCAAAAAGTTTCATAACCCTTGTCAATGGCCACCCACCTGGAAAACCTTGAAAACCTGGAATTATCAGGGAATTTTTTTTATACTGGAAAAAACCTGGAAATATCAGGGAAATTTGGATAAAGACTTGGAAAAATCAGGGAATTTTAAAGAAAAGCTGGAAATTTTTATTTTTATTTTCCCTAATTTAAATTATTTATTAATTTTCTTAATTTAAATTATTTTACTATCCCACTTTTTTTAGACGGAAAAGTATCGTCAAACAGTTGAAATATCAACTCTGCGATACTTGGCTTGCATCAAATTCTGCTCCATTTTAACCCAGCTAATCTAAAATGCCACTTAAAACTCTCCCATGGTTGCTAAACGAATGGAGAAATCATTGACTTCTAGAAGACTATGGGATTGTGCATTTTAGGAAAAGTGAATATGCAAAAAAAAAAAAAAAAAAAAATTCTCATAAAGATTGCGAAATAAATATTTTTGTCATATGATCACCAAATAACAACCTTGCTCATCATTGTTCGCATCCTTTTCCCAAAAATAGCGTAATAGTATTGTCGGATACCGCATGATGGAGGCGAAGCCAAGTGCCAACTCCTGGTGTACGAACTGTACCTCTTATGGTGACAAATAATCTACTTTTTAGTGTGGTCTATTGTTTTATTACGACTACTAGGCATTTTTAAATAATAAAAGAAAATATTATAGAGTTAGCAAGTACAAATAAAAATTTAAATTTGTTATTTTATAAGTTTGATACAAAATTGCAAATAAATAAGAAATTAATGAAAAATAATTAAGTAAAAAAAATTAAAGCGATAGACGATAATTTTAATTCTGAAATCCCAAAACTATATTTTACAAGCTAAATATATTATTTTCTTCATATGTTTTATTTTTTTAAAAAATTATGTTTTACCAAAACATTAAAAAGAAAAAAACAAGATATTGCCAAATTGTTAAAATAGATTTAGTCTACTTATTTTTTCAAGATGATATGTTAAAAAAAATAACGTTTTAAATGAAATACTTTAAAATATTGACGCTTTTATTGTACTCATCTTACACTTTATGCAAAGGGTGAAAAAAGCACGCTAACCTGGAAATTTCAAGATTTTTACCTGGAAAACCTGGAAAAATCAGAGAAATTTGAATAGAGTGGCCACCCTGATGAACTTCCACGTGTGCCCCCTTCATCGCACGGAGAATATCAAGTCGATAGTCAATTTCACGCCAGGTAGCAGCAAGCATGTCGGCATTCACAGAGGCTATAGCGGTTGTAATTCTGGCTTTTAGGTCATCAATGTTCGACACGATCCTCCTGTAAACATTGTCCTTTATAAATCCCCAAAGAAAAAAGTCCAGCGGCGTTATATCAGGTGATCTGGGTGGCCAAGGAATTGGACCTCCTCGCCCAATCCATCTTCCTGGAAAATGGTCATTCAAAGAACTACGAACGATGATACCCCAATGAGGTGGTGCACCATCTTGTTGCAAAAAGACATGTGGCTGAAGCTCTTCTAGTTGTGGAAATACGAAGTTTTCCAACATGTCTAAGTATACGACTGATGAGACTGTCTTTTCTGTAAAAAAGAAGGCCCAAATGACTCGGTCGTGCATTAGTCCACACCACACATTAACCTTTGGGGAGTCCCTTTGTGCCTCACGGTATTCATGGGGGTTTTCAGATCCCCATATGTGCACATTATGGCGATTAACAATGCCAGAAACATGAAAGGATGCTTCGTCGGAGAACATTATGTGCTTCAGAAAATCAGCATCATCTTCTATCCTTTCTACCATATCTGTTGCAAACGCCATCTTCCTAGGCCTATCGTCCGGTTCCAAACCTTGAACAATTTGAACTTTGTATGCAGTCTTAATTGTTTCTTAATAACCTTGTACACCGTTGAAATTGGCATATCCAATTCTCTTGCTGCTGATCTTACAGATCTTCTAGGATTGTGTAAAAATGTCTGTCTGACAGGCTCAATGTCAAAATCACTTGTGCAGGGACGTCCGGAACGTTTCTTATCTGCGATACTTCCAGTTTCTAGAAAATTCTTTTTCCATCGCAAGATGCTGCTTTTGGATGGAGGATCTTTTTGGTAAATTCTTCTGCAATTTCCCTGTGCTTGCACTATCGACTTCGTTTCTATGAACTGTATAAAATCTGTTCTTTCTCTTGTGGTGTATGCATTCTTCTTAATATCCGCTTGAATAAAACACCACATAGAAAAGTACTACATAGAACAAACACATCAAAAGTAAACATAACATTGCCATAGTTGCCAGAAACAAAAGAGAGAAAAATGCAATTAATAAGCAGACGATATTTAGAAAAGTACAGATATTTAGACTGGAAAATGAAATTATCTGAAATTAACCACACGTGCAGACGATATTTGCAAAAGTAAAGATATTCAAACCTGAAAAGGAAAATTTATGAGTTATTCCATCAATAAATGCCATAAGTTTGTTTATATCTTCATTATTTTATGAGTTATTAAACATCAAAATGGGTCCGGGTCTTTATAAACACCCTGTATTTCCATGATTAAAAAAAAAAAATTTATCATTGTAATTTCTTTCTTTCTAGTTTTTTGTTTGCAGTAAATTTCTTTTGCGTTTGCTGCTTATGTCAATAATATACAGCTTTTTTATAATTTAATATTGAAACTTATATAATTTTAATGATCTAAATCCTCGATATGTATAGCACTCCAAAAGCTCTATTTTGAACATTATTCAATAGTGACGAATCTTAACAATTCAACTGTTATGTTTCAATTTGTTTAACAAATATGCAGGGTTACTTTTCAAAGGTTTCATATTTGATTTTTTACCTTTGTAAAATCTGACATTTTTTTCAATAATAGGTATAGAGAAAATTTTTTACTGTGATTTTTTATTTTGTTCTGACTTTCTTAGTTTGGTAATTTATCTACTAGCTCTGTATCTGATTGTTTAAAGTATTATTTGTGCTCCTTAAATATATTATTTATATATTTTGAAATATAATAATATATTAAATATATTATTTTGAAATTCAAAGATTAGTTTTTATTTCATTTATTTATTTTCAAATAAAATCATGTCCAATCTGTTCATTTTTTTCAAAGATGTTCATTATTTACTATATTTTTATGTAACAATGTATTGTATTTCTTAAATAATCTGTGCTTTAACTCTTCAAAAGAAATGATTATTTTTTATATATATTGTTCTAATATGTTTAATGAAATAAGTGGTATATTTTGTATTGGGAACTTTTTGAATTGAAATAAGCTGTTGATATTTTTAAGCGGCTGAAAATAGTTTTATCTAATTAGGAAATCAATATTAACTAGGTAAATTTATATATTCTTCTTATTTTAGGATTCTGGCAACATTCCTGAAGCTATACAGTCCTATAGAACTGCACTGAAGTTAAAACCTGATTTCCCTGATGCTTATTGTAACCTTGCTCACTGTTTGCAAGTAAGCTAATTTATTCCTTGCACAGATTTTATTATTTACACTTGTTGATCAAAATCTTAGATCGATTTTTACATTTTTCCCCTTCAAAATAGATTGTGTTACATTGTATGCAGATAAATTATATCTATTCTACAGTAATTGTGCTAGACATTGAAAATCACAGTTCCGTACGGAATCCAAATTTCCGTGTCCTTTTTAACTATAAACAGGTTCCAATGTAAAAAATTAATATTTTATGACTGAAATTTAATTATTCAAAAAATTATTAAAATTGTCTATTAATTGTCAAAATCAAGTAATCTTTTTAAAAGATTACTTGACTATAAGACATTATTTTTGATATATACCAATTCATAATGCTGATTAGATAATTTAAAGTAATACTTTGCTGAAGATAGGATAAAGCAAGTAGTATCACTGAAAATGAAATAGTATGTTACTTGTATGTAAAAGAATTGATAAATAAAAAATCAGCTTTTGCATAACTTAACAAATTAAATGATCATGTTCCTATAAAGGAATGTAATTAAATTATAAATGTTAACTAAAACTTATTATCAATAAGTTACCATTTATATTTCCTAATGAAAACTACTAATATTAAATTATGCATCCCAGAGGATGTGACATAACTTTTTTCACATGCCACTGCACTTTGACATATTTGATCTGTATGCGGATTGGCATGTGACGTCTAAAAATTCTAGGCACCAACTTTACTGGGAATTTTTTTCATACTGGAAAAAATCAGGGAAATTTGGATCAAAACCTGGAAAAATCAGGGAATTTTGAAAGAAAAGCTGGAAATTTTTTCTTAATTTGAAATTATTTCATCCATTCTACCCATTTTTTTTTTAGACGAAAATGTACAAACAGAATTATCGTAAATTTAGCGATACTTTGCTTGCATCAAAATTTGCTCCATTACATCTCTGTTAAACTAGAATGCCACATAAAATTCTCCCATGGTTACTGAACAAATGTAGAAACCTTTGACCGCTATGGAGCTATGGGACTGTGCAATTTAGAAAAGATAGTGAAGGAAAGGATTAGGATATTTGCTTCTGTTTTTAAATATTGTCCATGGGTTGAATCTATTTATGGCTCAAGTTTGTTCCGATGCTTTGGTGGTCATTTTTTTTCTATTTTGACAATGATTCAAAAGGTTTTTATATTTTTAACTTATGAAATTCTCCAAAAATTAACTGGTTATAATTTAATAATAGTTTTTATATTGCATTCTTTTTCTGAAAGCTTTTGTACTCCCATTCAAAGAAATTTGTGAATTATTTTTTCTCAGCAAACCAACCAAACACAATTTTTTTTTTTTTACAATTGCTAACAGCAATGTTTGTCAACAAATTGTTACAATTGTTGCATTAATGCTAATTTTTTCTATTTCATTTTAACCTTTTATAACATATTTTAATTTTTAAAAAGAGATTTTTTTTAAGAACTAACTATATATTAATATTTAATTTTAATGTTTTTTGTTGGTAAATATTTAATTTTTGATTCAAAATTTGAATTGTATAGTTATCACAATATCGAAGTTTGCTTTCCAGAGATGATATTTCAAAACTATTCCTCCTTTCACCCTAAAAAGCTGGAAAAAGACTAAGAAATGTTTAGGAAACATATTAAATTATGTATAAACATAAATTTTTATTCATATCAAGAAAAAAAAAGTATAAAATTTTATTTTATCTTTTTTTTTCTCCATAAAGTAAACAACAAAAAATTAGACAATTTTACATTTGTGACATGTATTTTTGTATACCGAATCTCTTAAAATAATCATGCTAATTCAAAAAAAAAAGCATTTAAAAATTTGACTTGAATAATGGTTTAAAGAAAATCTGATCAATGAATTTTTTAAAAAGCACTGTTAAGATAAAATACAGTATACATATTGAAATGTAAATACAGTGACTCACAATAGTGTTGGTACACTTATGACTTACAATGAATTAAGACTATCCATTAATTAAAATGAATATTTCAGAATGGATATTTAATAATAAAAAAATATATTCTATGCTTAGCAAAACTGCATGGAATATTTTAAAAACAAAGCAAAAGTTTATTTTTAAGAAATCAATCATCAAAAAGTAACGAAAACTTTATTGCACAAAAGTCATCGTTTACTTTTTAAAAAAATCTCTACCTATTAGTAAATATTCTAATTTTTAATATTTAGTTGAGTTTCCTTTCACATCTAAAATAGCTTTTATAAGTTTGTAAAATTTTTTTTTTTTTTTTTTTTTTTTTGTCGTCGGGTGAAATTTGAGCAGAATATTTTTTATTAAATTTTACAGAAACTTTTACAACACTCAATTGTGAATTTATGAATTTTTCCACAAATTTTAATCTCTGATATGAAGTCTTTTTAAGCATTTTATTAAATGTTGCACAGTGCAATAGGACACAATATATTAATTTAACAATATTCATTTCTGATTTACCTCTTATGATGACAAATAATAAACTTTCAAATTTGGTCTATTGTTTTATTATGACCATGGGGCGCTTTTAAATGATAAAAGAAAATATTGCTGTGAAGCAAAAATTAGAATATAATTTTGCTATCTCAAGTTTGATACTAAATTGCAAATAAATATATAAAAAATTAAATAAAAAAATTAAAGCAACAGATGATAATTTTAATTCTGAAATCTGAAAACATTTAAATGTTCTTTCGTGGTGTAAAATTTTTTTTACTATTTGATTATTGTTGTCTCAAAAATAAACTTTTACTTTGTATTTAAAATATTCCATGCGGTTTTGTTATAAAAGTTATAAGTGAATGAAGACTTTTGGGAGCCATTGTAATTATAAAAATTTATTAATATATAATTACCTGAAACGGTTTTCCTTTTTGCTTAATGAAAATATATTAAACAATACTTATCCAAGGTTTTATTGGTCATTCTGTTTTTGCCATTTACTTTACACTTTGGTACACTTGGAGCAAAAACTACTTAATGTAACACATTAAAAAAATTGTATTCAATAAAAATAATATATTCTAGAAGCAAAACATATTATTTTCTCCATGTGTCTTAATTTCTTAAAAATTAGTTTTGTACTAAAACATTAAAAAATAGAGAATCTTGACAAATTGTCAAAATAAATTAATTTTTTTCAAGATGATATGTTAAAAAAAATAGAATTTTGAATTAAATGTTAAAAACTTAACTGATATGTGTTGTGCAGCAGCATTAAGACTGTTATGTTCACTCATAGTTTAACTTACAAAGAATTGAGCACTACCAAACAATTACTAAGGCTCTAGATAAAGTTCTGTTGTTGCCATGAGAATGAAAATAGTCTGCCAGTTTTAAAAAAGTGTCATTTATATTTGTCCATCTACCTACTCACTCATAGTTTTAACTTACTCATAGTTTAACTATGTTCACTCATAGTTTAACTTACAAAGAATTGAGCACTACAAAACAATTACTAAGGCTCTAGATAAAGTTCTGTTGCTGCCATGAGAATGAAAATAGTCTGCCAGTTTTAAAAAACTGTCATTTATTATTGTCCTTCTACCTACGTTTATGGTTGTAAAAATCAAATCTGGTAAGATTCAGCAAATCTGTATTTTCCCATACCATATTTTTATACAGCTCTAGGCTTCATTTAAACTACTAATAAACTATGTATAAAGATGCGAAACCTGCACTTAAAAAATTTGGACAAAGTTTTACTTGAAAAGAATAATTTAGAAAACATCTTGTCAAATAATTTTAAAAAGTCAGATAAATAAGTTGATGTACTTTTTATTATGTGAAGCACCTATTACTAATTTTTTTTCTCTTAACTAAAATTATGTTCAATTTACCAGATTGTTTGTGACTGGACTGACTATGAAGCACGCATGAAAAAATTAGTTTCAATTGTTGCTGACCAACTGGATAAGAATAGATTGCCATCTGTACATCCTCATCATAGCATGTTATATCCTTTAACACACGAGTTTAGAAAAGCTATTGCTGCCCGACATGCAAATCTGTGTCTTGAAAAGGTATCACTTGTTCATTTCTGCAACAAAAAAAAAATTATATATAGTGATGTCATTCTAAATTTTAATTTCCTCCCCCGTTCTTTCTTTCCAGATTCAAGTTTTGCATAAACCTCCATACCAATATCCAAAAGAACTGAAAGGAAAAATTTTACGAGTAGGTTATGTAAGTTCTGATTTTGGCAATCATCCTACGTCACACTTAATGCAAAGTGTACCTGGCATGCATAATCGAGATAAAGTAGAGGTAAGTTTTAGCGTATGCCAAAAATCTTCCATTGAAATGTTGATTTTTATTTTTCTATAAATAATTATAGTTTAAAATTGCATTTGCTTATAACTAAAGTTGTGTGCAATATCGTATTACTGCCACTAGAAATCTTGATAATTTATGACTGACATTACCTATGGTTATGATGTGAACAAATTGTGATTTTGATTACATTTTGAATATTGATTTAAAATTTAAGAGTTAAAAAATTAAAGCGTTACCACTGTAAGATATTTTCCCAAAAAGCTGACAGCTCTGCTTTTATTAATTTTTTAAATGCAACTTATTTTAGAAGAATAATAACAGTTTAATAAGTGAGACATAAGTAGTGAATAATTAATTTCAGGTACTATTAATGAAAATTCAAATAAATAAAAACATAAAGACTCACTTCCAATTTTAGGTACGGATTTAAAAGATGTATGTATTTGTTAAATGAATTAAGTTTAAGTGTGACAAGTAGAGGAGTAAAAGTATCAATGAAATTCATTGCTAGCTTAGAAAATAGTGTTAAAATGAATTATAATTTTTGGCAGACAATACCGGATTAGGATTATCACTCTTTATAAATCAAAGATCAGTTCATAGTTATGTACCGTATTTGTGTGCTTAATTTGAATAACTTTAAAAGAACATAAGCAGACAGTAGTATAGCAATGTCTAACTTAGTGTTTGTTTTTATTATTTAGATATATTGCTATGCTTTGAGCCCAGATGATGGAACAACATTCCGTTCTAAAATTGCTCAAGAAGCTCATCATTTCATTGATTTATCGCAGGTGATTTTTTTAATATTTTTTTTAAATTGGAAATATTAGCTAATATAAATATTATTTTATCGGAATTTAATAGCATGCAAGTGTGACGTTAAGTATATTTTTTATTTATTTTACAGATTCCTTGTAATGGCAAAGCTGCGGATCACATTTTTAATGATGGTATACATATTTTGGTTAATATGAATGGTTATACAAAAGGAGCAAGAAATGAAATATTTGCCTTAAGACCGGCTCCAATTCAGGTACTTTAAAAAAACTTTATAGAACAAAGCAAAATAATGTTCAGAAATAATTAAATAGGTGGTAAAGAAAAAAATTACACAATTTTATAATGGTAAAAATATTTTTTTAATTTTAAATATTTATTCCTTTCATGTACATTTTATCATTTACAAACTTTTCTTTTAAAGTAAAGGTGATGTATCTCTAGCTTAATTTGAATAATATTCTTATTCAATAAATAAAACTTAAATCAATGAAACTCTAGAACTAATTTTTTTTTTTTTTTTTTTTTTTTTTTTTTATAAATGATACTTTTTCTCAAAGATTTAGATTGTGCTATATTCATCCAGTACACAGTTTTGTAAGTGGATGTTCTTACAGCTGACAAGGTGAAAAAAAATTGTCATCCTTTTTGAAACATAGAAACAGTTTAAGAAATAATATGATACCTTATTAACTAAGTTAACAATAACTGGCTTTTTATTACTAAAGATCTTGACAATGCCGCTAAAGCAACATTATTTCTTGGGATAACGTTCATATATCAAACTGTTTCTGTGTTTTGTTTTCTGGTTCATACAAAATTTATTCATTCCCTCATTTATTGATTCACACAACCTAAAATTTAATATTGAATACATGGCACATAAAAATAATGGTGTTTACCAAAAATGCTCTCCTGATTAATTTGAAATGTTGCTATTTTAACAGTTTTGAAATATGGACCCAAGCTTTTTAAATATATCAAACATATCTAACAATTACAAATTTATTATTTAAAAAGCGTTTTCAGATTTAATATACTAATATTCGGTATCTCTTCCTTGTTCAATAAATACAAGGCAGCTTTGTTACTAATTTGATTTTAAAGCAAGTAAATATTTTCTGAATATTTTTTCTAAATATATTCTTCCTCTTTCAGGTGATGTGGCTTGGTTATCCTGGAACAAGTGGAGCTCCATTTATGGACTACATTATTACTGACAAAATTACATCACCTCTTGGTCTGGCTCAACAATATTCTGAAAAGTTATCTTTTATGCCTGATACATTCTTTGTTGGAGACCACAAACAAATGTTTCCTCATTTAATCGAACGAGCTATCATCGATGATAAAAATTCATCAGGAAATAAAGATGTTCCTGACAATGTCAGCATTGTCAACGCAACCGATCTCTCCCCAATCATTGAGAAGGCTGAAGTAAAAGTAAGTTTAACTTAAATTCTTTTAAAACACACATTTTTAAAGAATCTTATCACAATTGCTGTTTCTTTACTTTCTTTCTTTTTAATTCAACTGTAAGTAAAATTGCAGTTTAATGTCTAGAGTAGTATAGCTTATAATTTTTAGTAATTATCTTCTCAAAAAAAAAAAATCTAATAAAAAGTATAAAAGAAATAAGCAACAAAATTTTAAAGCCTATAGAAATATCAAAGAATATACAAGATTGATTTGCCCTAAAAGCTTAGTAAAGTATAATAGATTTGAACTGATTTGTTTTTAATTAATTACAGTTTTTTTAGTCTAGTGTTTCTACTAGTGAAGAATCGCTTATTAAGAATAACTTTCAATTTAAAAATATTGTTTATGAATAAAAAAGACATATATCAATTCATTTCTTGGATGGGTACTATAGTGATTAGTAAATTTTTCATTTTTTTAAATAATTTTCATAAATTTTTTAAATATGTTAATGGATAATTTACTAAAGAGTAAATAGGGAACAAAGGAAATCACTTTTTATAAATAAAATTATTTTTAATTTTCCGTCTATGTAAATCTAATTAAAAATGAACAATAGTCAGGAAGGAATTTAATTTGTCAACAAACAAAAAAAAAAAAAAAAAAAAAAAAAACAAAGAGAGAAAGAAAAAAAAAGAAATTGGAATAAAAGCTGGTGTGTGTAATAACTATGTTCTAAATTTTGATAAAATGTTAAAATAAATTATAACTTGCATACTTCAAGTAAGTATCTTACCAAGCATTTCCTTAACTGAAAATTTTTTAATTTTCAATTAAACTTTAAAAAAAAAAAAAAAAAAAAAATTTTTTTTAAGGCAAGTTGTCATAAAACCAATTCTTAAATCACTGATTTATGTGTCTCTTAATTTGGAAATTTTTTAATTACCTAATGAATGTAATACTCTATTTATTTGGATGTTTCATCCTATCAATTCATGTGAACATATTTTCATGGCTCTTTTAGTTTATATTGTTAAATCATTTTAGAAAATTCGTGAAGTTGCTGTTACCACCACCATGGCATCTGAAAAACAGGAAGCAAAAATAGAAAAGTTTGAAGTTGTGAAAACAGTTATTGAATTACCTAGCATACCAGTTCAGACTATGATTAGCACTGGCCAAGTTCAAACTTCTGTGAATGGCATTGTTGTTCAAAATGGTCTTGCTACCAATCAGGTAACTTTATTCATAAAATACACATTAAAAAAAAAAAAAAAAAGATAGTTATCAGTCTAATGATAAAAATAATATATTTTTATAAATAAAAAAAAAATCAGTGCTATATGTATGTTACAACTGTGAATAAACAGTGGTAGTCATATTTTGTTCCTCCTGAAGGTTAGTTATGGGCTAGTTATACAACCATTTTTCTTTTCTGAGGTACAAACAACCCAGTTATTCCAAGAAAAATAATTGATCTGACATCAGTATTTAAATAAAGATGTTTAGTGAAGAATTGAATACCAATTATGTAAATTTTATGTGACTTGATTATTCCTTTATGATTTATTTTGCATAATGAATGTTAAATACACTTATAGAATAAATAAAAAAGGAAACATCTTAATCATTTAATTATAGTTTAATTAAATCAAAACAAATAGCATCAATATCTGTTTCAAAAATTGGTTGCAACTTTTTATTTTTGTCATATTTAAAATAATATTAAAAAAGTTTTAATCTTAATTTTATAAATAGTTATTTTTTATGTATGAATAAAAATTATTACTTAATTTTTTCATTAAATACCATTACTATTTTTGTCCCATTAAAAAAATTATGAATATAAATTTATTATGGATTTCATTTATATTTAGTTAACTACAGAAATTGTGCAAAGGATATTTTTTTTCCATTTACCTCTTCAGTTGAGTGTTGCTTTTGAAATACCCAATATTATTATATAATTTTTTTAATTGCCTATTCTCATAAAAAATTTGAATTCATAAGAAAAGTCTCATAAGTCATTTAAAATATGTTTTTAAAAAATTCTGTTTCTAATTTTGTTTGAACTTTAAATGATCATCACTAGCTATGAAATTTATACCAATTCATTAAATTAACCAAATATTTTTCATTTTAGATCAATAACAAAGCTGCAACTGGTGAAGAAGCACCCAAGAGCATTTTAGTAACCTCACGACAACAGTATGGTCTACCTGAAGATGCAATAGTATACTGTAATTTTAATCAACTTTATAAAATTGACCCAGCTACTTTACAAGTATGGGTGAATGTAAGTAATAGTTTAAAAATATTGTGCATAAATATATGCTCCCAAAAACCTAATTTCCCTGCTAGGAAAAATACAGATATATCAATCTAAAATAATCAGGTTCCTTTATAATTTTGAAACTTAAGTCACTTTTAAGTTGAATAATTTTTATAAATTTTTTAGATGAATATATATCTACTTATAAAAATTGTAATAGAATTATTCCTAAAAATAACCTACTCATGAATTATTTTGAAAAGAATAGCATCAAGAAACCCTAGATTGTGAACCAATTCTTAGTGCAGATATGAAAAAATTTTAAACATAAAAGTTAAGATTTATTAAGAATATATTTTTTTATGTACTAGTTTACTATTTTTATAATCTAAGCATTCTATAATAGTAGTGATGTAAACTAAGTAAATTTTTTGGTGAAAAAATATTGTATGTTTTTATTTTGATTAGAATGTTGAAGTCCCAAATTAGTAATATACTATATGTAGTTCTTATTTATGACTATTTTATTAGTGTACGAGGGCAAACCATTATTTCTTTAAAATTTAATTTAATAGGGCAATTTTTATGGATATATTAGCTATATCATTCCATGATCCATTAATTAAAAAGTGTTAAAGTAATTGGGTTTTAAATTGAGCCTAATATTTTTTTCTGTTATAACAGTTTCAAAAAAGTCCATTATATAATAAATCCATAATATTAACATACTTTATTAAAGTTTATTTATTTCCATTTTAGATATTGAGGAGAGTGCCTAATAGTGTGCTGTGGCTCTTAAGATTTCCTGCAGTTGGTGAGCAAAATATTATTGCTTCTGCTACACAGCTTGGTTTGCCCCAAAATAAAATTATATTCTCAAATGTCGCTGCAAAAGAAGAGCATGTCCGTCGAGGCCAGCTTGCAGATCTTTGTTTAGACACTCCTTTGTGTAATGGACATACAACTGGTATGGATGTTTTGTGGGCTGGTACTCCCATGGTTACACTTGCTGGTGAAACTCTTGCTTCCAGGGTTGCATCCTCTCAACTTACATGCTTAGGTGTGCCTGAGCTTATTGCCCACTCTCGCCAGGAATATGAAGATGTTGCGGTTCGACTAGGAACTGATAAAGAATAGTAAGTCCCTTTTTAACATACATGAAGCAGTTTCAAATATATATAGATAGATATATTTTGTAATAAACTTAGTTTTGTAAAGATAATTTTAGTTTACTTTTCGAAATGTTTTTGAATATACTTTTCCAAAAAAAAAAAAAAAAAACATAAAATTATTAGTTTCATATGAATAAGTTTAGTCATTATTGAAAAATAATTGTATTATTGGTACAGGGTAAAAGGAAAAAACTTTAATAGAAATGTTTTTTATAAAGATAATTAGAAATATTTAAGACAAACTGATTAACAGCTATTAAAAAAAATTTCAAGTTGAAAAAAAATATCCTCTTAGTTCTTAAAACAAAACTTAAATGTTAAAATATTTTCCGAAAAAAATTATCTGCAAAAAATAAGAGATTATGTCTATCAAAAATGCTTTTGAAAAATGCAGTGCTATCATAAAAACACCTATAAATAGTAAATATAATGTATTTGATGGCCCGTGAGACTCTATTGAGTAATGTAAAATAAAAAAGATATTGCTTTTTAGACCCACTGGAACAAGAAAGTAGGAAAGGCCGTGATTGAGATTGGCTTACTTGGTGGAGTCTGATTTTCTTGCAATTAATTAAAAGAATTGGAGAAAAAACCTACCCATATTAGAATAAAAAATTATTACATGTTTAATTTTAAAAAAAGTTTTTTTTTGTAAACACAGCGCTATTGTTATCTTTAAATTAGTAACATATATGTTTGTTATTATTACAAGTATCTTGCAGAAAGGTATTAGTTATGTTGCAGATAGCTCGAAAAAATTCTGCCATGGCGATAAAAACGCTGATTAAAATTACGCAAGCGAAAATAAAACAAATTTTTAAAAAAATTCACAATTTTTTTAAAAAAACGATGGAATTCACTTGTGTGAATGTAATTATGGCAAGAAAAAATTCACATAGCTCTTGGTCCAGTATAGCAATTAGTTTTAATTCTTCAAATTGAGCTTTTCCATGTGTCTTGCAGAACATAAAATAACAAGTTTTAGAACTTAACAAATCTATTTAAAAACTATTTTTAATAGTGTATAGTAAAAAATACAATTTAAGGTCATTCTTTATTAAATCTTAAAATTTCCCCCCAAAAAAAGCGTTGTAGAAAAATAATTTGCAGACTTGCTTGTACATCCCTAACTTGTAAAGATGCAATAGTATTTAAGCATAATGTGTGCTGATTTCTTACATAACTATTATAGAGTTAGTTTTAGTGTCTTAATTGCTGGTTAACTTCTTATTTTAGTAATATATGTTGTGTCACTTTATTTATTTATGGTTTAATTTCTTCTCAAATGAACTTTGACCAAATTTGGTTATTTTAAAATTGGTTTATTATCTGAATCATTTAAGTATTTGTTTTTTTTTTATAAATAAAAATTCATTATTATTTTGAAATAATATACTTCATACTATATTATATGTAAGATCATGACAAAATGGTGTATTGACAATTTTAATTCCTTATAGCTTGAAAGCTATCAGAGCCAAAGTTTGGTCAGCAAGAACAGAAAGTCCTCTATTCAATGTTAAAACCTATGCAACTAACTTAGAAAGACTATTTTATGCTATGTGGGCCAGATACGAAAGAGGAGAAAAACCCAATCATATTACAGAATTAGCAAATTAAAAAGTGATCATTTATTATATCGATATATATTTATGAATGATGTGAAGAAAAGATGTGTTATGTGTCTCTTACTTGTGTAATAAATATTTGAAAATGCCTTGTTCCTCATGTGGAGTACATGCTTTGTATTATATGAATGATTCAACTCACTACTGTCTATAATCATTATCCTGTTAGTTAGCTTTATTCGAATTTCAATTGAGACTTGTAATTAAATGTGCTGTCATGGTTGAATAAATAAAATTATTAAGAAATTTCCGCATTTCTTTTATTTCTAAGGTCACTGGATAATATAAAAATTACATTTATTCCAGGGTTATACGCTACTAAAAATGCCTTATATCCTCAACTTTTTTTTCTTACCTAATTTTTATTATGAATAAGGATTTATGATGAAAATATGGAGGTATTTCTTTTAAAATTTAAATGATAAAAAAAAATTTACCTGCTTTTAAATTAGCACATTTTACTTCGTATGTCACTTAGGTTTAAATACTGAACAGATATCTCCCTGGGTAATTTTAACTTAAAATTTAGAAAATGATTATTTCTATCAAATTTTCAATCTAATAGAATTGTTACCTTGTTTTAAATGCTGAGTCATTTTTTCTCCTTTTTCTAAAACTTCTGAAATTGTTACTCACTTTAGGGCTGCTACTGGCGACTATTTTAGGTAAAAACTACTTTTTTTATTTAGCAAAAAAATTAAAATTCATGCTATGAAAAAGACTATCATCTTGCTTTATTTTTTTGCTTCTGCAAATATGGCGATTTATAAATAGTTAATATAATAGTCTGTTTAAAAAAGTCACTGTCCAATTATGTCATTTTGTAGTTGTTGACAGAAGCAGATTTCTAACAGGGCATAGATACATGGTTCCCTGTAGCAGGGTAAGAGGTTGTAGATTACTAGTAAGGACTTGGGTAATATCCATCCTAAGAGATCACCCCTTTCGCGGAATATACTCTGACAGATTTGGTCTTTTAAAGTGAGATCGTTTTTTTTTTTTTAAATACATTTCTGGTGAAAGTGAAATATAGTCCGACTTCTATTTAACTAACTTCCATTTTGCGAATTTTCTCGAGGAACCAAGAACATTTTGGAAATTTCTTCTTAAAAAGTATTACTCAAAGTGTAATCTATGGGATATTTAACCATGATATTTTAGCTATACTAAACTATTTAATTTACTATAGCATTATTTAAGTATGTTCAACTGTTTTTCCTGCAATTAAAACTAATAAATATAGTTAGCCCAATGTAGTTCACACAAGAGCCCAGTAATTGTTTTTTCCTCTTAATATATTGTGTATAATATGTTCAGGGAAAACACTGAATTTTTTTTCCAGATTTGAGTGGCAACCCTGATGTGGTAATGTATGTTTAAAATTACTTTCATCATAATTGCAGCCATAATTTTGTGCATAA
The DNA here is from genome assembly GCA_949128135.1 of Parasteatoda lunata. Lineage (NCBI taxonomy): Eukaryota > Metazoa > Arthropoda > Arachnida > Araneae > Theridiidae > Parasteatoda > Parasteatoda lunata. Next base: position 50,681,396 of record OX421971.1, read on the forward strand.
ACTTAGCTTTTTTTAGTTGAAAATGTATGTAGCACGATAGGGTAACACTGGATAATGTTTTGTTCTATTCTTGCTTTTAATGCAGATTTCTTTTATGGTTAAGATTTATAAAATAAATAGTAGATACTACTTCACAAGATGGTGTTTCAATTGCTATTTTAATTATGTCTAGTGTTTTATGAATTTAAATCTTGTTTTGTGTCGTTTAAGTATTTCAAAAGGTGCTTTTCTATTTAACAAACTTTTTATCGGAATTTATCGATTTCATTAAATAGAGGACTGTATTTCCATTTCGAAATCATCCTATTTAAAGGTCTAATTGAATATATTTATAAAATTAAGAGTAATTCTAAATTATTATCATATAAAAAAATTAGAGAAAAACATTTGATCTAAATATAGGGTTAGGACAGTTGTAAAAGTAAAGGACTCTATGGACAATATTTCTTATTATTCTGTTTCTTAGGCAGCATGCCATAATATAATTACAATAAAATTATATCAATTCTTTTTTTTTTTAAAAATTTAAAGAAATATATGCTAAGTTTTATTGCCAACTGATACGATTAAATTAGAAAAAAATTGTTATTTCAGTTGTAATTATAGCTGTATTAATATCTATGATTATATCTAAAAAAATTTTAAAAGTTGCCTGTTCTCAAAATGTATTTGATGTGGAAATTTACTGTAATTCTCGAAGATAGTTTTATAAAAAAATTCGAAACCCACTTGTTCTTTTTTTTCCTGAATTGTGAAAACGTTTATAACTTAAGTGTCACACCTTTATCAAAATGTTTGGGCACGCTTATGGTCGCAATTAAACTTAACAAGAACCTGGATTTGTTCAAGTTCTTAAATCTTTTCCAGTGAAGTTATTTTTCATTAATTAATATACTGAAAAAACGTGGATGCTCTTGTCTTACGTTTTCCTGTGCAAAATTTAATACATATATATATATATATATATAGTGTAAAGCATCTTAAAGAAATTAACATGAGAGTATTTTGGGTTATTAAAGTATAAATGCTGTAAAAATATGATAGAGGAGGGAAACTATTTTGGAGACTATTTTTCATGTTTGAAGCAACTAAAACGACTATTATCAGAGTCTTAACTTAGTAGCAGCCTAGCTAAGTTAACACCTGCCCAGTCTTTATCTAACCTAATTTATCTATATGTTTTTACCGTGTACTTTAAACTTTATCTCAAATTTTGATGTAGACTTAAATTATCTTGATTTTTAATTAATTTGTTAGTATTACTTATATAAAATTTTAGAAATATTTTAAATTTAAGAAAAAACTGAAAATTAACAAAAACAAGAATAAAAAAAAAGCAGTAATATAAATGCAAATGGTGCTTTCTTTTATTTTCTTATTCTGATATTATTTTTGAAATCTAATTTCGTATTAAAATTCATCATCTAGATTTCAGCTGTTTTTTAAAATAAATACAGAACAAGGTTTCGAAAATTGCTCTTATAAATCTTTATTTTAGTTATAATTTTTTGTTTTATTTCCTAGACCTATATTATTTTCTGCAGCACAGAACATGCTGTCATTGTCCAGTTTTACTTTTTTTATACATTTTTAATAACGATACAAAACTTACTAGATTCCCTATGGAGAAAGTAGCTGTAGATTAATAATCCCCTATATTAGTAACTGTAGATTAACCTGAAGGTATATTTTTATAAGAAATTCTGATAGTATTGAAATATTTTTTAGCAAATCAAACTCCGTTAAAATCTTACAAAACTTTTTATCAAATGCAAAAAATTTACTCACATAATGAAAGTTCATGCACCATTTTTTTTATTATTAACTTTATAGTTGACTATATGAACAGTATATTTAGCTAATGTAGCTTGACAAAGGGGGAAAAATGATAAATTTTTACAGATTACGGAAAAATTCAGGATTAAAAAGTAGCTTAAAAATCTAGGAGGGGGGGGGGAGTAAAAAATTTTAACAAAAATCTAGAAAACACTTGAAATTTCTTGACTCATGCTTTTTTAACTGATGCATTTCATGCAATGTTTTTTAAAATGATTTCTTTGTCTCTTATACAAACCTGTTCCTTAATAAATGTCTTTGAAAATGAAATTTTTGAAACAGAACTCCTTATATGGAAATTAACAAACAATTAATTTTAACGAAACTTTTTATAAATAATTGTTCTTTGCATTTTGTCTCAGAATTCGGTCAAACTGCTCATTTCAAACTTGGTTGCCTTCATGCCTAAAATTTTTTCCCTTTAAAATTATAAATTGAAAAAAATCACTCAGCAAGGGAATACCTACCTGAAAGAAGAAAAAAACTATTTTGAAGTACATCCTTTATCTAAGTAAAATAGTATTTATCATCCCAAAATATTTATTTCTCAGGTTTTTTATGTGATTCTTTGAGTTCATTAGTAACTGTAAATCCTGGACCATGTCCTGGAACTACATAATCTGATAAATCTAAAATCATATTCCTATATTTAAATTGTAGGTCTGGATCTTCACTTCCAGCTACTTTATGCCACAGATCAGGATTTCTTATATCGTCTTCCCTCTCGAATAAATCTCCTGAGAAAAAGAATATTTAAGATCAAATAATCATTTATAAGAAAAACAGTATAATACTATCAATTACAATATTGAACAAACACAGTTTGTCCTTTTTAAAAATATTCTGAAGCACGTATAATGCTCCAAAAAGGTCCTGATGTTTTTTTGTTTGACCCGTTGCAAGACCTGCTTTTGTCATCATACATACATTTCTAAGTTTGAGGTTGGTTAATATTGATATTACATACTTTACCATTTTACAACTCTTATTTTTTAGCAAATAACGTTAATATACTGTTAAAAGGGATCTGTAAAATGATTTAGAATTTAATGATCAGCTTCATGCACTATGAGATACAAGTGTGGAGATTTAATCAACCATCTATCAAAAGGTACCTCCAGATAGAATCAAGTTAACATGTCTTATATACTAGTGAATTGGTATTTAATATTTGTAGTGGTAGTTATGGCACATTACTCCCCTTCCAGAATTTTATCTGGGATAGAATTCGGGGAACAGATTCCACTAGTTGATTCATGCTGTTTTTTTTTTTTTTCTTCTTCTTTTTATTTATTTCATTTTTTGCTCATTATATTTTTTCTTCATTTTTGTTTGTTTGTTTATGGAATTTCGCTCATTATTTTTTCAATATTGTTTATTGACCGGGAGACTTTATTAACTTCACCAGACTTTTTCTTTCAGCAGCATATTTTTTTAAGCAAACCAACTGTATAATTCAGACCATTCATCATGTTAGCACGTTCATATCACGTCTGCGAGTTACCATTGTGGGGAATTAACTATTATTGACTATGTCAACCTTCATCTATCAAAAGGTACCCCCGGATAGAATCAAGTTAACATGTCTTATATACTAGTGAATTGGTATTTAATTTTTGTAGTGGTAGTTGCGCCACACAAGCAAAAATATTATTTAATATATACACCTGTGTAATAGGCGAAAATATTAAATTATGGTTGAGAACTCGTCAAATTCGTTTGGACAATATAATGTTATAACAATATAAATGTTATTTTAAAAACTGATTACTTAGAAAAATTACCAATAGATCTTGTTGTAATTAGCAATATCTGAGTTTATTTTAAACTCGTTCTTTTCTTCTTTTTTTTTTTTTTTTTTTTCAACGTTCATATTAAATACTCATTTAAAATAGTTATCACCCTTATTTTGCTAATAATTACAACAGATCTAAATATTTATAATACTAATAAGTGAAAATATTTGGACGTGGGAAGTGGAGGCGTAAGCAAAAAAAAATTCTTTTTAGTGTAGGCATGTTGAGTGAATAATTTTAACTCCAGTAGATAAAATGTTTTCTGCCAAGAAACAACAATTATTGTGAAGCAATCCTCGGGGTTGGTAAACAGCAGCGAACAGGGGGCTTAGCCCTCTAGTTGTAAAAAAGATTTTCATGACATTTGATTATTGAGCAGTTAATGAAGATTAAAGTTATGAAATTAAACTTGGGTTAACTTGATGCATTACCAAGCCAATATGTAGTATCAAAATTTTTTAATATACTTTCTATTCTGTCTATTAAAATAATACCCTTGGTAATGGAATAAAAGTAAGGCAGTCTAATTGCATTACTAAAAATCTGCAGCAACAACTATAGCAAAAGTAAAGGAAATTTTATAGCAAAGCTCAGATTATCAGCTTGTTTTAATTTCCGTATTTCAATACTATTTAGTGCAGGGAGAATTTTGTAGATAGCAGCAGTAGATTGCACAAAACTTAGTAACATATCTTATCAGCTGCCCTGTTAATACAATAAAGGTGTAATTTACAGTATTTAAAAATAAATTACTTACCAACAATAGCTACTGTACCAAGCAAAGTTCCATTAACAATTGCACTAACGTCTGATAATGTGTGACCTGGAGTTGCAATTATTTTGATATTTTCAGATATCACATAAGCGTTATTCTATCAAAAATAAAATGTCCCAATCTACAAATCAAATTTAAAAGTCACAATAATACTAAATATAGCGTGAGAGTTATAAAAATGTTTAAAGTTGCTTACCTCTTCAAAGGAATGCAAACAATATTCATCTTGATGGGATATAGACTGTCCAACTATATGAAGAGCCTTAGTAAACAAATTTAAATTGCCAATATGATCAGAATGTCCGTGAGTTCCAACAACATGTGTGATGTCATCCGCTTGTAATCCTCTTTCCTCCAAAGCTGTATAAATGAATGAATACTGTTTAAATAATAATAATCCTGGTATTTTGTAAAAATTATCTAGTTAAAATAAAACCTATAATCTCTACATCCTTAAAATAACTTATAATGCAAAGAGAAAAGTAGAAAAATAAAATTATAATTAAATTTGGAAAATGACAAGAGAGGTTGAGAGCCTTTTTACTAATAAAAAACAAACAATTAAATGATGAGTGTGTTTCTAAATTTTATCTGTTAAAGACACTCCAATCACTCTAACGTCTGAGTTTATCCTGATTTATCAGATAAACTCAAACGTTCTGATAATTCTCATATATATTATTCAGATCTATATTATAAATACACCAAGTTATACTAAATATTGCACTTATTTCAAACTATGGGAAACAAGTTTCTAGAATTAAAACATTATTAAAATTTTTACTAATGTTAATCATAATTAACTAAATCATAATAAACTTTGTTAGAATGGAAAGAAAATTTGTTTAAATAATTATTTTGTTAAGTACAGCTAATTAAATAATTACCAAACTAAACTAAATTCAGTGGTGCGACAGCCCATAGAGGACCAAGGCCTACTGTGCCCATCTCAGTTTTCTTGACCCTGGGCTCTGGGATGCAGAAGCAGATGTTCCAGTCAGGTGGTCAGCCGAACGTGGAACCCCCAGTGTTTAGTTCCCAAGCATGCTTGGTACTCATTTATTGACCCACTTAGGGGATGAAAGGCTGAGTCAACCTTGCCCGGTTCAAAGATCGAACCCAAGACCTGTGGCACGGGAGCGTGAAGCGCTACCACTCAGCCACCGGGCTTCAATTACCAAACTGGTAAAAATTATTTTGAACGTAAATACTATTAGTAAATGGAAAATCGTTTTAAATAAATATTCATGTTTTGCCCAACCCAAATTATCTATATGTTTAATCTAAAAATTTACATCCCAATGGGAAAATGTGTAAGAAAGTCCAAGTAAGACAAGATATCAAACTCAAAAATAAAATAATTAATTCATATTATTAATTCATTTACTGAGAAGATTTTTGTACTAGTGATAGCACCAAAATAGTAGCCAAGTTTTGGCATGCAAAAAATAAAAATTAAAAACACTTATAGTTTTTACCAGGAAAGGCTATATATACATATAATATAAATGTATGCATAAATTATTCTAATTTATTTATTATTATAATACATAAAAACGTCATACTTCATGTTAAGAAAATAGCAAACAGCATTTTTCTATGAATTAATTTAATTTAAAATTAAAAGATTCCCTTCATACTGTGACACCTAAACAATAGCTCATTATCATTAAAAGCAAGTAATGGGGATAATTAAATAAATAAAAAAAAACTAAAGGTTAATCTTTTCCATTGACAAGAATAATTTTAGTTTGCATGATTACCTCAAAATAAGGTAATAAAAGATATTTCAGCTATTTAACCTGTTTGTTGGTTTTAAAGCCCAAATATTTCTGTAATAATTCTATACATAATAATTTCAATATTCTTCGATTTTAAGGCACTAAAATTTTGGCCATTTATCTCCCATGGCAATCAATATGCAAAGGGGCGTCTTTAATACCTATAATATGAAATAATTTCAATACAACTAAATGTAATTATTTTCTTGGTTGTATTAATGCATGTTATATAATGAATGTCTCAGAGAAAATCTCATTTACTTTCCGCACTTTAAAAATTTATAGTTTTCCAATTTATATATATTTTCAATTCTATGATTGGTTGATTAAAAGAAATAGTACCTTTTAGTAAAAAAATTCTATCCCAAGCAGTTAATGTATCAACCAACATTATTTTGTTGTTATCTCTCACCAAAGTACATGTGCAATTAGCTTTCATGATTCTGGCTTCTTCATTTAATATGGAGTATCCTACTTTTAGAATTTCAACAGTTGGAGCCATAATTTTCTCCAAAAATGAAGTTTTATAATCTCAGCTTATGAATTAATTTGTTTACAACGCACACTTGTTTACAAAATATAGCTTCTGGTTGCTTACTTTTATGCCACTTATGACCGAGTGACAGAACTAAGGATTAAAACTTAGCTAAGTACAAGCCACTTTCTCGTTGTTCTAATAAACTTTTTTTTATTGGCAATACTTTTACTTTGTTTGTAAACATCAGCAGAAGAAGCAGGCAAGACAGTTTGCATCGAAGTTTCAATCAGTTTCTCCTGTCTCAGCTATTAATTCTGATAGTTTTAGTTATTTTAAAAACTTTATTGAGTCTGAAATTTCGTTGATATTTATTTTATTTAGATGATACATTTTAAATCTGAGTGTAAATATTTTGAACAATTATTGTAAAGTTGAAAACGTAGTTTCATTTATTAATAATTTCCATTTCTGATCTATCTGATTCAATTATAAAGTATTTAGTAGAATAATGGGTAGAAATAAAAGAAAGCGTGGTCTTGATCTTCAGTAAGCATATTTTTATGTAACTGTCATTATTTATGTTTTTCATCACTACCACATTTCTCATTTTGGTTAATGTGTTATTTTTGGGGTGTTATAGCAATTATGGGTAAAATAAAAATGCTTTGAAATTTTAAGTATTGTCTTCAGTAAAGATAGTTGTGTAAAATATACGGGATACAAACGAAGTATAAAGTATTTTAGAATCACTTTTATAAACATATGTTCAAAAAAATGAGTGATAAACATAGATTTTACAGATTGTTAAAATTTTGACTTAATCCTCGAGAATCGAGTTTTTATGGTAGAAATGCAAAAAAATTATTAATCTGTTGGTGGAAAATATACAAAATCAGAAAATCTTATAGTCTGGAATTGTATTCCTGAGCATAATTTAAAATTATTTTACCAAAAAGCATGTATGGTTAACCAAGTGTGAGCAGCAACAATTTCCTAAAACTGAAATGAAAAATTTAGAACACTTCCGGCGTATCCCTCAATCAATATAGTCTTTAAGAGGCAAATAGTAAATTCTTAGTGTTCCAGTAAACTTTTATTATTTTTATTAGAATTTAAGTTTTAACCCAATATCAAGATTCGTACCATTTTTTTAAAGTTTTATGTATGTAATCAAATCATGTGACTTAAGATAAACTAAAAAAAAAATTTGAGCAATCTATAAATAAAATGAATGAGTTGAAAAAATAAGTTGATAAAATGAATGAGTACCAAATTAGCATATTATTCCTTGTATTATTCCATTTGATATGTGCAGCTTCAATAGACTCTACTTTTTGACAGTACATGACTTCTCAATATCCATTGTTTTATCAACTCTTTTATGTTCAATTAGTCAAGAAATTTATATTATCTCACAGTTAGGAATACTCTGCATTATTTCACTTTAACTGTTTTGTGGAAAAATATTGGAGCGCCTAGCCTAATGTCTTAGTGGCCAACAGGCTGGCATTAAATAAATAAAAAGTAACATTTATTTTATATATAAAAGTGTTTTAATATATATTGTTTAAAATAATATATATTGTTACTATATATTATGTATTATTTAAAATAATATTCTTTTTAATAAATCTAATTTCTCAATAGTACCTTTCCACTGATGTCATTACTATGCCAATCAGCAGAGATAAAAAATTAGTTTTCTGCCAATTGTTATTGAGAGATTTTGTTTTATAAGTGTTAATCAAGATTTAACCATGCATTAAGTCTTTTTTTTTTTTTTTTTTATCAATTCAAGTATTGCACATATTTTTTTGTTTTTGTTTGTTTTACTAAATGAAATTGGAGGTTGTTTTCGTTATGAAATATTTCTGTGTATTTTATGAAGTTCAAATAAGCTATTTATAAAAGCATGATATTAATTTTATTATTACTTAAATTAAAATTATTATAAAATTTTTGTAACTGATATTTATTTATTTTCTTAGAAATAAATCGGAAAATTTGGTAACCAAGGGAAGAAGTTTGATAGAAAATCTACAGTAAGTATTCTAAATGATATAACATTGCTAGCTCTTATTAAAAATTTTTTATTCACCATTAGTTAAAAAAAATTTCTTGTTTTTATAGAATCGGTACAGTTAAACTTTTATTAGTTTTAGTATTTATAAACTACTTAAGTTATGACTTTAATTACTGCCATAACTTTAAATTTCTTTTAATTTATATAGCTATTGATAAAGAAATATTAATATATTGTTAAAGATATATTGATAATGGAAGACTGTCAGTTGAATTCGGTAGGTTGAACCTTCGGTTCACATTGGACCAGACTCAATTACTTTCATGCTATTAAATATTTTTGTTTGTTTTTTCCATTAACATGTTGATTACTAATACTTCATATCCTATGAAATAATCACATGTTGAAGTTAAAAGTGTGTCATTTTTATTTCAAGAAGCTATATTTTAGCAATGCTAAGAAATTTTTCGAACTCTATTACTTTGTCACTCTTCGAAATATTGTGAAAAAACTATTTTTAAAAAAAATACCTGCTGAGCATTTTGAAAAAAATCTTTAATGGGAAAATAGTCATTTATCTTATAAAAAAATCACATGATCTGATTAATTTTTTAGCCAATTTAAAAATAGAAGCTGAAAAGTGGACCGACTAACTCCAGTTCTCCTTATATAAAATCATAAATATAGCAAAACTGGATTTTTATTACTTTATTTTTAGAAAGAACAGATAATTCTGTTACAGACAATTTTAACATTTGTTGAGATTATAGACCTAACTTTATTATACAGGGTAGTTAAAATTAAAGTAGCCCTGTTTTGACCAGCATAGTCCATTCTGGTTTATGAATGTCAATAAGATCTACATCTATATATAAAATAACAATTAAATTACATTAGTAAAAGAATGGCAGTTAAAAAAACTAGCATATGAGGAAAAATCGTGCACAAAGAACAAAAAAAAACAAAAAGAAATTAAAAAATTTCCACCATTTTATCATAGCATATTTTAAATGTACATCCTATTTTTGCCAAGCATTTGTTATAACATGTTTTAAAGAAGTTATAGCATGAAGGCACAGAATTTTCTTTTCTATTATTATAACAGAACATCTTATGCTTACTAATTAAGTCTGAAAATCATCTCCCATCTTTTACTAATAATTCTTTAGTCTCTTCAAATTTAATGATCATCCTTTTCAAAACTTGCCTTGACGTGAGCTCTTTTTGTAAGCTTTCTAGATGTTGATATTCTTGTGGTAAAATTTACCATTCTGCTGTAACAACTTTAACTGGCATCAATCTTTCTTTCTAAATTATTTCCTATTGCATAGCATCTTTCCTTGTTTATTACAATCCCCATCTAGGAGATTGAATGGGAACTATTTTTATTGAAGATTTCTTTTTCCCATGTTCCATATATAATGTACTATACAAGTTTCAAAGAGATCTTTCTACTACAATTTACTCGACATTAGTCTTAACAAGGTAACTTTAACTGCCTTGTATTAACATAACTTTGTTTAACAAGATAGATACTTTAGGTCATTCAAAACAGATTTTGATTTTTCATTCTATGGGATCAGTTTATAAAATTAATTTTCATTATATTCATAAACTTAAATCGAATTCTTAAAATCATTTTAGGGAAAGTATATTGCTTGCCTTTTGGAAAATTCTCAATTACTAACTATTTTAAAATTTTGAAATAATCTTGACATATTTAAATTATCTCATCTAAATCTAATCTAATTTTTAAATAATCTCATCTACATTTTTAAAAGTGTAAGACTTTATTGTTATAGGTTTCCCAAAACAGCATGTTATTCTACATTTAAAAAAATCTCATAATTAATTTAATAATATAAACTACTTTGCTAAGTTTAATTTATGAGTTGTAATATTATTGTTTTGCCAAACGTTTTGCATATGGCTGCTGCAAGAACTGGACCAAAATGACAGTGTTCACCATGCTAAGCTCCCTAAGTGAAGGGTTAAAGTACTCAAAAATCTTCTACCATCTCTGTTTGTAACAATGCAAATTGTGAGCAAACTTCCTGTTTAAACTTCTGAATAAGGGTCAGCATGATGTAAAAAATTCAGGATAAAATTACAGTAAAAAGCACTGGCACTCAGGGTTGTACTTTTTATGATAAAATCCATTTTTAAAGGAAAAATGTTTCAGAATAAAAAATCTCACAAATTGCGATCACAGGGTACAATTGTTGTATCAGCCCTCTCCAAAAGTTTAAAATAAGACCTTCACTTTGTATCTTTTCTTTTCTTTTTTTTTTTTTTTACATCGAAACAGTTTCAATATTTTTTATAGGACATTGACTAAATCAAATGGGCTCCTTGTTGGAACCAATGCTGTTTTGAGGAATCTGAAAAAGAAACAACTATCTGCTGTTTTCGTATGTTCTAATAATGCATGTGCTCCAATTTTTCGAGCTGTTTCATTCTGGTGTAAAGAAACTGCTGTTCCTTTCTTTACACTTGAGGCAGATGATAGAAATACTCTTAACCCAAAAGTTCCAGTTTCAGTCACTTATGGAATCAAGGTAAGAATGACTAATAAATATCTTAAAAGTTATTTTTATTTTATTATCAAAAAGTCTGACATTTTTTTAAAAAATGATCAATAGTCTGTTTTTAAATAAAAAAATTCTTTTTTAGCTTATTTACAATTATTGAAATTAATACCTATTGATTATTCAACCTTAGAAATATACTTTTTTCTTACAGCATTTATTTTTATATTTTATTTAATTTTTATTTTATTTATACTATTACTTTTATTTATTTATATCAGTAGTAATTTGGGAAATTTTTTTTATTGTTATCATATAATTTACCCTGCAAGTTAGATTACTATTTTATTGTTTAATCATAACATTGTTTAAATTACTCTAAATTACAATGCATTTCAATTTAATGGTGGTTTTTTATGTGGAGATTGGAAAGCACTATTTTAATGGGCACTATTGTACTAAATATATTCTCCTACTCCTTTTTATGAAGCATAAAGTTCATTTTGGTTTGGTTGTTAACATTGCACTAAAGTTACAATAACGGGCTATCGTCAATGGACTGGAAATCATCCTTTATGATGATCTGGGGGCAACATTGGTGCAACATTTCTACAATTTAGACCTAGATGGCAGATACTGGTAGTAATCACCTGGTCACCACACCATACTCCACAGCTGTAGTTCGATTTTGTTTTCTTTTTTTCTTCTTTTTTTTCTTTTCTTTTTGCCCTAAAATCTGAAGTTGAGGAAGACATGATAGAAAAAAGTGCTGACCAATCAGACATACATCTGATTGGACTGCACTGTGGATTATATTTCAAAATTTAAAGAAAAAAAGAAAATATTGCTAACTTTTATTGATTTTAACAATAAAATAAAATATTATGCTATTAGATAACATTTTAATGAAATCAAGGTCACTTTTTCTAAAGGATGTAAAACTATACAGAAAATGGTTTCAGAATGGTACAGAAATGGAAAAAATAAAATGTATATGAAGGTCATAGAGCTTTTTCTTAAGATAAAAAATAAATGTCAAATAAAATATGAACCAGCATTATTTCAAAATTATTGAATACAGACATATGCCTCTTTTATAAAACTTCACATTTTTGTTCTAATCTGACTCGTTGTTATCAAAAAGTTTCCCAGACAATTTTTTTTAAAAAATTTTTTTATATACAATTCTTATGTTACTGTACAATTCTTTCAGAAGGATAGTATGCATCTTCATCCACAACTTGAAGAAAATTTGAAAGAGATTAAAATTCAAAAAATTCATGAAATCGTTCCTGGTTGTGAATCCCATGTGAATTCTGATGACTCAAAAGATATTTCTTCAAAAACTGTACCCATGGAAGCAGAAATTTTTGTATGCCACAAAAAGCATTCTCCAAAAGCGAAGAAATCAAAAGTAAAACTTGAGGCTCAAAAAGATTTTCTAGCATTTTGCTCATCTTCTGATTCAGAAGAAGAATTTATTTCATCCAAATTTTATCCTTCAAATAATTCCGAATTTCCAGAATACAAATCTGTAAAATGGAAAGATTCTAAATTAATTGTTAAATAAATAAAATCTGTGTGTGATATAAATTTTGTTTTTTATTTAATTTTATCCACAGTTTCTGTTTATCTGTGTAAATTCATTTTCATCCAAGTTTTATTCATCCAAATTCAATCACTAAAATTTTATCCTTCAAATAATTCAGAATTTCTGGAATAAAAATCTGTAAAATGGAAAGATTCTGACTTAATTGCTAAATAAATAAAATCTGTGTGTGATTAAAATTTTGTTTTTTGTTTAACAATTCTTTGTTTCTGTTTACTTGTGTAAATTATAATGCAAAATAAATATATGTTCGGTTATTATTTTTCCTTTAATTTTTAAATATTTGTTTTAATTATCAGTATAGTGTAATTTCGCTATGAATCTAATTTAATTAGAAAAAAAGACCGTTTTTTAGAAGAGTGTAAATTTTTTTTAATTGAATTTTTTTATTTATTTTAAATTACTTGTAGACTCCTTTAAAATACACTTTATATTTTCTAAAGATTATGGATTATCTGCAAATATGGAACAAAGAAAATTTTTTTGAAATAAAAGTCTATTTTAATATCTATTTCATAAATATTCTTTCATATTAATACAGTTTTAATAGTGGGGGAATTTTTCAAAAAGCATATATTTTCTATGAATAAAATATCGTTAGAAAATGTTAAAACTTTTTTTAAAAGATTCTAAATCTTTTTAATGGAATTTATTTATTTTTCGAGAAAAAGTTTTGCTTGTAGAAAGCTTTTAAGTAGTAGAAAATATAGAAAAAGGAAATTGTGAATTCATAGTATTTCTGTTTTTATACACTTTAATTCTAAACATATATGGATATTTACAGAAACAATGACATCTATACTTTCACGCAAAACATGTTTCAAATAAATACTGCAAAGCAAAGAACTGTAAAAAATTTTCAAATTATCAGCCAGGTGAATAATTAGAGCCCATTAACAAATTTAACTAAATTTTGGTACTGAAACTATAAAAAACTGAATTATCAGCCTGACTCAAAATATATTTTTAATATGGTGCACCATGCAAACTATCAATTTTGCGGTGTTAGGGATAAATGAATTTTTTTTTCAATTATTCTATAAATAGGTATTTTTTGAAAGTATGGTAATCATTTATGTATAAGAAACCAGTTTTAATGAATCCCGCAATCATAAACATTAAAAAGAAAAGTTACCAACCTGATAATATCAAATAACCCGACTTCGTTAAAAAAATAAAGGAAACTTGGCATAACAATTTCGAGACATTTAAGACATCAAAAGTGGTTAGAGTGAGCATTTTCAAATAACATGACTTAAGGCATATTTTATAAATCACGATATTAACGCCACATATACTCGTGATTTCATGTAATTTTATATAAATTATTTAGGATATTTTTTTATTAATATTTCTATGCATACAATGGTATTTTTAGAAATTATGAAGCCCATTCATTCGCATGAAACCGGTTGCAAATTAATACCGCTGTACAGAACGTTATAAAGAATTCCTAAGTTGTCTCTAATTTAATAATATCAAATAGTTCATCGATAATTGTAAATATAAGTGAATTATTTATAATTATATATAAATATATAATAATTTATAATTATAAGTGAAAAATTTCGTCAGTTATATCTATGTCATATCTATTGTTATATCTATGTCAAGGATATTTGACATAGATATAACAATTGCCAGTTACATAGCTGATGTCCTTTATATAAACAGAACAGCTGTATATACAATTTTATCTGATATCTCAAAACATATTTTATAAACTAAATTATGGAACTAAAATTTATGAAAAAAATGATTTATAATTAGTTCTAGATAAATGTGTAACCATTTTTGGAAAATATTAGGCCTCCTTCACATGAGTCCCGCCATACATAAAATTAGAAAAAAGTTTGCATAACTATTAAACTTCAAGATTATAATGCGGATAAAAATTTCAGAATTATGATACTGAATAACAGTTTCGCATTACATCTCGAAAAAGAATGTCTACATAGCATTTTTTATGTTGTTTTTTTCTTCCTAAATATGTATGGGTTAGATATTTTGAATTATATGGTTCGTTTTTTTTTATCCGAAACTTAATTAGTTCTAGATAAATATACAAGCATTTTTGGAAAATATTAAGCCTGTTTCAAATGAGTCCCACGATACATAAACTTAGAAGAAAAAAAATTGCGTAACTATTAAATTTCAAGATTATAATGCAGATAAATATTTCAGGACACTTAATAACAGTTTCTCTTTACATCTCGAAAAAGAATTTCTACATAGCATTTTTTCTGCTTTTTTTTTCCTTCCTAAATATGTATGGGTTAGATATTTTGGAAAATATGGTTCGTTTTTTTCCATCCAAAACCTGTTTTTGCGAAAAAGAAGAAGAAATATCATTAGTTGTTTATTAATATCGATATGTTATTGAAGCAACTGGAGTCTTCCATCTCTATTAAATAGGATGTATAATTTTAATGTGTTTTCCACCACTAACACTAAATTTTTTATTTAACTTCTTATTAATTCTTTTCTCAATGTTTTTCTTTCAAAAACTTTTGTAAAAAATATATTCATACATCATACATATATTCATACATAACTATTAAAGTTGCACGCCTTGATGAAATTTTGTATATTTCTAATCTCTGTAACAGCAATCTCTGTAACAGCAATCGGCGCGATGCCCTCAGCATTAACAAGATTTCGTTTCTGATACACGTTTTACGAAAAATAAATCATGCTCGATAGACATGACATACAATAACTATTCGATATGGTAATTAACTTCCTCATAAATGATTATTTTTGTCAATATGTCAACGATTATATCGGTCTTAATGCTTTCACTGATCGCCCGCGGCGGTCTTCACCTCGCATAGGTGAATGTGGTTTATGGTTGACAATTAAACATTGACTTTAAATTCTGAGTATCGGGAACCCTGATTATTAATTATAGATTCAGTGCATATAAGAACGGTCTCAATCGTGAGTTCTAAATTAGTTAGTTATATTTCTGACGTTTGTCTTTCCAGGTCAATCCTCTTGAATATAAAAATGATATCATTTACATCAACTGAATGAATATGTTTTGATAAATGGTATATATCTGCCATAATTTTGAAAGAAAATGTTGCCTCAAATGTTCTATTGCGCGAATTCTAAAAAAAATTATGAAATATTTTTTTAATGATTACAAAAACGCTAGTGGCTCAAGTTTTATTCGTTTACTAAGAAAATACCTAAAAGGAAACAGAATGAATCAATTAATCAGTAGTAAACATTATAAAATCATACACAAAACTCAAAGACAAATACCGACTCAAATAATAAAGCTAAAATGTTTCATTGCTGCATTTATTTATTATTATTTGTTGCCCTTCCTGGAGACTTTACGTTATTAGATTAAGGTCATCTCATCATGCTGTTACTCGAGGCATCTCATGATATTTAAAATTTACAACAATCAAGCAACTTTCTTCGATATTTATACCTTCAAAGGGCCGTAAAAAAACCTACTTCTTTAGTATCTATCACAAAAATGCACATTATATTTGCAGCTTTAATAGGCATCAAATTTGCTAATAAAATATTTCTTCCCTATATGAGATTACATTTGGTGTCTATTAAAACTGTACTAATTACCATAATGCCAGTAGTGTATTATTAAATTCATTGATGTCAAAAATAGTTAGACGATTTTTTACGCTCTTATACACGAATTAGTACTATTTCGCCATTAATTTTGCTTTTTAGTACATAGCATATTTTTTTTACTTCAATTAGTAACTATTACCAAAATTATTTATAATTGACGTCAGTAATATTGGCTTTTTTATTGCATTTTTCCTCAACGATTTAGCACCATTTCCCCACTAAATTTGTTTCTCAATACAAATATTTTTTTCATTTCAATTACTGTTGATTTTAAATTATTTAGTTTTATAGTGTTAAACGTTTTAAAAGCATAACTATAAACAAATAAACAATGGTTTCATATAGCATTAGAAATACTAATTTGGCTACGTAGTCCGCCTATACTACCACAATCACATTGATCATTCATTCAGATAACAAATAAAAAATAATTAAATATTACATATATGCAATAAACAACTTTTTTTTTTATCAGAGCTTAAAGTTAGAAATCTTCTCTGATGTAATTTTAAAAATATTTGTCAAAATTGAATGGTCTATAGCAGTGATTCTCAACCACTGTGCCGCGGCACTTTTGTGTGCCGCCAAATATTAGAAATGATACAATAAAAATTATAATGCTTTTCTTTATTACGAGTAAAATTTAAATTTAAAAAAAGTGTATATATATAATTTTATATATACATACATAATATTATATATATATATATATATATATATATATATATATATATATATATATATATATATACTTTTTATAATTTTTCCAGGCTTTAACCGCGTGAACATCTTTGTCGGCGATTGTCTTGTCTCTGACAAACTTAAAATAAGTTAAAATAAGAAGGAAGCGTTTAAATTGTCTTTGGCGATTTTAAAAAATGTTGAATTAAGTAGGAAATTTAATGATTATTAAAATTATTAATTAACAAAGGAAAGCAAGCTAAATATTAACTTTCAAACGGAAATATAAGCTAATCATTAAAGTAAGCTATGCAATTAATAGTTATAAAAGCAAATTAACAAAGGATAACTAACAAAAAAATAAGCTAACAATTAATAATTAGCAAAAAAAACTAGTTAACAGGAAATCACAAAAAATAACAATATAAAAAAACTAACGGTGAATAAATATAGAAAACAAGCTAGCAATTAATAACTAGCAAAAAAAAAAAAAAATAAATAAATAACTGATAAACTAATAAAACTAACTAATAAATTACTAACTAATAAAAAATTAGTCAAAAGAAATAATTAATCCCTTAATAAACGTGCTTTTGTAGTACATATTATTTTATTTCACATTCAAAATCATTATCACAAACTATTTAACATAGTGTATTATAGGTAAGTAAACAACTTTTAAACTAATTTTTTTCATTGCGTGCCGTCAAATTTCGAAATCGTTAAAAGTGTGCCGCCCCCAAAGAAAGGTTGAGAATCACTGGTCTATAGTTTACTTTGAGTTGTGGTGGCGAGGGATAGAGCCCTCTCTCCCAATGAGGTGAACATGGTTCGAATCCCAGCAATGGCTGGTTGACTCGAACTCCGCAACCGGCTCGCTCTGACAACAGTGTAGATTAAGACGGATCTTGGGATAGAGTGCGTGGGAGGTTTTTGTGTTTTTCCTCTCCATATAACGCAAATGTTGTTTAGTTCCATCAAAAAGTCCTTCACAAAGAAAAATTTCTCCCAATCTTGATCCAGGAGTTCCTTGTCTTCTGGAATGGATTTAAAATTACAAGGTTACGGAGTTGAGCAACGATTGTTTACTTTAAAACAATGGCTGCCTCTAAGCCAATGAGAAAATTCCTTTTTTGAAAATATCTCTGAATTAAAAATAAACAAAGGCAATCAACAAAATTGGAACAAAAGCAATGCGCTCGAAGTTATATTTTAACGTTATTTGAAATTAAGAATTAATTTGTTTAAATATTTGTGAAAATTAATAAATAAATGCAAATTAAACCTCTGCTATTTTTGTAATATATTTTTGCTCTTTTTTCCTCCTTTTTTTAAAAAATATTTTTTTAAAGTAGATTTACGGTCTAGAGCCTTTAGATCCCATGAATCAGTCCTTGAATGTAAGTCACAAATTTAAATCAAGATAAATAAATTTGATAAAAGCTGTTTCAGTTTGATGAAACCAGAAAAAAAACATAAATTCTAGAAGTAAAAGTTATTGTAACAACATTCTAAAAATACCAAAAACTTTTCTTTTTCGCGTTTGTTTCTAAAAGTGTTCTGTTGACTGGTTTTTATATGTTTCTAGAAAGATAAATGTCACATAATTGATAAATGTAGTATAAAAAAAACAACACCTAAAGCTAGAAAATTCGAGTTGATAGCTGTTTATTTTAGACTCTTCTCAATAAGTATTTGGATCTACAGCTTAGGGGTATTTATTGGGAAAGGAAGCAGAAATTGATTGCGAACTAATCAACACTCTCAACAGGAAATTAAATTTGGGCTGTATTTTTTATCTTAATAACAACAAAATCATCGTTAATGTTCAAAAGAAAGAAAGGCAGAAAAAAAATAGTGCTATTATTTTTTTTTTTTTTTGATATAATTCCGTATAATTTATAGAACAAGATTCTATTAAATTTTAGTGTTCAAGGACATTAAAAATTCTGCTGAGAGGAAGCATCACAGAATGTTAGTCCTTTTTATTGTTTTATATATAGGCTAAAACAGATGATCTCTGTTACCTCATTGGCATAGAAGAGTAAAAGTTTTAAATCTTTTCAATAGGTTTCAGACAGAGTACAAATGAATGATAGAAAATTAGTAATAATTAATTTAAATAACTAATTAATTAAATTTAAATAAAAAATTAATTCTAAGCTATTGATATTTTAGGAAAAAATACAATTTTCTAGTTTTAATCGAATTTTCTCTTGCACATTTCAAATGTATAGAGCTGAAACTGTAAAATTAAAGGAAGGGGGAACACCTTAAATAACTTTTGATCTAATGATTGGATTACAACGTACTAGAATTTCATCAGATTGGTTCGAGGGCCTACCTTAAATATGCTAATTAATTAGTGCAGAAGGTAATTTAAGTTCCGAAATCAGACACAAAAACGTATTTTCCTTGAATCAACACACTTTTTTTTGTTTTTTTTTTTGACAGAACTATTCTTGGCTTTCTAAATATGAGGAGTTGCGGTGGTCTGAAAGATATGGTCCCAATGGATTGGTGGTCAGGAGAGCCTTCGAAAGTTAGGATCCCTTAATGTTATTTTTGCTTTTTGCGTACTTCTCTATAGCTCGACAACTTTTTTAGAGAATCGAAAATTTTTTGCATGCAATTATAAAATTCATTTGCACGAAGTGAATTTCATGCAAAACAAAATTTAATACTTATTTATTATTTTCAATATTTCATGTATTAATAGTCGAAAATTTTTGAATGGTATAGTTTACAAATTTTTACCTCATTTTAAGGAATGTAATTTTAAATGATAAAGACACAAAGTTTGAACGAAATCGATCGTATAGTTCTTGAGAAACCAAATTTTAAATATACAACTTTTTCATCGTTTTGTAACTCAGAAACTATTTTACCAATTTTGTTCAAAATGGCGAAATATGTAAAAAAAAAAATAAATAAAATTAACAATTAGAGGTTCAAACTTTTAACTGTTTTCCTGACCAAACTATTTTGACCATATTTTACACTTTGCTGCTACCCCCATATTTTTATAATTAAGAATCTTAATCCGTTGGAAAAAATATATATATTTATTCAGAGAAAATATGTTTTTGTGTCTGTTTTTATTCCTTATAATGCACTAATTACTTAGCATATTTAAAGTTACTCTCTCGAATCATTAAGAACGAGTCTTAGTGCGTAATAGTCCGATTAATAAATTAAAAGTTATTCAGGATGTTGCGTTTTTTGTGCACTGTATATCATCGGAAAAATGGAAGACCGATTTTTAATTAATTATCAATTATTGTCGATCATTTGTAGGTTTCAAACATACCCCCTCAAATGTACACCATCAATGGAAAACCAATTTACAGATGGAAAACCAATTTTTACTTAATTATTATTAATTGTATATAATTTGTACTCGGTATACAACCTTTTAAAATAATTTTAAAATCATTTGCATTTTGACCCTCAAAGCGCTACAGTCGGACGTATAGTTCCTTTAATGTTTGAAGAAATATTACAACACAAAACTTTCTCAAAATTACGTTTTCGAAATTTTTATGCATAACAGCTTTCTCAATTGTCATCCTGTTAATAAAAATTTTGTTTCGCTCATTTGTCTAATGAAAAACGTTTTTCGATCTTCATTTAATTTTAACTAACACAATAATACACAATCGATGCTCATATACTTATTTTTTGCTTGCTATCGTTGCCAAATTAAAAAACGAAAATATAAACATTTTATTTGTTGAACTTTAATTATTTCTTTGCGAAATCTAACAACTCTTAAAATTTTATACAGTAATGCAGGAAATTTAGTTTTATATTTTCGAAACCTGAAATTTACATTGTTCTTAAAATTAAAAAACAATTATTTGTAATAATGTTAAAATTGTGTTCGCCAAGTCTGAAATTTCATTCAACAAGAATTTGTTATTTTAAAAAATAAAAAATGCTAAATAGTAGAAATAAAACATAGAAATATGTATTTTCTATACTAAAGAAAAAATTTAACATACTCAGTTTATCTTAAGGTTTTAAAGAATTTTGGAAAGTTATTTAAATTTAAATACAGTTCGTGTTATTTCAAAATTAGATAAATCTAGCAAAAATGCCTCAAAACTGCAATTCATAAAAGTTATTATTTCATTTTAATAAAATTATGCTACAATTTATTCATCTTTTTCTTTCTCTCCTTTCTTTTTACATATTTCGAAAGACTTGTAATAGATTAAAATTATCTAATACTCTTCTATGATCAATAATAATTGAAATATTTTGCATTGGCCAAATATTTATCTTTTTCCAAAAGTTTAGTTAACGAGAATGATAGTCACTGGAGTATAGCTTTTCACACTTTCGCAAGATTGGCAGCTAACGTATTACTTGAATTCTATGGTTTTAAATTTATATTTACGAAAAAAAAAATTACCAATCGACTGGTTCATCAAAATTTAACTAAATTCTTAAGTCTTCTTAAATAGTGCAATACATTAAAAAGAAGTGAAGAGGAGGTTGGTTAAAGAAAGGCCTGTATTGAAAAAGGTCAAAATCGTTCATTATCTCATTTTCAGAAAAAATAAAGAACATATCACTCTATTTCAATATTATAATTAACTGAAAAATGCATTACATATTCGATTAAAGAAGATTACATTTCCTTTTCTCATATTTTATTTTTTCATTACCTAATTATTAAAAAATAGACTTCAACACCGTGATGTTTGAAATTTTTAACACAGACTTTAATTGGTGTTTAATATTTGGGCTAGAAACGAAAAGAAGTTCCATTATTCTTTAGTGACAATTAGCCATTGTCCATCGTTATCGCTGTCTTTTGGAATATCATAATACAAAGATTATCGTTTGCTTGATGGCCCCAACTACAATAGATTATTCCATCTGCAAATGGGAAGCTATTAATGAGCAATACTAATTGGTTTCAAAAATCCCTGTTGTACAAAGTGGCACCATTTGATCTTCTATAATTCTATTTTAACTTCTTTCAGAACGATTTCATCGCTCAATGCCCTCAAGTAAGGAGAATCCGTTCTTGTTCACTAACCTTGAGGGTGTCCTCAATATGGTGAAGAGAAAGCAAACGCTCAGAAGAAAAAGTGCTGGCAGATGGAGATATTGAATTGTGAATCGTGAAACACCATATTTATCCTTCCTTCTCCCGAGTTCTCTATCATCTTTTATCCCAGCTTACTAAAACATTGCTCTCACTTTCTTTTTAACTCTGTGCATCAGAGCGGGAATTAGAAAGTGGCTAATTTGGAAACCTCTGGACTATCATAGCAAAAGTAAGTTGTTTTATATTAATCCTTTTATATTTCTCTCCAATATTATAATGTTTTTTAGAGACGGGAGTCTATAGAATAAATACTATTTGTATAGACGAATTAGAAATAAAAGGACTGTAGTTTTGGAAACGAATTATTATTTTAATGCGATTTGTTTTTTGTAGTTTCAAATGTGAAGTGTGCATAGTTAACAACAAATAGAATTACGAAAAATGATGCCATCAACCAAACAATTAAATGAATGCTGAAATGCTGCAATTAAATGCTGAAAGAACTCTTAAATTTTTATAATTCACTTTCCTACCAATAAAAACACTTATTAACTAAAGTGATATTCTTATTTATGAAGATTGTTAACTAAGGTATAAGCAGTTATCCGGAAACAAAGTTATTCGGGGTATATTTATCTTTTCCAACTGTAGTTTCTTGCGATGTAATTAGCTAACTTAATTGGCAGTTAGCGATAATTAATGAGTAGTACTTAGACTTATTACTTAGAGAGACAATTTTTTTTTAGGTTCAAAAAGTTCTGGGACGAATTATTGAGTACGATTTATTTGAATCCTCTCTGTTTTTGGTCGTCAAACAACTGTAACCCTTAACATTTGTAGTTCTGCATGGATAGTAACCCTTGTTTCAGTGAAAAACTCAAAACAGCAACTAGTCCCAAACATTTTCTGTCGAGTTTAAGTCTGCAGATCTTGTTAGCAATTCCATCCTGTCAGTGCGTTATCGTCCATTAGAATAAAATCTGTACCGTTTGAATATCTAAAAAAAGAAACTAAATCGTTTGGCCATCCAATATGGCGCCTTCCAAGGCCATAAAACTTTAACTTCCATAATAGTTGATTACACTATAAGTGGTGTGTTTAGATTCTTGAAACAGAAAGCTGTTGCAATTTTTTAAGTTTTATTTTATAGCACATAAATTCTCAAAGGGATACCTTCAAGTGACGTAGTGATCCTAATTGGCTGATGAACAGTGGCATTTGTTTGCGTTAGCAACTGTTCTTTCCATTCTATTTCAAGTAAGCTAAGCTCATCAAGTATCAATTTTCTTAAGTGATACATTCTAAATTCTTTCACAAAGATTCTTTCTCGAAGATTTCAATTCTTTCACTATATATTTACACAGAGACTTAACACAAACACAGGCACGAAGCTATGTGGAACATAAAGAAACTAGTTATGTATCGAAGTTGCCAGGTACACAAAACAAAGATATATCACGTTGGTTAGAAAAAAATACATAAATAATAAATCTAAGTAAAAGAAGTAGACGAGAAAGAATTGTATTTTAATTAATTCCATGTGCGATACGACTCTGTATTTAATTAACTTATCCTTAATTAACATTCTAACTTATGTGGAGAAACTTAGCTGAACTTTAACACGGCATTTTGCTTATAAGCGATCAGCTGGTGCTGACTAGCTCAAATTTAATAACTTATAACTCTAGAGATACTTAGCTCATTTAGCTTTAATAACTCTAGAGAAACTTAGCTCAAATTTAATACTCCATTTTACTGATAAAGATTAGCTGGCACTGATATGTTATAGTTTACGTGTATAGGTATGGGAGGTCTTCTTCTTCTTGCTGTGCAAATACCCAATCGTTTAAAAAAAGTTGATTTTTGCAACAATTTCAGCAGGTTTTTCTTGCTGTTATTCAATTAAGCGTTTTAAATTCAAAAGTTCTGCCTCTGGTTTAAAATATCTTTATTACATAATCTTTTAAAGCAAATAAAGACACTTCATTTTTGCTAATTGAGATGCTTTTCTAATTTGATATGCTATTTTTCCTTTTAAATAATAAAATTGTTTCCTCTAAATTTGATAAATTATTATTTTTTTTTTTTAAATTGAAGATCAAGGGGGAAAAACGGTTAATGTTCATTTTTCACAAAAATGAATATTGGATAGCTATTTGTTGCATTTTGAGTATTACTAAGTTTTAAAAAATACATGACACGGAAAATCAATTCTCTCTGAGAGTTAGTACGTAGATTATAATACTGAGAGTATTTACGATGAGTACTGGGGAAAAACAGCTCTTCTCCGCCTTGAAATTCGTTTTTTTCCTCACAGAATTAGCTTTAATGGACATAAACCGTTCATCCTAATTGATCTTCAATTTTTTTAATAATTTTTATTTTTCTTTGTCTTAGAAATTTTAAAGAAACCTAATACATAATTTTCAAATATATCTTTTTTTTTTCCTTTTTGAAAGTTTTATAATTTTTTAATTAATCAGCGCAGCATAATAATACAAAATATTTAATATGTCCCCTTACTATGATGAACGTTCTTACTTTCTTATTATTTTTACATATATTTTATTCTAGGTTTGTTTGTTTTTTCGCGTACTTGTTTAAATAGTTTATCTTGCATTTGGTCGTTTACAAAATCAATCACTTTTAATTTTAAAAGAATATTATCTCAGGCACGCACCACTATGTTAACCATTTTAATGATTGATTCTTAAACAATTAATTCTTAATGAAGTCCGGAACAGAAAAATTTTCGAAATTTCTTTTGGTATTTAAAAAATGCAGGTGTTATTAGTTTTCTTTAAAATAAGGGGGGGATCATGTTTATATCTTGATTAGAATATCACTTAGTTTTTCCACCTCCCCGCGTTGTAATGCTGAACGTTTTTCCTGTATTATCACTTTTTTACATCTTTAAAATAATGTATGTAAGAAAATAAAAGAAGTGACGTATGAAATTCGGAGAAAGTTGCATTTTAGATATTTTTATAAATTAAAATTTCCAATTATTTTTAAGAAATCAAGGCTTTTATTTGTAATGTCAATATATAATTTTTTTTAAAAAAAATTATAAAAAGATTTAATTTTGAACTTAGAAATTTTTTATTCATTTATTTAAAAAAAAATTGGCATAACAAAATACTAAAGACAAACAAAAGTTCAGACAATTTTAATGAAAGAATATGTAAAAATTGTTGATAGAAAAGCATATACACTTGTAATTAAAATTAAAAACATCGCTTTTTACAAGTTTTCAACCTTTTTTCAAAAAAAAAAAAAAAAAAAATTAAATTTAAAAAAAATATTAAAAAAAAAAAAAAAAACGTTTCCTGGAAAATTGGAGAACAAATTTTGTATGCTTGTACAGCAGCAAAGAAGAGAAGAGCGAAGGAAATTAGAAAGTAAATAATTGTGCTAAAAGGCGTTGTGAATCACCGAATCTCTAAATCCGCATATTACTAAATCGGCAATATAGTGAATCAGTGTATCGTTAAAATGTCGAATCAATTTCAGAAAAACTTAACCAAAATTATAACGGTATCCCACGATTAACAATTGAAAGAAAATTCAATTTAAGATGTATCCTGAACTGCACATTAACTTTCAATGGTTTTTGATTATGATAACTATCTTAAAATTATCATGAAAGTTCTTACAAAAGCATTCGATTCAAATGTTTTATCATTTTTTCACGTAAAATTTCCTAAAATAGATGGAGCTGAACAAAGCGTTTTATGATTCATATTAAACATAGTGTTTTAGGAGTTGAAGCAAATTATGTGGCAATGAAATACCAATGAAATTAAGTGGCTTGCACGAATTCTAAATTTCAAGATGTTCAATTATTAAAACTGTTAACCACAAATATTGCAAACAAAATATCTTTATCCTAATAGTTGAAAAGGTATTAGTGGCCTTAATAATCCGCTTAAGTTTTATTTCACGGTGGTAAGGAAAGCATTACCTATTTCTTTTTTAATTCTAAATAAGTCAATTTATTCTAGCTATCATTCCTTTGTGTTGATACTTTTTCGCTTTTAAATTTTCCCACACCCTAATTGATTTTTAAAAAAAATTTAATTCACCTTCAACAAATTGCTGTTCTACTTTCTAGGGAAAACAATTTGCAAAGTTTACTTAAAGTTTTTTCATGAAGACGTTTTCATTTATTAACTATTTTTATTTTATTTAACAGACATAGAATCCGTTATTATTTTTTGCTGTAATTATTATTATAAAATGAAATAAATTGTTTGTCTAAGCAGCGAATCGAAGTAAATTTTTTGTGTTTCAATATTTTGATTTTAGGAAAATTATGCATTTATTATGTAAATTAACTTATCGGTTGTATAATTGATTAAGAGTCAAGTATTATAAACTTGTAATTATTTACAAGTTTAAAAAAAACAACTTGTAATTATTTAAAAGTTTAAAATTTTTTTTAACTTGTAATTGCGTATGATTATGCGGCATGTAAAAGATCCCTGGAGTGCCTTATTGGCTCTTGGCATTTCCGGCAAAATTAAATTCCTAGTGCACTTCAGCATCCAAATAGAGTCTCTGTGCTGCCATCTAGTGTGGCAGAAACTGGACGTCCAAATTAATATGGCCAACGGTATCTCACCCATTGTGGTGGTCCTGAAAGAGTGGATACCACTTCTGGAGAACGCACTAGATCTGCTCATCGGGAAGACTAATTGTGCAGCTCATAGGAAATAAAAAAAAATTAAAAAAATGATTTATTAAATCACTAATAATTTAATAATATAGGAAACAACTAAAAACAAAGATAATTATTAATTATGTCCTTAATAAACGAGAGAAACTTTGTAAAGTAATGGCAATGGTAAATGAAGAGTTTTTTTTTTCTTGACTAACAATATGTGATAATACTAATATCATTGGGTTTATGAAACAGAAGAAATTCTTTAAAATTCTTAATTATATTCAAAAATATTTTCACGTGTTTTATTTATCAAAACATTTAGATGCAATTAAAATATCTCAAATGTAACAGAAACTGCATTAGAAATATGTATTATTTTATCACTTGATTTATATATATCGACTTTTCGGTATTAATGTAAAACTACGTAGCCTTGTACTTATGAACCGCACTCAGAACACAAGAGAACTCTTGGATTAAGCATTAGTACAAACTCTCCCAACATGAGTGTAATTAGTCCTCAGCTGCCTGCACGGAGAAGAAAACCACAGCAACCTGGTTGCGTTAACTAATATTTATTTGGTGACGTAATCCACGAATGCTACATTGTTCATGGAATTTATATAACATAGCGAATAAAAAGTAATTAAATACTAAAGTACGTGCAATAAACTTTTTTTTTTTATCAAATAGAGCTATAATTCAGCAAATACCTCTGATATTATCTTTAAAATATTTGATAAATTTGATTCGTCTATAGTTAAATTTAAAACAATGGCAATAGTTTAAACCAATCACAAAATTCCACTTTTTTTTTCACAAAATTCCACTTGTTTTGCTCATTCCGCTCGAATGGTTCGTCGTAGAATTTTCTGTTAGCGACCGTGGTCTTACACATGCTTTCAATTCGAACTAATATATGTATGCCAAATTTCATCGATTTCAGTCGGATGGCTTAAGCAAAGAATATATAAGTGAGAATATATATTCTTTGGCTTAAGAGTCTATAAAGGACACACACCCATGCACAGACATTCATTTATATGTATATTGATTGTAACGTAAAATTTTATGTATGAAATAGCGTATTGCGTAAACAGCTTGCAAGGTTTTTATGTCATATCGCGCTTTTGAAATTTTCATTTACATAGTTGTTAATATTTTTTTAAACTCAAATGGCACAAAATTCAAATATTGCGCGAATTCTTGGGTTATTCCAAGCGCGGTCTTGTTTGGATTATATAAAACATTGCTTTGAATAAACACCATTTATAATTTGAGAAATTAATTTAATCCAGAACGCGTGTTAATGTATACGGCGCTATGTCTTTTCTTATTTATATGGCATTAAACACTATTTATAAAAGGAGCATTCTGCTGATTAAAACTAAGAAAATTTTATATATATATTATATATATACACGGTATTTTAAATATATATTTCAGTTTATATTGAATTTGAACTAGAGTGCTCATTAGTGAAACGTCATTTATTTAAAGTCTAACAAATAAATTTTTTATTATTATTAAAAATTAGACTTTAAAAATTTATTGTGTGATTAGAAGGTTTAAGTACATTCAGAAACTCATAAGTTAAATAATTTTTTAAATATTATTTTTTTTTACAAAAAAAAAGAAAGAAAGAGAATTCAAATCTCGTCCACTTTCATTCTTATATCTACATATTTCTGAAAATTTCTCTCAATGTAAAACATATAATGTTTATAAAAAAACGCATCTTAACATAGATATGATATTTAAACCCCTAACATGTATATAATACTAATAATACGTACATCTGACTGCGTTTTTTTTTTGACAAAGAAAAAACTGTTTGTAACTATAAAATAAATATATTCTTAATTTATCATAAATTCTGGATTTTGTCATCAAATAACTAAGTTAATGATATTTTTCTAAATTCTCTAAAATGAAGTTAATCCTCTTCTAAGTTATTTTTAGAAAAAGATACTTTTATGCTGCAATTAAAAAAGTGGATTATCTTCCCGCTATTATCTGTCGGTGCCTTTTATGCCTGAAGAAAAGAAACTCTCCATTTTTTTTTCAAAACACCTGACCATCTTAAAAAAGGAAGGAAAAAAAACTGTAGCATTAGTTTTTCTTTTTATAGTAATAAAGACGCAACGAAAACACAAGTAATTTAACCCTCTCCCCCCTTTTTCCGTCCTTTTCTTATCGAACAACACATCTCTACCACAATTTTCTTATCATCAGACATTTGATTAGTCTTTTGTGTTCGCTTTCTTCTCACCTTCCAGAAAGTCCAGAAACGGGTCACCTTTTAGAATTTAATAAGAAATCAAATCTGGGTTGCTGCGCCTTTCATTCCACAATTGGAGCACACGCTTAAAATTATGTAGCCATTAGGAAGCGGCATTTTTATTTTTTCATGGTAAACTATGTGTTCCATTGATCTCGCTCCAATGGTGATTGATTAAGACAATATGGCTGCTGCTGTGTCAGTAGTTATTTACAGCTCGGTGTCTGAACCAAAATTAGAATTTTCTTGTTTTCATTTCAATTGAAATTTCCTTTATTTTCTGACTTCTTTTACATTATTGCAGCTCATTGAGCTCCATAAGGAAGCGTTAAGAGAGCATTTAAGAACAATAAGATAGAAATAAAACATGAATACTGTGGGATTTCTCAGAGCTTATTGTTATCAGTTTCATATAATTCATTTTAAAAGACAATGGCTTTTAAAATGTTGAATCGATATTTTATGTTTTGCAAAGCTATAATCCTTTGTTATGAATTCAGTATTTAAAAGTTAACAACGCATGCTTTTTTCTGGTCAAAATTATATATTTGAAAAAAAGAAGGCAAAAATAAACTCGATCGTGGCCCAAATGGAACCGCTGAATGTATGCAATATTAATAAAATACTATTATCTTCGAAGATTTTTTTTTTCTATGATTAACTCCATTTTTAAAATTTGAATTGTAATTAGAGGCTGCAAACATATTTTTGGTAGTTTTGGTTTGCCTCTCACTTTCTAACAATCTTAAGAAAAAAAGGACGCGAATTGCAAATCCTTTGACGAGATACTTTTTTTAAAAAAAATCCTCCATGCAAATGACAACACATTTAAAAAAAAAAAGTATGTGAGTCATGGTGGCTCAGGGAATAGAGCATTCGCCTTCCAATGAGGTAAACCGGGTTCGAATCCCAGCGATGGCTGGTCGATATGGATTCAGCACCCAACTCGCACCGACCACAATGTTGACGTAAAATATGCTCTGTAGTAGATGGATCATGAGTTAGAATCCCCTTGCTGTCATGTTAACCATGGAAGGTTAAAAAGTCCTCCATGAAGGCAAATTTCTTCCAATACTTGATCCAGAAGTTCCCTTGTCTTCTGGATTGAGTTAAAAATTACAAAGCTACGGAGTTGAACATTAGTCGTCGTAAGCCCAACATTTGACTGGCTATTCTACGACGATTATAAAATATAAAAGATATATATAATGCCTTGCGTAAAGATTGGTCCACCCTTCTTTGTTGGTTCACGTAATGTTTACGTAATACCTTAAGGCAGGCTAAAAATAAAACGAACAAATGAGATCCTCTTTTGTTGTTGACGCATGCCTGTTTAGGTAGTGCGATTGTTCTTGTTTTCCAGTGGCGCCATCTATGGCCAAGAATTCGACTTCTGCCACACCATACGTCACACCCATTTATAAGGCGGACCCATTCATACATCCATTCATTCATCCACAGATCGTAATTTTGACCTGAATCAGAGAACGATCGATCTCCAATCCAGTACCTCCAGAGGTATTGATTTGTTATGGGAACATTGAGAACTTTTGCAACTCGACAGATTTAACGTGCATCAGTCACTTTACTGCACGGGGAGTCTTCGGCCTGTGGGGTTCAAACCCACGAACTCTCGGACATGGGCCCAGCGCCCTACCGACCAGGCTATCCCGGCCTATCCTTTTTTGTAAAAACACATTTTTTTCGATTAAGTTCACATTGCTTGTGAAGTTCAGACACATAGCACTACATAACTTTTTCACTCTTCACGCATCATATTGCTCGACAAAGCTCATTATAGTTCTTATTTAACATTTCAAAAATTGGAAGTGCATGTACCTAAAAGTGGTTTAAAGGAAGGAAGGGGATTTTGAAAGCTACTCATCTGGCTTTACTCAAAAGTTAATCAACCTGAAATATTGTTAAAAATTTAACATTGGATGCAATTAATAACTGTTTAAAATGTGCAGTAGTTAAAGAACTCTGGGAAACATTTTCTTTCCATTTCATAAGATTTTTTAACAGATATTAGATACTTTCGTATGGCTGATTTCAAATCTGTAATCGATTTCTCTCTCCAAGCTAGTTTTTTAATGGCATTTTTAGTCTATTTTTTGTTGAAATGTTTAAGTTTAAAAACGTTATATATAACAGGGAGTTGCATAAATGATGTGATAGGCTTTTAAGAAGTGCGAAGCGCATTATCAGAATTAAAATTGCATCGAAACACATGCTCAGAAATGTCATCATACGCTGCTAGTGGTGTTTCGCAAACATGGATTTTTTCTTCGGGATAGGGAAGTGCTCCTAGCTGCGTATGACGACATTTCCTACTATGGGTTCCTATACAATTCTAATCCTTATTATGAGTCTTATCTCCCCTTTTTTTTTCCAGTCGCCTTTTATGAGGTCAAGATTTAGTCTTTCATTTTCTTTTATTTTATTGTTTTACTACTCTATGCTAAAACACATTCGGAAAGCAATAGGGTTCGTAATCTTAACGATTTATTTTAAAAAATTAATTAATAAAATATTCGATATATTATATTAAATTAAATTTTTTTTTTTAAATTTTTCTTTAAAAATACCTCAAGAAATTTAGTTACAAATTATTTCAATTTTATAGCTATAACTGCAGTGTAGTATTATTAAAACATCATAACAATACATTTCAAAATGTATTGCCACATTAAAAACTTTTTTATAATAATGCATAATGCAGACAAATGAATAATACTAATTTATTGAAAATGGAGGAGGAATGTATAATTATTAGCTACTGAAAAACAGGGTAAATTAAAAAAAAGTCCTAAAAATTTCACAGAACTTTAAAAAAAAAAAAAAAAATGAGAAACAACACAAGTTCTGTTGCTTTATATCTTATCTTAACTGAAGTTTGTCAAAGAGTTCTGTGTAGAATAACTTAACTTTTACATTTATTTAAAAAAAAAGAAAGGAAAAAAAATTATAACGAATAAGACCACCCCCAAATATTACTAATTTT
Organism: Parasteatoda lunata; assembly: GCA_949128135.1. NCBI lineage: Eukaryota > Metazoa > Arthropoda > Arachnida > Araneae > Theridiidae > Parasteatoda > Parasteatoda lunata. The sequence goes on from OX421971.1 coordinate 50,713,525, forward strand.
TATGGTACACTACATGAAATGATTAATTTTAAAATAGTGAAGCAACTGAAATAAGTTATATGTTTCTCAAATAAATCAAAGAATGAAAAAAAATTGAGTTAATTTCACACAGCAAACGATTTTTTAAAATATGAGTATTATGTAAGTATAAGGCCACCTATTTCTCTTTTTCTTCTCCTTGAGTTTTCTAAATCTTTTTTTATTTTTTCTTTAAAAATCTTATATAAACTGCAACTTTGCATCGCTGAAAACGCAATCTATAACACTATGAAGAAATTGCGAATTCAATTTGTTAATTTTCATAAGAAGTTCACTCTATCACTCGGAAAAGAATGAGATACCTGCAAGTGACATAATGTGGATATCTCGATCGTGATTGGTTGCTGAAACGTGGCATTGGCTTACGTTAGCAACTGTTCTACTGTTCTTTCCATTCTACTTCGAGAAAGCCAAGCCCGACAAGTATCAATTCTTTTAAGTGACACATTCTTACACAAAAATTTGAATTCTTTCATTATATATTTCTTACTTAACACAAAGACAGGCATGAAGACAAGTACAACATAAACTAATTATGCATTGAAGTTGCCAGGTACACAAAACAAAATATATCACGGTTACAATAAAATACATAAACAAATAATAAATCTAAATTAAGTAAAAGAAGTAGATGAGAAAGATATTTCAACAAATTCGATGTGCGATACGGCGCTGTATTTAGTTGACTAATTAACATTCTAACATATGTGGAGAAACTTAGCTAACTTTAACATGCCATTTTGCTTATAAACGATTCGCTGACGTGATTGGTCTCGTGTGTGGGTATCCGTGATCTTTTTCCGGAAGTGCAAGTACCCAATTATTTGAGCTAGAAATTTGAAAGTTTAATTTTTTTTAAAGGCTCTGGAGGATCCGAACGTGAAATATGTAAGTTAATTAAATGTTCTAAGACTGCTGTTAGTAATATTTTAAGCAAAAGAAATTCTAATAGCAAAAAAATAAAAGATCCGTCAGGAAGCATGAATTATCAACTCGGGATAAGTAAAATACATTTAAAAACTTTCTATGAAACAGAAATTGTCTACTCGCAATCGAAAAATAAGTTATCCAGAAAAATGGTGGATCAGCATCCTTTTAGTTTTGTAAAAAAGTTCATTTTACCTGGTGGTCTTATAATTTTTCAACATACTCGAGAGGAAAAGTTTCATATTGTTTATCAAAAGATTCATATTTAAACATGTCTCGTTAAAGTTATATGCATAGATATATTTTTTCATTTTCGTTAACTTAATTTAATTTTGAAAAAAATTATATAACTTATAATGAAAGTCACAAATATCATAGAAGCCTCATAATTTTGTTCACGCAGTGCATTAAATTTCACTTCATTCGCTTATCACATTCTTAAAAGAACAGAAAATTAAAATTTTTTAAATGTTATCTTAAAAGTGCCGTAATTTATTACACATAGCACTAATGAAATTCTGCAATTTAAAACTTATTAATACAATTATATATTAACAAATTATTTTTATACTGAAAAGTTTAAACTGTCTCATACTTTTTTTTAATTGCTTGATTTAATTCAACGAATCCTGCCTAGAAATATTATGAGCTCTTGAAGAATTCTTCAAGAATTGAAGAATTTAACTCTGAACTTATGAATTAAAAATTTTTTCTCCTTGAATCGCTCTTTCACTCAGTTGATATTCAGGCATTTTTATATAATTCATTGTACCTTTTTATGTATACAGGAACTTCACAGTTCTTCAAACGGTCAATTTAAGCTTATTTTAAAATGTGAGCCCAACAAATAAAAGTGTTTTCTTTTACGCTTGAAAATATTTTGATCAATCAGGAGAAACGCTTAAATAATTATAAACAGGCTATTTTAAATTGAAAACTGAAACTTATCATTATTTATTTATTTTCCAAATAGCTACTTTAATAATAAACTTGATCTCATATAATAAAAACTAATCGTCAAAAACCCTTATTATTTTTTTTCATTTCATTAGAATGTTAAAATAAACTATTTTTTTATTATAACTGTTTAATGAACTCAGAATTGGGGGCGTTGAACAGCCGACCGAATTCTGAGTTTATGACTGTCAATATTCAACTCACTCCGTAGCCTTGTAATTTTTATTGTAACTATAATTTTTTTTTAAAGACTTTTTATGGAACTAACCAGCATTTGCGTCACACGGAGAGGAAACCTCTCATGATTAACCCGACTCCAAGGGGATTCTAACCCATGATCCATCTACCATGGAAGATATTTTTGTGGCAGAACTGTGGTTGATGCAAGCAGAATTCGCACTAACCAGCCACAGCAGGGATTCGAACTTTGATCACCTCACTGGAAGGCAAACGCTCTATTCCCATAGCCACTGCGGCTCAAAATAAACTATTTAGACATTTCTGTCGACTCATAGTTTGTCTAAAGTAAGAACTCCTCTAACCATTCGTCTGGACCCGTGGCGGTGACTATGGTAACGAGGTATAACTATTTCAAGTAGGGGTGTGGGATCATTATTTAGGACAGGTTTTGACTTGGTTCGGAGAGAAAAAGGGGATAATTTTCTTCGGTCTACTGTGTTAGCCCTAGAGTGAAGAAACGCTACCCTTAATGGAATGCACTATTCTTGTTTCCATAGCAGCAGACGGCCTCAGACTTAGTGACTGGGGGAGTTCTTACCGTAGACAAACTCAGTGGCGCGAAAACCCAAGGAGGACTCAGGCTTACAGTGCCCATGCCGGTTTTCTTGAACCTGGGCTCTGGTGTAAAAAACATAGATGCTTAATCCCTAGTGTATAGTCTCCAAGCATGCTTGATACTCACTTTATCAAATTACCGAAGGTATTGAGTCTTGCTTTGTACGAGGATTGAACCCCTGGCCTGTGGAAAGGAAGCGCGAAGGAACACCACTCAGTTACCGAGGGTTGATAGTTCATTATTTCTATAAATTATTCCATGTCTTTATTTATCTTGAATTGCTCTACTTTTATAATCACACATCCATAATTTTACCAGAAAATATCCTACCTTGAGGAAATAAAATTTATTAAACTGGTCATTTATAACTTATTTGTCATATTGAATAAGATCACCCTAACTTTAAATAGAACTTTGCCGATTTAATTGATTTGTGAAGCGCTTTAAGCAAATCTACAAAAATAAATTTGATTTAGGTGATTACATAATTAAAAAAAGAACAACCCGGGGTTCATAATTGATTCCTGTTAGCATATCAAAAGTAATAGCTGATTATCAATCAATTTTCGCCGGGCACGTGTAAATGTTTCAATAAAAATCAATAACAGCAGAAAATCAGTGCCTCTAAAACCGACAACAACGGTCATTAACCTGTCATTTGCCTTACTAAATACCTCTCACAGATATTATTATTTATGTATAAGGATCGTCTACTGTTTTCCTGATAAGGGAAAGTTAATCGTTAATTTAACTTCTTAATCCTTCCTTATTTGAAGCTTCGAACTTTTGATTTCATTGATATGATATTAAGGTTTTTGAGCCCTAAATGATATTGTTTCTCTTAGTAATTATATCTTCATTAATTGATAACAAAGATTTCTGAAATTATGTCCGCATTAAAAGGGTATCAGTATTTTTTATTGGGTACGATAAGAAAATATGAAATTAATATTTAATTCCTTTTAATGTTTAATTTATGCAAACGAATTGATTTTGCTTAAATATTAGGTCATAGGGAGTGGAATTTGTAGGTTGGATATGTAAACAAACAGGACGTTTCGGTCCCGCCATTTTGTGTTTAATTAATGGTTTACTGCTTATGGTTTAGTTAACGGTTTCGGGCCGTTAATGTTCTATACGTTGATATTTTGCATATTATCATATAACGTACAAAAGAACGTTTTTTATGCTTTTAGAATCCGCGATATTAGCAAAACATTTTTTTTTTTTCGTGAATCTTATTCAAACTATCTAGTTGATAGTTTTTTTTCATGAATATCATTAAAAATATCTTTGGTGCACTTTTTAAAAACGGTTATTTAGTTGATTTTTTCAGAAAATTATTGTTTCGTTTTGAATAATGATTATAAACTTTTAATAATGTTAACAAAAAATTAAATAATAAAGTGGGCAAATAAGGCGGGAGGGACATTTTTTTTTAGAAATGATATAAAAGATTTTTAAAAAAAAGTTTAGATGAATAAAGATAAGATATAGAGAAAATGTTATAAAAACAAGATTTCAGAATTTGCAATAAAAAATTAGATCTAAATAAGATTTTATTAATATGAAAATGTTATTTCTATTAATACTAGACCCAACTATATATGTTATTGAAATGAAATCATTAGAATTAAATTGATATCAATAAAATGAAGAAAAAAAATCGCATGAATTACGCATTACTAAATAGAAAATACTTGCAATACTTGCAATTTACACAGATTTGTTAGCCCGGAATGTTTCTTACGTTTCTGAATATAATGATTAAAATATTATTATTTGTTAATTTAGTGTGTGTTCTTAAAGTCAGTTTTCTTCACAAAATTATTTAGAAAATTGAAAAGAAATTATATTATCAAACAAAGAATTATGATGTCATGTGGAACCTTGTGAACTGAATCGTTTGTAAAGTCGGCAAGTATGAGCGAATTTTTACAACTTTTAGCCGTTGGGAGCGCGCTTCACTGACTCCGTGACAAAGAACTCACTCACTGATTCCGAAAATACGTTTATTGAATCATTTGCTCGAAAACAATTCTTTTATTAATTTTGTTTATTTTTTATAATTTTAACACATTTTTTTAAAACTATTTTAACGCATCACTACAATCCTTGTGATACAAATTATTTTAATAATTTGCCGTGTGTAAAATCAAAAAATATTTTTTATAGAAAATGCGAAAGAACAGTTTATTTATAATTTAGCTACTAGGGATAATTATATTTATTAATGATTAAGATTAGTATAATTGATGTTAATATGTTAGAATGTCTTAAAGTATTGAATGTGGGGACAAGAGATCGATGCTTGAAATAGATCGACAATAGATGATGCTTAAAAAACAATTTTTAATCATCATGACGAGGAATAGTTTATCACAATGTTTGAATCTGTAGTTACCTTGTCTTCAGTGTTAGATTCAAAATAACCAAGCTACAGAGTCAAATATTGATGGCTGTAAACGCCAAAATGTGCCAGTTTTCCACGAAAGTTATAAAATGAAATTAGATTCGAACTTTTAAATCGAATATTTGGTTCTTAATCGAAAAAATGTCACATGTCTGTGTTACATCAAAATTTCTCTTTTATATTGTTTATCCTTTATCTATGGCCGAAGATAAAGCATGTCCACTGTCTATGAAAGAAGGATAAGTAAAACTTCTCAACCAAGTTGGTTGCTTACTTTTTGGTCATTTGCACTGCTGTTGCATTGAAAAAGAAGCACTTTTTGGTGTCTAACTAATTTTGTTTTGGCTGCATTAACTAACTATTGCTTCTGCAACAATCCCGAGATTTTTGCTTGGGACAAGTTGTTGTTGTTTCCAATGCCATTTGCCAATTCCAGCAAGGCTGCTTGGTGAAACTAAACGAATTTTAAGGCATAGGGTGCGTTTCTTGTTTTTCAGTGGCGTCATCTATGGCCAGGAATACGACCTTCAGCCCCACACACGTCACTATCCGTTTATAAGGTGAAGCCATTCATTCATCCATTCAGACACAGATCGTAATTTTGACCTGAACGCTCAATCTCCAGTTTAGTAGCCCCAGAGGTATGATTTGTTATGGGAATATTGAGGACTTTGGGACGTGACAGATTTAATGTGCGCCAGTTACCATTTACTACAGGGGGAGTCTTCGGCCGGCGGGGATCAAATTTACAGCCTCTTGGACTTTGGCGCAACGCTCAAACAGCCAGGCTATCCCGGGCCTTTGGGAGAAGTACTCATCTTTTGTGATGATTTTGCTACTTTCAAGAATAAGTGCAGAATATCAGCTCTTGTTCACCAAACAAGCTGCGGTACCAATTCTTTTAAATACTTGATATTATTTTATGATGAATCTTTCAAATTGGACAAATGCAAGTTCTTTAAATATTATCCTATTTTCATATACGTGACGAAATTTGCCTTAAAAGCGATAAAATTTTTGGAAGACATATTTTTTGCAATCATAATACTTTATTTTTGTCCCACATTCTTGAAATTTTTAAAAATCCTGGGCGAGATTTTTTTCCCTCCAGAAAAAAAAATCATTAAAATTATTATTTTTTTTTTACATATCTTTAAGTTGAAACAATACATAGTTAGAGTAACTTTTCAAATATTAAAAAAATTAGATTACAAGCGCTCTTAATTCACACAAAACTGATGTTTTTAACAAGGTAACTCAAAATACATAAAAATGGTCATATGAAGAGGGACAAAACGTAACAGTTACGAATCACTCTTACAAACTCACTATAGCTATAAAAAATAACTTTATGAATATGACAACAGAGCCTTCAAAGAACAGCCTAAAATGTTTAGATATTTCATGTAATTCATAATCGAAAATCAGTGCCACTAAGTCATTAAATTAAAATAAACTAACTTAACTTTTCATTTAATATAATTATTATTTTAAAAGGAATATATTTCAACTTGATAAAATTCAAATCGTATAAATAATTTCAAATTTTTACGATCAAACTGTAATACACGTTTGAACATAAATATATCCCCTCCATCTTGAAATCAATACCCGGATATACTCTAAGGCAGTGTTTCCCAAACTTATGGCTTTTGTGTACACTTTTTAAATTTTTCGATACGCTGTGTACCACTAACAAAAAAAAAATGAATGTATTTTTTACTATTAAAAAATTGCGCAGAAGTGAAAAATCACAACTGGCTGTTGACACGACTAATTATTAGCTGTTAACTCAGCAAAAAATAGCCAATGGAAAAATACGTAATCGTAAATTTTTATGACTAGCTTTGTTTTTAAATACAAATTTTTGAAATTTTCGTTTGTTGCAAGATATTTCGCATAAGAACGCGTACAACCGCTAAACTGTTCCCGTACCCCTGAGGGTGCGCGTACCACGCTTTGGGAAACACTGTTCTAAGGCAATCATTTTTATATTGTTTTTCTTTTTTTTTTTTCCCCCGATCGAATCAGTGTTGCACTGATTCGATGAAGTTAACTTTTCCTAGAATATAGGCTATATATGCATTAATTTTTTTAATTAAAATTATGTGTGTTTTAGATTAGTCAAGTTTAAATCATTGCAAATTTCTTCATACTTTTCAACATTTAGAAAGAAAGAAAAAGAAGAAAATAAAACAGCTTTCCTTAGGGCAGAGTTTCCCAAAGTGTGGTACGCGTACCCCCAGGGGTACGGGAACAGTTTAGTAGGGTTGCGCGTTCTTATGCGAAATATCTTGCAACAAACGAAAATTTCAAAACAGTTTACTTAGAAACAAAGCAAGCCATGAATATACAATAACGTATTTCCCATTGGCTATTTTTTGAAGAGTTAACAGTTAATAAGTAGTGGTGTCAACAGCCACTTGTGATTTTTAACTTTTGTGCCATTTTTTTATAGTAAAAAATACATTCATTTTTTTATTAGTGGTACACAGCGTTACGAAAAATTTAGAAAGGGTACACAAAAGTCATAAGTTTGGGAAACACTGCCTTAGGGTTTTGTAGTCAGAAAACATTAAGAAAAAAGGACAACTTTAATCAACTCTTGCCCTAAAAAATCATTTTCGCTCACAAGTGTTGCGTTTTGCATAGTTAATCGGGAATAAAGTATTTCGGCACTTCCCGAGATAAGCATAAAATCACTCAGGTGAAAAGGCGTAAAAAGAATGGTGATATTGAACTTGAATGCAATTATAATTCCGGTAAGGAAGGCAGAGAAGAAAAAAAAAAAAAAAAAAAAAACAACATTCAACCTACTTTTTTCTGCTAGGTTTAAATTCAATCTGACAGTAAACGGACCGTTAAATAATACTTTCTCCATCAGAAGCTTAATTATTTTCTTTTAGTAAAGATCAAACTATTTGACATTTTTCTTATTTTGTTCAAGATATGATTGGGTTGATTTGCTATGAAAAAAAAAATATTTAGATTTATAGATGAATATTTCTTTTACTTATAAAAGTGGTGCCGATTGCTGCTTAATCAGTAACAACGAGGTTAACTGGGGTTGGATCAAATCGGATTTTTCGAACAAAAATGCATTTTTGAAAGAAAAAGTTTTAATTTTTCGCGATAATTTAAATTTTTTTCATGTAATTTATTTTTTATTAATAAAACAAATCATTTTATACTTAAAACATTGCATAAGTTAAAAAAAAAAAAAAAGACAAATGGACGATTTGTGTAGAATGGTTTAACCTTACATCATTTCCCAAAAACCCATGTCACCAACCTGTGATTTCTGGTTTCAAATTTCATTGCTTGTAAATCATGCCAGCTAAATTTAAATATGTAGAGATGACGATTTTTTTAAAAATGGAATTTGCTAACTCTGTCTACTAGTACATTGAACTGGGTTCCTTGGGTTATTCATCCACTTTTCCTTCGGGGTTAATATCATCCTTACCTGTACTATGCATGATTCTTTATCGCCTTACGAGATCATTGCCAACAAAACCAATTATTTTTATTTTTTGAAATGCCGGATGCTATTTAGGCAAAGTATGAAATAATCGTCCTGATGAGGTTATTATGTAAATGATGTGCATGTTACTGTGAATGACCGAAATCGGTGGTTGTTGACTTTCACCGGTAAATGTTGACAATCAAATTAGTCGCTTTGGTGAATGTCCGAAATATTTATTACATCCGATTTTATATTAATTTATTCGTGAATATAATTACATTTATTCGATATTTTAATAATTACTGACGATAGATTAGAACAAACATCAGTGTTTGGAGTATCGGGCAAATAAATACCGGGCAATGGCACTTGACTTTAAAAAAATATCAGTGTAGGGTATACCGGGCAGTGGCACTTGACCTTAAAAAAACATCAGTGTAGGGTATCCCGGCCAGTGGCACTGAACCTTAAAAAAACATCAGTGTAGGGTATACCGGGCAAATGTATACCGGGCAATGGCACTTGACCTTAAAAAACATCAGTGTAGGATATACCGGGCAATGGCACTTAACCAGACCTAGTATGACTTGACCTTTGGTAAATGTCCGAAATATATACTAGGCGAAATATATATATATAGCTTAAATATTTAAAAAAAATTAAACAAAACGTTTGAATCAATTTTAAACTGATAACGAAATTATGGCTTTAAAATTAAAAAAATAATAATAATAACTGCGCCAGATAAGAGTAATTGAAGTAGTTGCTTTATACAGCGCATGTGCGGAAAAAATTTTGTAAAAAAAATTATCCAGGTGCATCTAAAAGTGGATGAATATCCCAAGACATCATGGAGATTATATATTATTATTATTATTTACTGTTTGTAACATTTCGAAAAAAAAATCTACAACAACCGTAGGGATTCTTCTAGAACATTTACTTACACAAAAGAAAAATGTTAATTTGATATAAATAAATATTATCCACGTGTTTCAATATTTTAGATTCAAACTTATTAGTAATTTAGTTACATTCTGCAACCTTATCGTTTTTCCAACTTTGAAAAATAAAGTATATGACTTCACTGATTCAGAAACATCTTATTGTATATGTTTAAATTACAATATTTCTCTCAAGAAATGCTGCCATTAATTATTGTTAGAGATATTTTAATTACAATAATCAAAAGAATACAAATTATTTTATTTAATATTAAAATATTATATTATTATTAAAAATTTAAATAATTTTTATTTAAAAATAAAGCTAGCCATGAAAATTTACGATTACGTATTTTTCTATTGGCTATTTTTTGCAGAGTTAACAGTTAATAATTAGCGGTGTCAACAGCCAGTTGTGATTTTTAACTTCTGTGCAATTTTTTAATAGTAAAAAATACATTCATTTTTTTATTAGGGGTACACAGCGTTATGAAAACTTCAGAAAGGGTACACAAAAGTCATAAGTTGAGGAAACACTGCATTACTGGAACGCTTTTCTTTTGTTCATACTTCTAATAATTTCATAAATTTTTAAATTACTAATCAAACTCTCCTTACATTTCAAAACAATATATCACACATGTTTTTTCTAATTTTCAAAGGAATACAAAACTCTGCACATGTTTAATAATATTATTTTCTCTTACAGATGCAATCTCTCATTTACCTTATTTTGATGTCACTGATAAGTCTTTCCATCAGTTTCACTCCTCCCAAAATCATATATGGCGGATGGATTCCTATTCTTCCAGGACATCCATTTTATTTCGGCTCACGTTCCGCAAAACCTAAACCTCATCTGCAACACTACACGGAAAGTCAGCCACATTATTCAGATCATGGCGGACACTACTCTTCTCATTTGCACTCTCCGGATTATTCTTCACATTATCATCCTCATCATGAAGAAGGATATTCAAGTGGAGGACACCATGATCATTCTCACTATCAAGACATTCCGTCCGATTCACATTTTCAGGGACAAGAAAGACATAAACATGTATCCGTTTCAGATCATCCAAAAAGTCCTTATTCCTACTATCCGCACGACTCTTCATATGATAAACCAGCTCCAGAGAGACATGTAGAAATCAAACCTGTATACATAGAAATTCCCCGGAAACCTCACCATATTTATGAAAATTCGCATAATCCTGCTCCTTTCGCCTCACCACTAGTCAAAGAGTTGCACCCTGAGGACCTAAGAGCTATAGATCATGGTGGCGAAAAAGCTTACCTTAAAATAACTGCTTTAGGTGAGCTGTCCCATGATGCTGTTAAACCTATTGGTCACATAAGTTTCAACAATCTCCCCTACGATCCCAAATCAATACAATCTCCATCAATACACAATTTGATGCAGCCATCCAGGAAACTTTATAAGAACCAGAACACCGTTTATTATGCTTCATCTGGTTCTTCTAATCATAACTTAGACGCAGTGCATCCTCAGGAACATGAACATAACGACGTATATCAACCAATGAATAATTTTAGAGGAACTGATTTTCCAGTCGAAGCTCATGGATCACTACATCAAAATATTAAATCTCACGAAACCAATGAATATGAAGGTGGATCAAATTATTTACCGTCATCTCGTGGAAATTTTCAAAGAAACGGAAAAATAAAACCTGGGGAAAAATATGTCGCACTTTATGAATCCCCTTCAGAGCAAAGCAGTCCCAAAAAGGAATCATACCATTCCACATTAAGTCAATCTTATGACCATAAGCAGTCTTCAAAACCAACTTATTATCAATCAACCAATCCTGTAAGTGTACTTGGTACCACAAAACCAACTTATGCTTTAGGGGGCTATCAATACAGCAACTTGCCTAAAAACAAAGCCGGTTTATCAAAAGTGCTAAAAAATTCTCTACTTCCAAAAATGCTCGGAAATTATTTTGACAAATCCGCAAAAGTGGGTGGTTTATACCGAGAACCACCGGTATTAACTCACATCCAGGGTACTCCAGCACTCGTTGAGCGTGAGGTGGCTATCGTTCATGTTCCTGTTTCAAAACAAACTGAAAATCTAAACGGTGGTTCACGTGACTTTATGTACGATACAGCTAGCTCACCACCCTTAACTTCATTAAGAGTTTACGATAGTTCAACGGCTAATCGAACAAACGGTAATCTTGCTGCTTATGGAAATAAGTATTATGCACAACCACAAATTTACAGTGTTATTGGAGACGGCCAAATCCATCAAGAAAAGTCTATATTTGTGGGTACGAACGGCTTAAATACTAATGATATTCAAAAATTAGGACAAGTGGATGTGAATGATCTGCATTATAAAGATCGTAATCCTGGCGGTGAAAGCAAACAAGTTTTCCATGCTTATTATGCACCATCAGATCATTTGCCACCTCCTGGCTACCAAAAGATGTCAGTACAAGAATTTGAAAAGATATTTAAAAACGCCGATATACAGTTTATGAGAAGAAAATCATAGTGTTTCTACAGCTCATGTTCAAATGTGCCACAAACTGAACTGGAATTACTGAGGAAAAAATTTTATTCATGTTTCATAATACTTAATTATTAGGGTAGTGAATTTAATATTTCATCTTCATATTATCATAGAATGTTTTATCAATTTTAACGGAACATATACCTTTCTCAGTCTTAAGAACAGGCTAATTTTCAACATTTATTTTATTTAAAAAAAAATTAAATAATCGATGTTACTTCATTTTTTTTCTTCGGAAAAGAATGTGCTAACTGTCAAGTTATTCTTGGAAATTCTGAAAAAAGAGCGGTGTTATTGTCGTTCATTTCCAGTGTCTTTAAAAGATATAGGCAAATATAGATATTACAGATATCTGGATTAAAATTTCTTATGCAAGGTGATCTTTGAATATAGATATATATAATCTTTGCCAAAAATGAAGCCAAAAAATGTTTATACATTAGTAGTAAACAAGTTAAAATTTCGGTAAAGTAAAAAATAAAAAATGTTATCACTATAGGATGAATCAATATTGAGGAAGGAAAGAATAAAAAACACCAAATTGAGATTGATTACAGTTTCGAATTTGAGAGTGCTTCGAATAATATTCATCATATTTTGATTGCACTTTCCTTCGTTTAAATATATTAATTTATAAACTTTAATTTGTATGCTTTTTAATTTATTTCTGACAAGTCCTTTAAAAATCTATGAAAAGTTATTGATTACAAACGCCCTATATTTTGTGTCAACTTCACACGATTGTGAGGAATAGCCACTAATATGTAAATCTGTTAAATTGGCATAGTTCATTGAAATAGGTGATCCTCATTTGCTTAGGTTAAAATTATCGGTAGCAGCAACGAAAAAACACAGATTGGCGTACATTAGAAGCAATACCTTACATAACTTTTGAAATCTTCGTGATTTTAGTTGCAAATAAAACAAATAAATTTTAGAGATTATGAAAAACTGAGAAAGGTATATGGCTTCTTAAGTATTTTAAAATATTTCTTTAGGAAAATATAAAAATTAAGGAGTTGCAGCGATTTTCTATTATGCTGTTATTGTTTATCTAGTCAATATGTGGAAAGTCAAAACCAATTACTGTGCAAATGCATGCTTATAAAATTACATTACAGTGTTCACCTGCATCGCATTCGTATAAAAACAGCAATTTCACTTCATACAATTTCACCTAAAATTTTACTTGAAAATTATTAAGATATTTTGAGAGGCCATTATCAAATCTTGATATATAAAGCTAAAGCAATATATTTGCACGATATCAGTTAAATGTTTGGTTCTTTCTCAAACCGAAAAATTTAAGAATTTTCGCTTTTTCATTTTTGCAAGCTAGCAAGCAAATCATACTCTGGGAAGAATAAGGTGAAGGCTAAAAAATCACACACTACCACACACACACATTTTACTGGATGAGAAAAATCAGGACTTCACGCGGTCTTTCATAAACTTGAGAAATTTTGCATAGCACTGCATTTTCCGCTTCATAATGCATACGAGAAACTTTCTCTGTAAATCGGAGAATCACCAAGGAATTGGAAGTAATGATAGCGTTACGATTAATGTAAGATAAACGCTATGCGCAATCTTTCTATTCTCTTCTTGCAAATCCCCTTGAAAAGTACATAACTGTAGTTAAGTAAATAGATTGTATGTTTCTTTTCTTTTCTTTTTTTTTTTTTTTTTCAATTTAGTTAATCAAAACGATTAATTCAACACATTTAATAAAAATTTTTTAAAACGACATTTTTAAGTTTTAGATTATTATGCGTTAAAGGATTTAATTAAATTACAATGTAAAACTGTTTAAATAATTTTCCAGTTCTCTGATTTTGATTGCTATGCATAGCTTTTTTGTGTTGTGCTTCTAGAACTGACTTCAAAAGCCATGACTAAGTAAAGAATATTATAGAAGAAAGTTAAGCTTTCAAACTTTCAATACAAATAAATAAATAATTAAAAAAAATAATAAATAAGTAAATAATAAAAAATTAAATAAATAATAAATCAATGAATAATAAAATGAAAAATATATTAAAAATTTTTAAAAAAAATAAAAAGTTTATATTTATTACAAAAAAATTCTGTTTTAAATATTATTGGAGCAAAACGCGAAGCACTGTGGAAATATTTGAATGCCTCTCTTTTGCGATTGCTCCAGAAAAAATAAAGTTCACTCACAACGTTGAAGAACGAGAGTGCAACTAGTTTAGGAAAAAAAATAGCGCAATGTAAATGTGTTTTAGACGGGGATATTTTTACATATTTGATACATTGTAAACACCCTCATAACTTAGCACAATATAAAGATTATAACTCAAATTCGAGCATTTTTATGCATACTTGTCTTAATATAATACACAGAGAGTATCGTAATGACTTACCCTTACTATACATTTTTAGTATCCCTATTATAAAAGAAATGAAAATAGTAAACACAATACAGATCACAAATTTATCTTTGAATCAAAAAAAAAAAAAAAAAATATCGAAATCTAACAAATAATCATAACTGAAAGTGCAAATGACTGAAAAAAAATGCAAATTCTGTTTGATTGCCGGAAAACAGTACAGAATTGAAAGACGATTCTTAATTACATCTTCAAGTTTCACTAGGTAATCTAACTGGCTAGGATTACGCTTTCAGCTCTAGTGATTTTTCAGTTCGCAATTTCTCTTCTAAATTTTGTTTTGCGACTCGAATTTTGAGAAAATTTTTTAGTGTGATGATTACAACGTACTCTGTACTGTATATTACTATTTGAACTTTATAGTATGCTTACAAATAGTCATGTTGCATTTTTGTAGCCGTCTTATTGCAAATAAAAAATTAAAACTGCTATTAGTTAAGCAAATAAACAGCTTGAAAGTCTGATTTCCTGAGAGCTTAGTCACAACTTATCAAAATAGGTTTACAAATTTGAATTATAAAGGTTTATTGTGAAATTGTAAGAAGTGCATTGCATTGTAATTGACTGAGAGTGCAATTATATGAATAAATATTATTTTAACTTTTATTGTACTACCACTAAGGGTTAATTTGTTTTGTATATAGATTCTATGTATTTTTTCTTATGATTACTTAATATCTTTTCTTTCTTTCTTTCTTTTTTTTTTCTTTTCTTTTTTTTTTTTTTGAGTCATCTGGGTTTAACCAATGTATTATGTATCTCAATGTAAAATAATAAATTTTTGTACACACTGTTCACTTTTTGTATTAACTGTTTACACAGGTGTCCTAAAACCGACTGGCAGTTTTTATAACACAAAACAAGTAAAAGAAAAAGAAAATATAATAATAATTGCCGGCACAACATATTTTTTTCTTCCTAAGTTACAGGTTTATATCTGGAATTTTCGACAGATGGCGCTGCGAACTGTAAACCAAAGAAAATTATTGAAAATCACATGACAAATTTTCGAAATCTTTTAATGAATGAAAATCCTTTAATTGTTTCAAAACATCCACCATCAGCGGTGAAATCCTATCATTATGCTACACGTTGTTATGTAATTATTAATTATTTTTCTTTCATAAACAAGTTTACTATTAGCTATGCCATTTGTTAAAAAAAAAAAAAATTAACTAAAGCCATGAAATCTTTTCTCCTAAATCATACATTTTCTGTTTTATCTGTTTATTCATGCTCGTTTATTATCATAAAATATACATAAAAAATAAAATAAAAAAATAACAATTCAAATACAATTGTGATTATAAAATAGATTTGCCAACATATGAACCTCTAAACCTCCAGCAAGCATACCATTCGAAATAAAGTTTTTATATAAAAGTATTATAAGGAAATTTGTATAAAATAATAGTGTTGAAATTATTATAAAACTCTCATGACTGCGGCTGCAGTGACGCAATTTCGACATTTTCAAATGGTAATACCTACTGTTTTCTTCTTACAATGGAATTCTCGTATTAAAAAGAGAGAGAGAGAGAGAGAAATGGAAGAATATTTTTACTCCAATGAAAAAGAGTAGATACTCTGCAGCATTTTACAACCTGCCCGATATCAATTTGCATCATAAGTAATTTCAGCACACGACGAATGGTACATATATTTTATTTTATAACCGGCGTTGAAAAGCCGACCTAATTTTGATTTTAAAAATGGACGCCCATTCTTTAATATAATATATAAAATATTAATAAACTAACCGCTAGATTATCCCACTCAAAACTGCAGCCTAGTAAAATTATCAAAGGAGAGTAATGATATATATGGTAACAAAGATGAGAATAGATAGTGACGCAAATAACTCATGGTACTTGAATGACGGGAAAAAATCCTGGAGTTTTGGGAATTAAGCCAGGAATAATGGGAATTATGAAGGCAATTAAAAATGGCTTAATTTCAATATAAATTATAGGACTAATCTACGCAATATAGCAACAACAATTTAAAAAAAATATATAGCAACAATTGCGTTTGAGCTCTTGATATACTCTAATTTAATTGTATGATTTTCGGAGTATTTTTTTTTTTTTTGAACACATCGTTTCTAAACAAATCGTACTTTTTTAAAAGTAAATTTTAAATTTAATTTTTTTAACTTTATTAAATTTATTGAAAATTATTGGATGTAACAATTTAGAAACTAAACGTTTTTCAAGAAATTTAAGCTAAAAAGGTATATATTATGATTATTAAAAAACAAAATTTCACGTATTTATAAATCGATGACGCAAGATATTAAAAAAAAACCACACAAAGCAGAATCTTATTCTTTAAACTATGTTCTTTTACTATTAAAACTTATATAAAAAGTTGAACGGAGTCTCATGGGATTCTCATAAGTCCAGTTTTTAAAGGTTTAAATTGAAATCACAGTCAAAAGTTCACTAAATTTCAGTAAAAAATCTTTAATTTTCAAAACATCTTTAAGAAGTTCAATCCCTTTCTTGTTTTGATCTTTTATGAATTTTAATCGATTACGAATGATGAAGCTTTTCTCTTTTTCTGAAGTGTTGAGGAATTTTTGTAGGGATTTCTTATTATTGAGAAGGATTTATATCCACAGTCCTCCAACTAATGAAACATACAGAAGGTGAACTACCTTATTCATTGTAAATTGTAATGCTGTAGAATGCTTTTACTACTTCCGCAGAAAACTGCGAATGATATGTTTTGACTGCCAACTTAAATTCCTGATCAGAATAAAAACTAATAATTTTTAAAATTTCCTTTCCTAAAAAATCGGTTTCCTAAGAAACAGCATTTTTTTTTTTTTTTTTTTTTTTTTTTGGTACCAATTGCAACGTCTTGTGTGACCCTATAAGATGATTCTCAAGTGGATGCGAGAATTGTCCTTATTCTAAGGTTATCTACTTTTTCCATTCAGTAGGAAATTTTCCATTCATTAGATTCAGTAGGAGTCTCTAACCATTGGGTTTCCCGGGCCACTGTGATGTTCCAGAAAACACCCCTGAGGACGATTAGAACACATTCTATGTCTATTTTGATCCTTTACAGAGAGGATGGTTCCCCCGCTGCAGTAGCACGACAACCTATAGGCGAAAAGTTTAGCACTTTACTGTAGACTAATTTAAAGGACCATTCTTACCTTTTGCGGTTCTCCCACTTTCTTTCGCCTTCAAGGGAGAATGAGAACCTGGTTGATGAAAAATATTTTGCCCCGGAAAACTGATCAATCAGGTTCTCCGTTTTTCTTATTATTATTGAGGAGGATTTATATCCACAGTCCTCCGACTAATGAAACCTACGGAAAATGAACTACCTTATTAATTGTAAAGGTGTGGAATGCTTTTACTACTTCCGCAGAAAAATTCGAATGATATGTTTTGACTGCTAACTTAAATTCATGATCAGAATAAAAACTAATAATTTTTAAAATTTCCTTTCCTAAAACGTCGGCTTCCTAAGAAACAGCTTTTTTTTTGTATCAATTGCATCGTCTTGTGTGACCATATAGGATGATTCTCAGTGGATGCGAGAATGGTCCTTATTCTAAGGTTAGCTACTTTTTCCATTCAGTAGGAAATTTTAATTGCCCTGCACCTGTAGGAGTAGTATTTCATTTGCGCTGCACTAGAACTTCATAATGGGCCAATAGTGATTTTCTGGATGGGTAGTTAGGTTCCTTTATTAACGTCGCACTCGACAAGGGGCTATTGGTAACGGTCTAGGAAAAAATCTCTGAAGATGATCCGATGACACCACAATTTGGTGATGCCAATTCCTCAATTTAGAGATAGATCTGAAGGGGGAGGAAATTTTCTCCAGATCCCTATACCCATAGTTCTGCTCAGCAACTGACCACAGGATTTTCGATTTCACAAAATTTACGGTCTTAGTGAAGTCCACGATCGAACCCCCTGGATCCTCCAGATTGGAGTCTGAGTCTCTAACCATTGTGTTACCGGGGCCCCGGTGATATTCTGGAAAACACCCCTGAGGACGATCAGAACACATTCTATGTCTATTTTGATCCTTTACAGAGAGAATGGTTTCCCTGCCGAAGTAGCACGACAACCTGAAAGCTAAAAGTTTAGCATTTTAATGTAGACTAATTTAAAGGACCATTCTTACGTTTTGCGGTTCTCCCACTTTCTTTCGCCGTCAAGGTAGAATGAGAACCTGGTTGATGAAAAATATTTGCCTCGGAAAACTGACCAATCAGGTTCTCCGTTTTTCTCGAAGGGGATTGGAAATGCGTGAAACGCATTCAGTAAAAATGGCCATTTATTATACCAATGCCACGCACCTTCGGTTTTTTCGCAAGCTGATCAAAGAGGTCAACCGCCCACACACGGACCGTAGCCGGTAATGCTCGACTTCGGTGATCAACTGGGATCTGTAATTACTATTGCATGTGGTTCAGGTAATTCTAATTACCTTTTAATCGAGAATGAGAACCCTATAAGTAAAAAAAAATTCCTTCGAAAAACTGACCAATCCGGTTTTCCATTTTTCTCTATGGAGCTTGGAAGTGCGTGAACCGAATGCAGTGATAATGGAAAAAAAATTAACAATGTAATGCAGCAAAAATTTTGCGTAAGTATTCTGAGTCGTTGCCAAAAATTAAAATAGAAATAAAAAAATAGTAGCTATTTAGAAAACATTTTAGTTCTTTTATGGTGGCATAAGCGGTTGTCCTCCAATAACATAACAACACGCTCAGCTGAAACAAGTATTGAAAATGAAAAGAGAATATCTGTTTCTTTAGTCTGATTATGTTTCATTTATATTCATTGCTTTAAATGCTAAATATTATGAGCTGTCAGCAAAAAGCAAAATTTCTCAAAATCGGCAAATAATCGGTTGAACGAATTTGCTTGATGTTTTTTATAAACTTAAGTTATTTTGACTTGTTATAAAAATTTTATAAGCTAATAATGGTGCCATCGTTACGTGTTGTTATTTCTTTATTATATTTAATCAGAGAATTTGCTGACGTGAGAAGTAAGTGCTAATTAATAAACAAATTTTGAAAATAAGTTAAAAGATTTTTTTATTTATAATGCCTTTCTGGAAGGTTACTTCTAACATTAACATTTCTAATTCGACTTACCTTAATTATTAGTAGATAGCTACTGTAGGTAATATTATACTAATGATTCGTTTTTGCATGAGATTAAATTTTAAATAATTTAAAGATATATATGAGTTAGATTTATATGGATTTTTATGAGGATATGAGACAGTCTAGCTTATCTTTTTATTTACAAAAATCATTCAAATTTTGTAAAGTCTGTCATGTTATGATGGTGTTTGTGAATGTAAAGAGATAATCCTAATGTAAATCATGTAAATAAAATATATTCTTAAATGCAGTCAAAATTTTAAGTAATGGCCATTTAACTAATTATTTGACTAATGTTGTCATTATCCTCCTTGGGGTATCTTAACTGTTAAACTGCTGTAACCTATATGCTTCTAATGATTTATATTATAACGAGATAAGATTTTAAATTAATTTTGAGAATAAGGATTAGATTTTCTAGGGGGATTTATAAAGCAGTCCTTTTTCTTGCAAACATCAAATTTTGACAAGTTTGTCATGTTATGATAGTGTTTATGAATGTAAAGAATCTTAATGTAAAGAATCTTAATCTTAATGTACATAATTTTTTAGGTAAATTTTTTAATTCTAGTAATTGAGTTAACTAGCAAGTTCGACTAAATTAATAAAAGTTACGTAAGTAAAGTAATGAACTCTAGCCATTCTATTCCTAAATCCTCCTATTATCCTCTTCTATTAATAATTTTATATAAAAAAGTATTTATTTACTAATAAATTTTTATAGTGTTCATATTTACTAACTAGAGTCCACATAATGTTTTTCAGTAAATTTGTGATTGAAGACTAGTATTATTTATAATTTTTTTAAGTTAATTATAATTTGGAGTAATATCATCAAAGGGTCTAATGACTGCTGAATTTTATTGATAAATCTTTACAAAATTCAACATTATTTCTGAACTTTTATTGTTCATTCAATTACTTATTTATTGTATTGATAATTCATTCTTAAAAAGTAAGAGAAGTATAAAAAATAATCTATGGATAATGTCACATTCTTATTTTACTTATAATATCAAAAATAAAGGAAAGATATGCACCAAAATTTTTTATATTGTTACAATAGGTAGTAATAACTGTTAGATTGTTTTGGGTTAATGGAAATGCAATGTTCTAATTTGTTTATAAAGTTTCACGAGTTGATTTTTTAAAAATATTAGCTGCTTTTATTCTTAAAGAAGTAATTGAAATCAAACATTGTTTTCCTTTTTTGAAAAGCTTGGGAATTTATTTCTTATTTTCTACATTTTAAACTATTATATAATACTTTAATAAAATTTAAAAATGTTATATGAAATTTAATTCTGTCTTTTTAAAGAATTTTTATATTAAAAATCAATCTTTGATCAAATTGGAACTGGTACATTCGCACAAAATATTAGATTTTCAATTTATAATGATATTTTTTGTGTGCATCTATTTTTTATAAGTTTATCAGGGAAATGATGTAATCTAACTAAGAGATTTGTCTTTAAAGTTACTGGCTCACCATCAGTTAACTTTTTGTTTGAACAGCCAATCAAAATTCATTGATCATTTACTTTGCTTAATATACTTATATAAATAGAATCTAGATCTTTCTTACAGATATATTTTATGTCTAATATGAGGCTCTAGCAGTATAAAACTGTTCTGCTATAAGGTACAGGTGAATGATTATTTGTCATTCTCTAATCTTCTTAGCCAATCTAAAAAGCTGATTAATTCTACCGAACCAACTAAACCAAAATATAGATTATAATGCATTAGATGATAAAAACAAATTATATATATATGTATAGCAATTTACCATTTTAAGTTAGTAGTATTATTTTTCTTTCTGAAATAATGATAAATTATAAAATTAAGAACTGCACTCGATATTTCCCCCCCTTCAATTTGAAAAACTTGTTTATTTGTAGAGCTTACAGTTTGTTATAATCATAAAATATTAGTTTCAATTTGCATGTACTGAAAGTTTTTATTTCTTTACAATTAGTAAAATTAAAAATCCATGCCTGTGCATGTGTTTGTAGGTACTTGGGGAAGAATTTTGGCACTTTCAACAATGAAATTTAACTTGAAAGTAGATATTTAACTTGTAATACTTTTAAATCTAGTAATGTTTGAGTTTTTAATTAGAATTAGGATTTTTAAGGCATTTATTAAAAAATTTTCTCTTTAAGATAAATATTTATACCACTTTTTTTAGTTATAATGGTTTATATATGGTTTAACCCACTGACGGTTCTGCACAATAAGTCGCATTTTAACCTGCAGTCTTCTCTGCATAGCAAAACCGGTTTTCCCATGTTAATGGATAGGGGAACTGTGTGTAGGGGAGAAACATTCGATCCCAATTTTGCCCATTCCCCTAACCGCCAGTGGGTTAAAGATAATCTAGTGCCTTAACCTAGTTTAGCTTTTTGGAATTTTGTTATTAACAGTGAGTTTACTTCAGGCCAGATATGCATAGTATTAAAAAGAAAAGAAAAAAGTATCAAAGATACTATTTTTTCAACTATGTAGCAAAAAGTTACTGAATTTTATCAGATTTTTTCAAGAGTACCAGATTGTAATCAAGTAATTCCAATTACTTTCATTGTTTTTATATAAGTATTGTATTAATAACAAATTTTATTATCTTAATTATAGTAAACTTTAACTTATAAATAATAAATTAGTTTAAAAAGGAAACATATTTAATTATTTTCTCCAAAAAGTACATTGAATTTTTAATTATGAATTTCAAATTTATTTCTGAATTAGATGTAATGCATTTTACATTTTAAAGTAAAATTTCTTTGCTGAAAAATTACAAATTACTTAAATTTTCTATATATAAGTTTAAAAAACTATATTCTTAAGGAACTGTTTGACCTACTGCCATGATCATAGCAAATATTTTAATTTTAATATATTGTAGCGAGCGCAGGGGTTTGTTTTGAATAGAGATTATTGAAACAATTCATACTCCAAAAATGTATTGACTGAAGCTTTGAGAAAATACAGCTATTTCCAGCACTCAATTACAGCTCAAATAACAGCCTTTTACACAACCTTTAAAACCTCAGACGATTGCCCATTGGTTTGTCCAAACGGGACAAATTTATCCGCTGATGTAGTTTTTGTTGTTGTTTTTTTCTTCTTCTAAGTTTCTTGTGTGTTAGTGGCCTAGATATTGACAAAACAAGTTGATTATATTGTTGCAAATAATAATATGGAAATGTTCCTTATAGGGTAATAGTTTATTTGATGTCTATTTTTTTGCAGGTGATGAATGGCTAAATAACTTAGAAATTGATCGACACTTACAACTTGGTCGAGAGCTGTTATCTCAGGGTCTTTATGATGATGCTTTATCTCATTACCATGCAGCTGTTGGTAAGTTTAAATTTTTTTCATTTTGTAGCCTATTAATGTCTTAAGTCTTTTTTTTCTAATAATATTCTGTAAATAAATATTAAATGCTGAACTATTGACACATTTTTTTTATTTTTAAAAAGAGTCTTAATTAAAGTGTTAATATTATGTTTTGTAAGTTGGGATCCTGAAATTATAAATTTAAACTAAACTCTTGAAATATCAAAATGACAATGAAATAGAACTAAGTATATTGTTTAATATTAAATTTTTGAAGAAAAATTCTAAATATTCTGACCCAAAACTTAATAAAAGTAACAAATTTACACTTAAACTTTAGCTTTTAGTTCAAAACATTACTAACATAATACAAAATTTTAAAGAATTCTATAACGAACTTTTTTTTTTTATAACTTAATGTGTTGAGATTTTCTCAAAACTAACATCATTCTAAATGATGCAATGCATTTAAAATGCAAGAAAATTCTGACAAAAAAATTAATTGTTCAAAAATTAATTTCTAAAAAAAAATTTTTCTTAAAAACATATTTTTTTCAAATAAACTGTTTAAAATGCTTAAAGCATAACAAAAACATTTTAGTTTCATTTTCTAGAGTTAACTTTTCGGTTTGTCAGCATATCAAAAAACTGCAAAAATTTTAAAAAAAACCTGAGATCGAAAATTTAAAGAGCTTGTGAAAGCTAAGGAACTTAAGTTAAAATATGGATAATAAAAAATTTAACAAAAAAAGAAGAAAAAAAAAATTAATTTTCACCCAGTTGGATTTCTTAAAATAAACATACAAGCCATTCATGAAATTTCTTAAATTTCTTGATAAAAAACTAATTTTTCCTCTCTTCTTTGTAAGGAATAACTCAATTGTATTTTATTATCTATTCTCTTAACTGATATATTGGAAGTAAAGCCTACATATTTATCTCTCTTCCAAGTTATAGTCATAGGCGTATATTGTTCGCCTGTCTGAATCTATTTAGTACTTAGTGTCATCATTCAAAACCCATGCCAATCCAATAGAAATAGTAATTCCATTATCAATTTGTGTCATTTTGTATGTGTTGTCCATTTTAAATAGATGTCCTTTATGTGATGTTCCAATAACACCAATTATTATTGTATCTATATAAATAAAAAACAGAAGCTATTTTATGTTAATTACTAAAAGAATTAATGTGCCCAGATATGTTCAGGAAGAAAAAAAATTAAATTTTTTATTTTGGCATATTTATTTAGATTTATGTATGATGTGTGATTTAGATTCTTCAGGCTTTCTTTAACCAGCAAGGATAGATTGTTACCAATTAAACCAGCTAAACCTTTTATTTTTTTCGCTTTAATCCTATTTGTAACATACATAATTCAAAACTGAAAAATAATGAGTTATCCAGTTCTATATCTAAGATGCTTTTGCTTGATGCTCATTATTATTAATAGATTTTCATCATAAGAATGAATGACTCAAAATTATATTTTATCTATGTGAAGTAAGCGAAGAAGGTTGCATGTTCAAATCACGTCCGGGTCACCATTGAAGTAAGCGAAGATAGCTCCTTTTTAATACTAATATTTATTGAACATATTTACGTGATATACAAGTTGGGTTGAATTACAAGAAACATCACCACAGCAGGTGATGGGAGAGATACTGGCAGGCTGCCATATGCGTGCTGGTATTTATACAATCCTAAGAATATGATGACGCCAGAACTCTTAATTCAGTTCACTTCAAAAATAAGTAAAAACACAATTGATTAAAGACAAACAGATAATAAAATGAAATACATTTGATTTTACGATGAGCGGCGAACCCATCACCACATATGCTTATATTGAGTATTTTGTTTCTTTACAGAGGCTGATCCATATAACTATTTAACTTATTATACTAGAGCTACAGTATATCTTGCTATTGGAAAGATTGCCTCAGCATTGAAAGATTTAAGTAAAGTTATTGAAATCAAGCCGGACTTTGTGGCTGTAAGTTTTCTCGCCTTTTTATACAAATGTGTATATTTTCTTAAACATTGAATCCTTATGTTGAAAATTTTTGGTTAATTTAGGCTCGCTTGCAAAGAGGAAATGTTTATTTGAAGCAAGGAAGACTTGATGAAGCACATATTGACTATGAATACGTTGTATGTATTTTTAAAGTTCTTCTATAATGTTACTTTTAGATTACTATAAATTTGATACAGTTATTAATTGCCAATTGTTTTCAAGAATTTAGTTCACACATTTTTTTGTTGATAGTTTTGAAAGGTTGTGTAGTCCCTATTTTATTAACTTAATTAAAAAAATTACAAAGTCATACTAAGTTTGATTTTATGATTGATATTTTTAATGTGCAATGTAATTAAGAAAGATATTGAATATTAATATTTTTTTTAGTGAGAACTATGTGAGATGATTTTTTTTTCACATATCTTTTTTGCTTAAATTTATGCTAAGAAAATATATGATTACTTTTGACCAAAAATTTGGTTATTTACCAAACAAGGCTAAACATATTGTTACTTTCCTGGTACTAACAAAAAGTCACATTTTAAACGTGATGGGAATTATCATCTAATAATTAATGTGAATAAAGCAAAAATAAAGGTACATACCAATGTTTTCATTACAGAAAAAAAATGGGAGCGAATTTCTCACCCTTTCTCAAAAACTGGGTGAGATTTAAAAAAATTTAAAAAACACGAATAGACTTGGAAAAAAAAAACATTTCTTTAATTATAATACATTTTTAACGTCTTATAATTTCGAAACCATTGAATATTTTTGCTGCATCATCATATGGAAAATGTTTTATATCTACTTTTTCATCAGCTATTCTCATTAGGTTGCTCAAATGCTCATCAATCAATATGTTACGATATTTTGTTTTAATTTGGAATTAAATTTGTAGCATTGTGCACACACTTTTATATCCTCTACATCTGCCAGCATAGGCTTTTCAATTATTTTTGTTATAGAATAGTGAAGTTCATTGAAGTTATTTCCATGTTCATACTTCTTGTTAGGTCTTCCAGCACAGTTTTCACAGACTTCAACTTTTACAAATTGCTGTAAATTGTCGATGAGGAAGTTTGGTAATCCATTAACAGCTAAAAATAGAGCTAACTTTAAACAACTATATTATAAAGGACTTTTTTTTCTGAACACTTGTCGTAGCTGTTTTCATGTATTTTTCAAAATAGCGGAAGACGAAATTTTTTTCTAAAATTCGAGAGATTCGCACATTTTAAAATTGATTAATAGAGTGTGCGAACTTCTCGCGTTAATCAATTTTTAATGCGAGAAAAGAAACAATATGCGAGATTCTTGCGTTCTCTCGCTGTAGTGAAAACACTGCATACTATAGTTTTGGTTCTATAAACAAACATCTTCCTCTAAACCTTGTGTTTAACATAAAATGTCAGTCTCAAAACACATTTTATGTTTAGACATTAAAGACTATTCTTGTTTATGGAATTAAATACGTAACTTTGACTTTATCTGTGCTTTATTCATATGCAGCACGAAGTATGCTCATTTCAGTTAAAGTGATATTATTTTTTTTATGTAGTTGCATGCTTTAATTAGTTTTATTTTTAAGTATAGAATTTAGTTTTAATATTTGTTTTATTACTATCTTTTCTATTTTTTTTAGCTCCGTGTGGATCCATCTCATATAGATGCCAATCATGGATATGCTATGATTGAACCACTTAAAAGAGATGTTCAGTTAGCTTATGCATTTGTTGAGGATCACAATTATCACGATGCCATAGATTTGCTGACTCGACTACTTCAGGTATATTTTTGTTTAAAATTGTGTTATGATTTGTAGTCTCTTAATAACTTAAAGGTTTCATTTATGAAAAGTTAAAACGATATGTGATAATACACATTTTAAATTATTTTGGAGAACATTTTTGGCAAAAACTCTTATAATTTGCAGGTAATAAGAAATTCATGTGTATCTAGTAAAAATTCAGATAAACTGATTTTTTAAAATTTTTTTTTTAACAATATAAAACAGAAAAGTTCCATACGAAAGTGAAACTTTTCGAAAAAATGTAGCTTATGTGGGAAATTTAACAGATTAACGGTTGCCACTGGCTGCGAGGCTATTAAAAAATTCTCTGTCAATCACCACATAATAGTCACTTTTTCACAAGAAATGCACTCCTTGTGCATTTTTTTTAATAAGTATAGATTTATTATGAATATTTTTCAATATTCTAAAAATTACTTAACTTCATATATACATCTTAAAATATTTCTTCATTTTAGATATGAAACTTGTAATGTTTTTTTTTTTTCTCCTAAAATGAGAAATGCTTTAAACAAAATGCCTTCTTTTATTATCAATTTTTTTTAATTGTTTAAAATGTTCAATTTTTGAAAAAGTGGCTGCATGTTTCCAAAAGTTGCCATTTTTAAAAATGCTACACCTGATCAATAGCAAAATTTCTTATATATATATATATATATTATATCATATATTGCACCAAGCTCTTTATATGTGAAAAGATAATCATTTTATAAATTCTTCTCTTATTTCTGTTTGATCAACAGCTGACTGATATGTTTCTATTTTAACAGCATCCCTCTGATATGCTTATTTTAATAATTATATTTTCATTTTTAAATTATTACTAGTAGTATTTTTTGTTACTATATTTCATATATTCAGTATTCAGTACAGCATCCCACTGATATGCTTATTTTAATAATTATATTTTCATTTTTAAATTATTACTAGTAGTATTTTTTGTTAAATCTATATATATAAAAGTGAATGTGTGTCTGTCTGTCCCCTATAGACTCCTAAACTATCCGACAGAAAGCTATGAAACTTGGCATACAGATAGTTCAAAGCACGCGGAAGGTTTCTGTCGACATTAGAACATTCTGCGACAAACCGTTCCAGCGATATCAGCGAAAATCGAAATGGGATTTTCTGATTGGTTAAAAGTTAGCCATTGTTTTAAATTTTGCTATAAGCGATTCAGTTTTTAAATATCTTGAAGATAACAACAGTGAAATTTTCTATCTTATAGCTCTATTCTTTTAGAAAAGTAAATTACATGTACTTTAATATTTAATTATAATTCGCGCAAGTTTCTTTATGTCAGGTGAGCACAAGCACGTAAAATCAACGAGAATAGATTTCGTAATTATTCGTCGTATCACGGATTTATTAATATTGTGAAAACTGTTTAATAAAAATAAAAGCAAATTTCATTCAAATTACACGTTTTCAGTAATTATTTATATTTAGTATGCAATTTTGGGTTAGCACAATTAAATATAGTTTTTGAAGGTTTCGTTGCTGACAGTTGTCATTTGAAAACTATTAGATTGTCTGTTATTACGAAGTTTACGAATTCACATACATTTTATTTCTTTCATTTAAAAAATAGATTTTTGTTTTAAATTTTATCATTATTATATTTTTTATTTAAATTATTTCATTTTTATTGCTTTTTTTATTACTTAAAATAAATATGTGAATTTTAGATTTAGCAAATTTGCGGCCACTGTCAACTTTTACATTTCTTTTTGTTTGAGAGAGAATATTTGCAAAAATATGCCGCCTAAACGAATCGCTCTTAGTCAATCAACATCTCAAGCAAGCAAAAAGAGAACTATCCATGTTTCAGAAACATTGGAGCAACAGGAAAAAAGACTTGAAACTAATCGAGAACACAATGCTTTAGCCCGTTCCTTAAAAACGTCTGAGCAACAGGAAAAAAACTGTTAACAAATCAACTACGCACTACTCAAGCCCGTTCGTTGGAAACATCAGAGCAACGGGAACGAAGACTGTTAACGAATCAACTACGCGCTACTCAAGCCCGTTCGTCGGAAACATCAGAGCAACGGGAAGCAAGAATAAAATCCGATCGAGAACGTACTACTCAAGCCCGTTCGTCGGAAAAATCAGAGCAACGGGATGCAGGAAGAAGAATCAATCAAGGACGCACTTCGCTGCCAATACTCTGATTTGAATCTCAGTACATTTCACTATGAACCGACAACCAACTATAGTCTTCACCTAAGCGTCATCATCGGAAAAATGGATCAATTATGTATGTTTTGTAGTGCTCTAAAATTTAAGAATGAAACAGCTGGAATTTGCTCTTCTGGAGGCAAAGTGAAACTACCAGATTTAACGTCGCCAGCCGAGCCATTATCAACGTTGTTATCGAGTCAAGCAAATCAATAGAAACTTTTCTTGGCAAATATATGTCAGTACATTCGTGTTTCCAAATGACTTCATTCGGTGCTACAAGTATCGGTGCGCATATGGGCAGCCAGAGTTATTTATTACATTCATATGGTATCCTGCTTGAGCTAAAATTAAAAAGCTTTTGTAACCTAGGCAAACATCATCGGATCTTCATGATGCATTACCGCGCGTGAGTTAAAACAAATACTAAGCTCTATACTTGGTTTTATTGCGAAAAGTCATGTTTTTGGAGAGACACGGGATTTGATGTATTCTATTGAATGTTAAAAAAAAGAGAATTGCTACATGATTTGGCTTATTAAAAAAATCACACCATGACAAATTGGTTAGCTTATATCAGCAGAAATATTCATGTCGCTATTGATGCAGACTTTTTTCAGATCATCATCCAAAATATGTTTCATGGTCGGTGTGCATCACCATACATGTCTGTTTGAAAATGCACTAACGATATCCTAGAGAATTAACTGTTGAGACTATTTTTTCACCATTAAATAAAATTCTCATTTCAAATCATAATCGCAAATCTCATTTACACACTTAAATACAAAATTTAAATTCAAATTACAAACGTTGCAACGCACGCAGGGTACAGCTAGTATTTCATATATTTCAGTATACGTCAAGAAATAGAATAGTATGTTGAGCATGCTTTAAGTTTCTATGAACTGAATGTTTTGAATTAATCACATAAAACTAACTTTCTTATATTTTTTCTTCAAGGAATTACCATGGGACACTAAACTGAGAGAAATGAGATCTGGATGTTATGAGTCTATTGGGGATTTAATGAGTGCTATCAGTGATTTAAGAGGAATTTTGAAATCTCAAACTGAGAATCAGTTACGATATTTAAAACTTAGTGAACTTTATTATGAAATTGGAGAAACTGAAGAATCACTGAAGTAAACAATCATTTACTTTTTTTCTCTCTTTCTTAATAAAATGTGGTTTATAATTGGGATTTATGATCAAAAATTTCTTTTTAAAGGTATTTTTTTCCCCCTTCAAATTTATATATATATATATATATATATATATATATATATATATATATAGATATATATATATATATATATATATATATATATATAGATATATATATATATATATATATAATAAAATAGTATGTATGTGCCTTGCATAAATATTACTTAATTTTCAATATTTATTTAATAATGCATGTTAATTAAAGAAAAATTATAATGAAACAATTATTCCTCCTTATTTTTATCTGGCAGTAGTGTTGTAAGTATTATTTATAAAAAAGCATTTTGTTTCAACATTTGTGCTATTCATAAATTATTTTTAAAATAAATTAATTTAAAATCATTGTGAAATTTCTGAACTATTTCTCCATTTTGTGTTTAAACTTTTTCTTAAAGTTCAAAGATTAATTTTTTCAGCTAAAGCAATGTAGCATATTAATGAGAAAAGAAACTAAAGTATTGATGTGTATAGCGTAATGTGTGTCCATTCATTTTTATCATAAATATTTTTAAAAAAATTAAGTGTGTAAGTACAGTAAATTTTTAATAACCCAAAGCATCATTACAAGTAAAAAGTCCATGATCAGCTTTTGATCTTTGAGAAATAGTTGTTTTAAGTGCTCACAAAATTTTAAAGAACAATTGTTTTCCAGACAATTTTATTAAAATTTTGTTTTTCTAAATATTATATATGCTTTGGTTTAAACATCTAGTGAGTGTTTCTTATTTCATTTATTCCATGTGAGTTATTATTATTTTAATATCTATGAGAATTTATGGTGATAATTTTATTTAAATTTGTCTCAGTAAGTAACAATATTTTATTATCCTTGTAACCTTTTCTTTTTATTAATCCTTGTATAATTTCTTATTTTTTTCATTTTTTTTCACTCACTGCATCATTGACCGATTTTATGAATTATAATTTAATGTGATGAATGTTTTTTTTTTTTTTAGTGCTATACGAGAATGTCTGCGATATGATCCTGACCACAAAGGCTGCTTTGCTCATTATAAATATGTTAAAAAGATTGCTGCCCATCTTAAAGCTATTCAAGAATTTATAAATGAAAAAAATTATGAAGAGTGTGTAACACGGGCTGAGAAAGCTATAGCACTAGAAACTAAAGTTCCACACATGATGTATGTCTTAAGATATAAATCGTGCCAGTGCCTAAATAAGGTAAAAACACATGAATTTTTTTTTTAAAAATACTAATTTTCAAAAAATAAGAGATTTCAATCTTTTTCTATTTTGAAAAGTGAAAAATATTTGCTGATATTTTCAAGTTCTTAGTATTATATCTCTATCTATGTAACTGTTGCTTGCATTTTTATTTGAGAGAAAAATCACTAATTTGCAAATAAAATCTAGAAATCTTTGGCAGTCATTAAGATATTTACCTTTAAATTAATTATCCCTTATATAACCGTATTTTCTGGTAAAATTTGTTTATCAACTCTTCGTAATAATTTTTGCTGTTATTTTATTTTGATTATTATTCTATAATAAATCGTTAAAATTAAAAGTGTAGTTTATTTATCACATTAAATTTATTACATAATATTACCATTTTATGTAACTTATTATGATAAAGATATTTAGTTTCTGTGTTTTTAAATTCATAAAGGGTAAGTTTATTTTTTCTTTTATAATTAATAAAATTGTTCCCACTAAATGTATGCAAATAAAATAATTTAGAATTGTATTTGGATATAAGTGTTTCCACTGATTCTAATTATTCCCTTTGAGAAAAAATATTTAACAAGTTTTTATGATAAAAAAAGTTTGTGGATAAGGTTGCAATGGTAACTAAGCAAAATAGAAGAGATAAAATTTTATCCTTTAAGAAACATAAACTTTTCTTTAAAAAATTGTTTTTGTATATTTACTATTTTACCATTTAAGTTAAATTTCGATTAAGATTTTTACAATAAATCCTTGAATTATATTGTTGAATTTTAAAATATATTTAAGTTTAATTTTGGAAATATAATTGTGATCCAATATTTTTATTTTTTAGGCTGGAAGGCCAACTGAAGCTGTAAAAATGTGCACATCAGCGCTGAAAATTAAACCCGATGATGTTGATGTGCTATGTGAAAGAGGAGATGCTTACATTGCAAACTCTGAATTTAGCGAGGGTATGTATAGTCAAATCTTTTTTAACTTGCTTAGGTGAATGTTTCATTATCTAACATCACTATGTTTTTTCCCCCAGCTATATCTGATTTTCAAAAAGCTTCACAGATTAATGATTATTCTCAAAGAGCTCATGATGGTTTGAAAAGAGCACAGAAACTTGAAAAACAGTCCAAAAAGCGTAATTATTATGCCATTCTGGGTGTTAAGAGGCAAGTTTAATTTTTTAATTGAACAAATTTTTGTTATGCTGGTGCCTGATTAATTTTTGTTCGTTTATTTGTTAAATCGAAAACTTATATTTATTAATTAATTTTTTGCTTCAGTATTGAAATTACCTAACAAATAGAGATTACGTTAATATATAAATATGTCAATATAGAAATACGTTATATAGAATAATATTGAAATTAAGAAAAGAAGTTAAAAGTTAATTATTGCATTTTTGGAACCACGCTGAGAAACTATTGTTTTTAAATTGCTTTCTGCACTAAAAATTTTGAAGTGTACCTTAATTTAGGCTTGAGTCAGCAACACAAAATTTTGTGTCTTATATTTTGATTTTTAAGTTTCCTAGAACATTCTGTCAAACTTACTAAAGTGAGCATGGTCTTTAATCTTTTCAACTTAAAGTAAAAAGATGAAGCCTATTTTTATCTCATTTTTACTAATATTGAACTCTATTATTAAACTTCCTGACTG
The DNA here is from genome assembly GCA_949128135.1 of Parasteatoda lunata. Classification (NCBI taxonomy): domain Eukaryota; kingdom Metazoa; phylum Arthropoda; class Arachnida; order Araneae; family Theridiidae; genus Parasteatoda; species Parasteatoda lunata. The sequence goes on from OX421971.1 coordinate 50,746,599, forward strand.
ATCCCATACTAATAGAAACATATTTTTGGAAAATCGGAAGTGTATTGTTTTATCGATTAATCAGCTTCAGTATTGAAATTAATTAACAAATCGAAATTATGTTAATATATAAATACATTAATTTAGAAATACGTTATATAGAATAATATCTGAATTAGGAAAAGAAATTAAAAGCTAATTATTGCATTTTGGGAACCACACTGAGAAATGACATTGTTTGAAAAGTATATTGTTTTATTAATTAATAAGTTATTTATGAAAAGAAACTTACATTTTTTATAATGTTACTTAGAACTGCTGGCAAACGTGAAATACTGAAAGCATATAGAAAATTAGCTCAAAAATGGCATCCTGACAATTTCCAAGGAGATGAAAAGATACCTGCGGAAAAGAAATTTATTGATATTGCTGCCGCCAAAGAAGTTTTAACAGATCCTGGTAACTACTAATTCCTATTTAAAATATTTAATATTCAAATTTCTTGAAATACACTTCTATTTTTTAATTTATGTACTTCTTGTTTTAAATTTTCGTTCAAAAAATTTTAATCCTTAATTTTTGTTTAAAATAGGTTTTATTTTCCTTTGAATGGCTCAAAAATAAATTCACATTGTACTCTTGAATGTTAAATTATTAAATAATTTACAAAAATAATTTTAATTCTGAAATGATGAACTTTTTTTTTATCATTTTCTTAGTGCATATTATAATTCTTTTTTTAAAACTTGTGTACAAATAACAAATGTATTTTTCTTTTTTTCTATGAAATGGTAAGTTTTAGTGCTTATTGAATAAAAGAAAAATGTTTGGTAAAATGTTATCTTGCATAGCAAGAATGTAATATGGAAATCTGTTGGAATATTCCTTGAAAACAGATACATGATTGTACATGACAGTAGATTGTTTCTAAAATTGAGTGAAAACCCTGTATGTATTTTCTATTCATTAGAATAGAAAAAAGTAGTCTATTGAGTTACTTCAAACTTTTTTCTGTGCAAAAATTTAATAGTAAAAAGGATTTGCTATATTTTATTTACATTTTTAACTTTATGGCATAATGTGAATAAGTTTACAGTACTCGCCGTTTAATATGATCACATCGATATTCTGGTGGTGTTGATTCCGATAAACAGTTGTCCACTATAATATTTTTATATGAGACAATACTTTCATTGTTTTTTTTGTTTGTTTTTTTTTTTTTTTCAAAATTACAAGTATAATTATATATGATTTTTCAAACTATATTCATGTAAATTCATAAAGTTGAAATTTCAATCGAAATATCTAATAAAAATAAGTAAAATTATTTTAATTCAGATTTAATGTTCATTGCTTCCCCAATGCTAGTAAAAGTGAAAGGAATAAGCACTTCTTATTCTCATTGGCATGGAATATATTCCCCGCCCCCCATAAATTTATACCTTTTACATTTAAACAATTCCCAAATAATATCTTTCTAGAAGAGTGATAAAAAGTTGTTATTCAGCATCAGATAATGGATGATTTCTTAGAAAAAGGTGCAAAACTTTTGCCACTAGATATTTCTGTTCCTCCCACTGGAAAGCTATCTTACTTTTAGTAAATTTAGTTAAGTGACTTAGCAATTTTTTCTTTAAATCCAACAGTTATGAGACTTGTAAATAGATTCTGTAATTCAAAGACTAAGCAGCTTATAACATTGTCCAGTTTGCTTACCAGCTAGCATTTTATTTATATTGCAATGTACATTGAAAGTTGATATTATATTCCGTTACTTTTTCTTTCTTTTTTTTTAGAAAAGAGACAAAAGTTTGATAATGGAGAAGATCCTCTAGATCCTGAAAGTCAGCAAGGCTTTAATCCTTTCCAACAAGGCTTCAATCCTTTTGATAGGGGTGGTCCGTTCACATTTAAGTTTCATTTTAGTTGATTAATTTCCTATTTATTTACAATTGTAGTATTTAAAGACACTTTATAAGTGCCTTTTAAATAGTTGGTCCTGACTTGTAATATAGAAGTACACAAAGCAATTGATTATTTATTTACTCTTTCAGTTTTCCCATTATATTTGACAATGATTTATTGTCATGCCATCATTTTTGTAAATATTCTAATCGGCATCTTGATGGCTCTTTTCTTACACAAGCCTATATTTCCAAAAAGACTTATGTTCCCAACTTTAATTTTTTACCTTGTGGTTCAAGTTAAAAAGTTTTTTGTGCTGAATAAAATTGTTTTGTTATTAACTTTCTCATGTAAGTTAGATTTTAAACACTCAATGACAAACATTGCTTTAAAAATTTTCATCTAACTGATAAACTTTAAAATAATTATTTTCTTTTTAAAATAACCAAATTTCACTAGTTGAAATTGATTTATTTTTCAGTGATACATTACACTTACTACTTGAAGTATTTTATACATAAAATTAGAAATTAAGTTATAGTACTTTCATTTGATCTAGTCAATTTTTTTGAAATTTATTATTTATGGGTGATTACTGGTGAAAACACATATTGATATTAAACCCTTAAATTCATGAACAGGGCGTGTAATAAAAATTTGGAAACTTTTTCACTCTCTCCTGAGGTGGTGAGTAGAACATCTTTAAAATCTTAAATTAGAACCCCAATTTTTTTCTTGTAAATTTGGATTCTCCAGAAAAAGTATTCTTATTTAACCTAAAAGTTTAGGCATTTTGTTTAGGCACAAAAATTGAATAAAGATACAAATTAAAATGGTGTTATTTAGAGATAGATAGAAAATTATATAGACTAGTTTCGATTTTTTTTTTTTTCGAAAAAAATTTTAAGCTTCTGTTTTTATGTTCTTGATCTGATGGATCTTGAGATTCAGTCAATTTTAGCATTTTGTACTCCATTAAAATTTTTGTTGGTTACAAGGCCATCTATGAAGCAAAATGTAAAAACCTAGAATTTAAATTCGGTCACTTTTTCCTGGAGAAACTAAAAGCCTTATTCAAGATGTTTAAAATCCCCTTCTCCTGCCTAATTCCCAGGTAGAGAAAGGTCCATATCTAGTGTGATGGAATAGTTTTAAAAAATAGTATACTTAACAGTTATAATTTTTTTTTTTTTTTGTTACTATGTATTACTGCAGATATTTAAGTTTCTAAACTTTTTTCACCCCCTGTATAGTGTAAACATTATTGGTTTTCTGCACAGTAAACTAATTTTGCTGCTGAACCTTTTTACATACTCCTTTTCAAAATTTTCTTTCGACAACTGTGGCTCAAATGTAAACTTTTTGTGAATGATAAAATGTCCATAAATTTAATACAACAATCTTAAAATATTATTTTTCCCAGATAAATTTTTTTCATATCTACTCCTCAATTGCAACTAAGTGTAGTTGCACTTTAATCACCCTTCAGTTACTGATTTTGTTTAATGAAATTTAATATTTTCTACATTTCATGTTGATAGCAAGATCAATTTTGAAATATTGTGCAGGCTACTGTAGCAAGTACTTTTTGTTTTTAATGTAATATTTGTTGATAGTTTATTTTATTGTATACAAAAGTTTCAATTACGTAGTTTTACATGTGTAAACAAAAGTTAATACATAAGCTTTTTACTTTCAAAATGAGTTATCATAAAATGTTAAATAAAACTTACGTTTTCTTTTACAGTTTTTATTATAACTTTTCATGGTATAAATTACTACCACAATCCAATTGGTTTCTCTCTGAAAACTGATGCTAATGGAGCATGCTTCAAATAATTTAAAATGATTAAATTGTTTTAACTCTTTACTAACTGCAACTGTTTTAACAATTTACAGTGTACTCTACTAGCGCTGGTTTTCAGAGAACTTACAAATGTTTTTTTAATTATTATTCTTTGTAAATAATATTTGAGAAATGCATTTTTGATTCTCCACTACTCTGAAGACTGTCATTTTTCTATTTTTCATTTAATATTAATTAATCCCAATTGAATAATAATCTATATATTAAATAAGATTTTTTATAAAATTTTCCCTAAATCACAGTAAAGCTTAAAAAATGTATTTTTTACTAATAGAGAAATTATATTCTGTAAAGCGTAAAAATTTTTGTAATTTTATGTATTGGAAAAATTATTGCAGATAATAATAGTTTGAGAAATCAAGCTATTGAATGTTTTTAAATTATATTTTTTCATAAAGTTTACTTTATTCTTTAAACTGTCTCAATATTTTTTATTTATTTAAAATATGAAATATTACTTATTTTGTAGGATATATATTTTTTTAAATATTTTATTTTAAGTCAAAACCTATCAGTTTTAGTTAACTTCAAAATTTATAACTCTTCTAGCTCTTTCAAACACTCGGGAGGAAAAAGGAAATAACACAATTCACTTATAACTTTTTCTTTTTGTAACAATTCACACAATTTCTTCCTCTGATGATTTTACTATATCGTCTTTCGAAAAATTTCTTTTTACTTATGTGTATAAAGGAAAATTAATAAATCTTTTAAAAAATTTCATTAACATTTTAAATGTATTCTGCAAGCAATATTCCTTAACATTTTTAGAATTTTTATTTTCCAATTTTTTTTTTTTTCTTAATTTTTTATATAGCTTATCTTGAGTGCCAATATTTCAAACAAGCAGATTCTGACTTTTATTTTTTATAAAATATCTGATTTCATCAGCTCCCAGTCCAACTGAGTTTCAAAATAATACAGAATTTTTCTGAACTAAACAAAAAATTATATTATTTTATCTTGAATTTGAACAAACAACTAATTGTTTTTCTTCGCACACATATACACACAGATATATATATAAAATCTGTGTAAAAACTATATCTGTAGATATATATATAAAATCTGTGTGTGTTATGAATTTTTTTTTTCTTTTTACATTTAAACGATCTTTGTAAGCTACCTCTGATTTTAAATATGGGCATATCCTAATCATTTTTGAACTTAGATATAACTGTTGTTTTGAAATAAAGTTTAATTATCTTTATACATTTTAAAAGCATACAAACTGTACAACTTACAAACATTTCTTTCATGCTAATGTATCCTTTAAATTCCATTCATTATGTTTTAAATACAATTCAATATGTATTTAAAAATAGCTTTTCTTACTTTATATTACAAAAATTTTCTAAAGTTACTATATTTTTTCTTTTCGTTCATATCTCTAATTTTTTTTTCTTTTAGAAGTTGTTTTTAATATTTTGGTAATATTTTTGATTTATATCACCAAAATGCATTTTAAAGTTTTATTTCTGTGTCCTTAAATAATAAACGCATCAAGTTATGTGTTGTAAGTTTTGTTTGCACCGTGTCTTGTCAGATTTATGTGAGTGGTTAGTTCTTTCAAGTTTGTTAATTGCTATGTACATATAATATTTAATTTTGTGTAAATAATAATAAAAACTATATCTGTAGTATTTGCTGGAGATTTACTTTATAAAACTATCAGGCTTACTTTCAATTTGTATTATGCTCAATTTAGAAGAGTTTTAACTACTTACTGTTTCTTTTATTTCAGTATATGACAGTGATTATCAATATTCTCATTGTAAGTTGTATTATTATGAATTTATTTTAATGTTTTCTTGTTTTAAAATCATAATATGTAATTTTATTTCGATGCAATTTTTATATTTTAGAATGTTTTATTATTATTTAGCTGCTAAAATTCTATTTTATTTAATCTGTACCAGATATTTTTTTTTTTTACTTTGAAGTCCAAAATATTAGTTTAAGTTTTTGGCATTGCTTATTTCGGTTCTGTTGGATTTTGGTTTAAAAAACATTTTAGCAATAAATAAAATGCAATATATTACAATCATGTTTTATATGCACGTTAGAAATTTGATTAACAATTATATATTAAAAAGCAAACTTAATAAAAAATGAAATTTAAGATCATAAGTATCTTATGGGTTCAGAGTACAAATATTTTCTCAATGTTCAAACTAATTTTGTTCACTAATATATAAGATATGAGTTAACAAATAAGTTTTTATCATTATGTTGCCATTAGCTACATACAATCGCATGCAATAAATCTTTCAGAAGTATATGCTCATGGTAGTATTTTTTTAACATATTCTTTTTATCAATAAATTAGGGATGATTGTATTTTGACTGACATTTTGAGATTTCAAATCCCCTCCCTCCCTTTTTTTAAAACTGTTTTTAAATTAATGTTTTTTTTTCTCATTCTTAAATAAATCATCAAAACTGCTCTTCTATATCTGTACACAATTTTTCATGCCTCTTATTTTAATTGTGTAATATTGTTTCATTTTTTAAAGTTGCAGTACCTGTTATTTTATAACAATGAAAATATTAATAATGCAACTGTTTTGTTTTTTTAAATATTTATTTATTGTTAAACTGTGCTGAAGATGAATACTGTGAAGTAATATTTTTCTAAATCTCGTATGCTTTAAAGGCAAAATAAATGTAATGATTTATACAACACATCTCACTTGCCTCGCTTTTTTTCCTCCCCTTACAATTATATTACTCATCTACAATTTCCATGATTTACTTAAAATTTAATTCTGGAATTCTCATCTCCCATACTTTGCCTGCAATAAATATGCAGTTAGTATACCTTAAACGGTGTGTATTTATCACACACTTAAAATTTGTTTTTATTAAGTTCAGGCATATTAAGTAAGTTAATCAATACTTTTTTAGTTTAAATTGTTTATGCCAAGTGTGGAACTAGTACCATGAGAGTTTAATCACATGAATCTGATCATTAAATTAAAAAATTACATAGTTATTTAATTTTTTCTTATTGTAGGTTTTTGTAATGTAATTAAACTATACAAATACCTAACAAACTTCAATGTTTTACAGCTATTATTCTTTTTAAGAATATGGTATAACTTTTTTTGTGGATAAGTCTTATGACAATCAGAATTTCCCAGCTTTTAACCCGTAGTACAAAAAAAAGGATGTGTTGTTAAATTTGTACTGTGAAGTTAGGGGTTTGTTAGCAAATCCAGAAAATCTGGTTTTAAATTGTGATGTATCCTAAAGCATATGTATTCTGAAAAACAATGCATCTGTTTTTAATTTAATTAAAACCTTTCTTAGTTGTTGATAATGGGAAACTGCTTTTTAAATCCAAATTCCACACACAATTTGATTGCAATGCTATTGCAGTTCCAAGTTTAAAAAATTAAAACTACTGTAATCTTTTACTTTAGTATGTACTGAAATCTGTATGCAATTCCTTTGAATGAAAAATTTCTTTTAAACCTCTTCAGGATTGGTGAAAAGAAAAATAAGCACTTCCACAGGCTCTGAGTGTTGGAGCGCTATAGAGTATTTATACATTGTACAAGATTTAAATCTAGACTACTGAATGGAGATCATGTACGTGGGTTCTTGGGCTGCTGGAGTTAGAAAGCTCATTTCATATATCATACAAAGGTCTCCGAATAAAGAATTATGTTATCACAGTCCTGAACGACTTTATACTATAAGTTGGGGAAAACATCAAACAAATATCCTTCCTTTATTAAAAACGAGAAAACTTTTTCTATCTGGTCTTAAAGCTGGGCCTGTCACCCAAATAACATTAAATTTTTCTTATGTACCACTTTATTTAAAGTAAATTATTATTATTTTATTTTTTTAAATTTCTTGCTATTTTATGAATTTTATTTTAATTAAAAAATAAATTCTGCTACTCATGTTCTTGTGCGTTCAATGTTCTTCCTACCCCCATTAAAATTTGACCTACTTTAATTTGTACTTAAAAAGTGAAAATCTCAAAAAAATTTAAAAGTTTCGTGTAATTACTCGAAACTATTTGTAATTCATTTTCAAAGTATGTTTCATAGTGGAGAAACTAACTTTATTTTTATGATAATAATTGAATGTTTGAAAAGTAAAAGTGTTGCTATCTCAGTGATTAAATAAATGTTTAAATTCATTTTAGATATCTTCCTTAAGAAATTTCCCTTGCTTATTAAAATCTACTTAAATATTATTACTTTTGTCAATTATTTTATTTTCTTCATAGCATTTTTTCCTATCAATTTTTTTTTAAAATTTTCTATATTTTTTTTGTTGTTTAGAAAAGTTTGGACTATTAGTATAATACAATAGCAGTATAATAGGTAAAAACAACAGTAAAATCAGTATAATAATATCAGTTTATAATAAAGGGATAGGGTGGATAAAAGTTAAAAAGGAAAATAAGTTCTAATAGAATGAGTCTAGCTTTGTTAATTTAAAGCTTTAAACTGTAAAAATTATAAGTTCAATTTTATAAGCCATTGAACTTTCACGTCCTTAAAATATATTTTAATAATTAAGTTAGTGCAATCAAATATCTACTGCAAAACTATCTTTATATAGCGTTTTATTGGTCATAGAACATTTTTTAAAATTTGAATTTTTCCGATTAAAATTTTCATGGACGAAGAGGTGTGAGCTCGCTTCAAGTCTTGGTTAATACACCAATTTTTATGACTTCTATAGTTTATTGTAATGTATTAAAGGTTACACCTGCTTTCTATCACTCATCTATCCTTGGAACTGCTTGCTCCATTCTTTCCAAGATTGCTTCACTAGCTATTTTCACCTGTGCAGCGAGCATGGGAAAAACTACCGATTGAGCGTCAAACAAATCAAAATATTTGAGTAAATTGAGATGTTCTTTACTAACCTTACTATTTAAATATTTCAAATGAATTTGGAAAAATAAACAGCGAAACACATTCTTCATTATCAGGCGTTGTAACTGTAAAAGAACAAACGTCATTATTCCCCTACTAATAGTTTTCTCCAAATTACAGGATGCAATAAATAAATAAAAAGTCTACAACTTTGACATAAAATTATTTAAAAACTAATGCTTTCTTATTTAAATTGCATTAAGAGCTGTGTCCAATCCTTGCTACCACACACCAATCCTTAGAACTGCATGCGTAGATATCACTTCGCCCGCTTATCTCACCTATCTAAAAATTAAAATAATAAACACGCGTTAAAAAAGTTCATAATATAATTATACGTATGTGTTTAAGTACCAAAAATGAAATTTCAAACCGAAAAAGCGCAGTTTAATTCTTTTTATTCTTTTAATATTTCACCCGGCATAAACTAAGTTTCAATGCAAGCTGCTGGGAAACTAAGTCTCAAATTACATAAGTTCAGAATCAAATAGAAAACCCCAAGTGGAAAAACATACATTTCGAATAGTTAAGATTTAAAATGAAGGAAAAAAAATCCTTACATATATATAAAAGAATGGAAAGGCGAGGGAAAAAAATAGTCTGACGTGATATATACGTCATATGCACGAGAAAGGTAAGGAACTTCAGCCATAAGAGTACGTGGCTTTAAAAATTATAATTTTAGTGCGATTAGTTTTTCCTTTACGTTGAAAAACCGTCTATATGAATTATTTAATTACTCCGTAACTAATTAGAAATGTAAACAAAGTGAGGCGAGTCACTCATTTACAGATATTAGAGTACGTGGTTGCAGTAAAATCAAAATTACTCTGCTAATAGTTTTTGCTAGCTGCGCAGAAAAGAAATTTTTGACTTAAAATAACTTAAAAAATAATTGTCGCGACAGTAATTTCATAGAATGTTCTTTAAATATTACTCTAAAAATGTGCTTACGTTCAGATTCTTTCATTTTAGAGTTATACCAATAAAAAGCACGGTTGGTTAAAATTTTCTGATACGCGATGCCAAGGGTAGCTATTTTTATTTATTCATTATTATTATTTTATTTATAGAGAAATTAAGAGTAAAAGCAGATATTCTGCTTAGATTAAGAAAGGCGCGTTTAGAAATATATTCATATTTTTTTAAAAATAAAATTTCAAGAATTTTATACAAATGTGCACTGCAGTGGTAGACAAAGGTTTAGCTACTGTATTCAATGTAAATAAAATCATGTTTGGCGAGCTACATCTTCAACATGGATGCATTTTTTAATCTGTGTGAACGAATGTTCACTTTTTAAAACTTTACGAAATTTTATGTTATAAGGAAAGAAAACATATTTATAGCATTTTTTCCCCCTTCAAATATTATATTAAATAAAACGTATGTGAAATAAGACATATATAGAGGATGTTCCTCCATTATGTCCTTTCATTTGCAATAAATTTTGTTTAAAAATACAAAATAAAATTTGTGCAATTCCCTTATTCACGGCTTTCTTTCAAAATATCCAAATACTACTTACGAAATGGCTGGAAACTTTAAATTTTAAGGATAATCAAATCGGACTTTGATCATTACTTACCAAATGCGATTCACAACAAAGTTATTAAATAATTCTGTAAATTGTTTGCGCTGTGTTTGCATATCTTTCATAATTTTTAACATATTTTTTTTTTCAAATTTGAAAATAAATATTTTTGTTCTTTATTTAAAGCCATGAATGCCTTTGCAATTATAATAAGAAAAATTTGATTTTAATAGAATTTCTTGGGAAGATTGTGCAAATCTGAAAGTTTCTGTTTCATTATTGCAGGGTAGTGTATTTAGTATGGGTGTACAGTACCTCCATAACTAGTTTCGCAAATTGAAGAATTTTTACATGCAATATAAAGGGTCATCAAGTTTTATGTTATTTCTTTTCTGTAAATCCTTTTATTTTATTATTCTAATCGAAACGCTTTCTCACACTTTTAAATTCACATCCTGTCCTTAAATCTATTTTTGGCTCAAGTATGCATTAATTAAAAGTAGACTATTTTCCCTTTACTCTTTGTGGGAATCGCAGGACCTATTATTTAATAAACTGTGGGAAACACTTGTTATCGACCATGTCAACCGTTATCTATGAAAAGGTACCCCATCATAGAATCGAGTTAACACGTCTTATATACTAGTGAATTGTAATTTTGTAGTGGTAGATACTGTGATAGAATTCGATGAACGGATTCATTGCTGTTCTTTTTTTTTTTGAGAAGCCGGGAGAGCTGTATTAAGATTACCGTACTTTTTGAGTGCTGAATGTGAGAGTTGTATTAACTTCACGGTCGTAGTCGCAGCTGTGTTGCCGTTAGCAGTCGAGTGTATGCAAGCCGACGTTGTGCGTGATCGAGACGAGACTGAGTAGCAACAGTGCGAGGAGGTGGATAATGTCGCAGTCACAAGTAGCAAGTCAACTGTTCAATGTGGACCATCCATCGAAGAAGGCGTTTCCAGATCGAAGTGGGCGTTACTGTCAAGATAGGCGTGTTCATATCGAAGTGGGCGTTACTGCCAAGGTAGGCGTGTTCACATCACGTCCGAAGGTCACCCTTCATCTATGAAAAGTTACCCCATCATAGAAGACTTAGACTAAATGTGAATACGGAGTCCCTGTCCGCGAAGCGGACCCTCAACTCCTTCAACTAAGATGGTGCCCGTAGGCGTCTGAAATACTGTCTTTAGATAAAAAGACTGAAGTAGATGAAAAAGATGACTTGGCTGGGTAGACGGCATGGTGGTGAAGTGAAGATCACTATGGCTAGTTTACAGGAAGTAAAGATCGGAGAAGCTGAACTAGCTCCGCGTTCTGAAGTAGCTCTTGCAGCTCTCGGAAGATCTGCAGGAATCTGTTGGCAGTATCGATAGCACTCCTGTGCTGTCTTTTCTTCTGTGGTGGTTTTCTCCTTGGCCTAGCGCCACAGCTTGAAAAACAGGCCGGATGCTCTCCATTGCAGTTGATGCAGGTGGCAGGAAGACTTCTGGGTTTGGTGCGCTCGAATGATAAGTGAGCTCCCGCACACTTCATGCATGCAGGGTCATCTGAACAGTTCTTTTGGGTGTGGCCAAACTTTTGGCATCTGTAGCATTGCACTTCATAGCGACCTCCTCGAAATCGCTCAATCTGCACAGTAGTAGAGAGAAACTCTTTGGTGTTGATGCATTCCCTGTTCTCAGGGCTCCGAAATCTTAGAATCTATTGGAAGTCCTTTTATGAGGAATTTGAATTTTGTACTTTTCTTATGTAGATTCTCCATCTGATTCTGTTCTGTGGGCTCATCTGTTAATGGGACCACAGGTACAGTGATGTTACTAGTAGATGGGATGTCCATACTCTCTGTAGTTTGTGAAAGAGGATTTTTCTTTTTCCTTTTCTTTTTTGGAGGTTCGGTGTTGTCCTCTTTCTGTGGTTCTTTCTCCTGCTCTGGAGTCTCCTTGGTAGTATCAGTAGATTCCAGTTGTTCAGTGCAATTCTCAGCACTTACATCAGGTGTAAGTGAAGGCTCGGGCTGCTCTGGCACTGTCTTTATTTGTACTGGGGTCATTTCAGGTTCTAAAGGTTCGATGGTTGAATCAGTCTCTCCAGCTGGCTCTTACTCCATCATCTGGATGGCTGGAGGTGGAATACTTTGGGAGTCTCTAATGTTCTTTAATATCAGCATTTCTTCAGCAAAGAACTTCTCTTTGTACAGGGCTTTCGAGGTATTTTCTCGAGGGAGATTTTTGTCTTGAGATTTTTAGCAATCACGTCATCAATGTATATCGCTGTTCTTTGAGAGCGCTCGAATTCTGTATCAAATTCTGAAGGTATCTTTTCCAAAATATCATGGGCATATATCTCTTCATATCATCTTTAATCGCTGTGAGATCCAAATCTGGTTCCCGGTGGGTACGAAAGGTCTTCCCTCCGCGGCCGAATCGGTACGTTGACATGGTAGCTCCGTGCTCAGTCACAACACAACCTCACTCAGTGGAATCCAATGCTCGACTCAACACGTCTTATATACTAGTGAATTGTAATTTTGTAATGGTAGATACCCTACATAAACCAATAGTAATTTCTAAGAATTCCCTTTTTTTCCCTAAATAGAAACATTTTCGGATTTTTTGCAAGATTTTCCCTACCAGTAAGACTGAACCACGATGGAGTAAACTTCACTTTCCGCTCGTCATCCATTTGAAAATGATCAAATAAAAATAATTTGCTTTTATTAAAGTCCTGTGCATGTTTTCCTGCACCGCCACGGGTCCAAACGAATGGCTAAGGGAGTTCTTACTTTAGACTAACTAATATATAATTTTTTACATCAAGCTAAACAAGTTCCGAGTTCAATTTTGTTTGTTTTAAAATCGTCTAAAATACTTGGTGTTTTGCAACGAACCCCTTAAAATTCTAGTTAAAAATGAAGTGCAAGAAATGTGCTAAGTTGTAGCAAATTAAATAGTTAAGCGGTTAAAAAAAATATAATTCATAAATCTTGCAAATCACTATTTAGGATGGCTGGGTAAATAACATCAAAACTAGTTCGATTGAATAAAGCTATATAGCGAAAAAAAAAAACACACACACACACAAATGAAGTTACAATATATAGGCATTTGATCGTTTCAGTTCTATAAAGAAGAGCTGTTATCAGTGTTGAACAAAAGAATGAAATTCGGCCCATTCACCATCGTTTTGTTTTGTATAAGGATTCTAAAATGGTTAGGATAGTCATTACGAAGCACCCTGTATATAAGTATTCTGTCAGGTAAACACTGAAATTCAACGTTTAAGTTACTTAATTAAAAATAAACAGAAGAGAGGAGTAACGCCAAAGAGGTATTGATATTCAAAATTAAAGAGAACTTTCCTATTTGGGAACTATCTTTCCTATTTGGGAACTAAGAGAACTATCTCCAGACCTACTGCACAGACAGAGTTTAATGAAATCTGATTTGAACATTTGTTGTAATACATGTAGCGGCACTAACTTTGAACTTTCGTGATCTGGCAATTGAACAAAAAGTTTCAGTTTAGTTTTCTGTAACAAAGAGTTTAGTTTTTGTGTTTATTTGGTATATAGCTGTCAGCGATCTTTATCTATAGTTGTGCTCTTATATTTCCACAAACGTTATTTACTTGTTAAATGTTATATTAAAGTTGTTAAGTTTTTAACTGTTCGTATTTCATTTACTAAACGCATTAGTTTCAATTACATAGACTTGTATATCTGCTAAATACAAAAGAAAAGAAATTATGCGTGATTGTTCTCCAACTCACTTCGAAGTCGGAAAAATTTAAAAATTGAAGTTACAGACGGTTGGTTTCTGGTTCATACTTTCCATAATCTGGATCATACTTTGAAGGAAACCAAAACCGTAAGATTCACCCCACAACCTACACCACTCTCAGATAAAGAGCTTTCAACTACTTGTTACGTAATATTTGATGGGCTTCTATGAATGATTTCAGTGACTGGTTGATACTGTGTTTTCATAAAATTATAATATTTACTCGAGGATATCAATGATGTACCGTAAATTTATAGATTAAGTAATATTGTTAAACTCGATGCAGTTTTTATAAGTTGACTACACCTAAACAGATTTGTGAGGGAAAAAAAGGTGGTTCTATTTTTGACTTACCAGTTGATCAGATATGTTTAGAAGAAATTTTTTTTTTTTTTTTTTTTTTTAAATGCAAAACAGTCGAAAGTACAAAAATTGTTTAAACTTGAATTTCTACTCATCTTGCTAGAAATAAGCACGGGCTGGAATTGGTTGTAAGCGGGATGTTTTTCTTTTTGTTTATATTTAGTTAAATACCATCAAACACCATTTGCCCAATTGTAAATAAAATCCATGATTCGTTTATCATTAAATATCTCAATCACTGATGGTAATAATATCGTCAGGAACAATCTAAGAGCCAACGGCTCTTAACTAGGATTCAACTTAGAAACGCTGTATCGGAAATAAAAACTATCTCTTTCTCTGGGTATCAAATGCATGAACTTCTGTGTTCTATAAATAGTAATTCAATTTATTAATAGCACTTGGCAAAATGTGTGAAATGTGTATTTTTTATTGTGTTCAAGTTATGTACCACATGAGCATATGGTGCATGATTAAACTAAGCATTTTTTTTCTATGAATTAAATCTTAAAAAATCGACATTAGGCAATCGCAACGCTCGAATACTCCATCTGAGGAGAAGACCGGTTCCATGCCTTTGGCCCTTCTCCATTTCCTCTCCTCTTTTCAGTTGTATAGGAATATATTAAGATATTTTTCCTTTTCTTAATATTTTTCGTTTTAAATTAATAAAACTATTTTTTTTAATTTCCATGGTGCTTTCTTTTCGAACTATGTTTAATGTAGTTTTCAGTTCCATATAGTTTTCCAATTTAAAAGATTTCATTTATAGATGCTTTCTGAGAATCAACAGGAATGCGCGGGTTGGTTGGGCTAATCGTGGATTTTTATTTTTCTTTGTGTCAAGCAAATGTGAACTCGTTCCACTCGAAATGTTTTCCACTAACTTCCCATTCATGCGAGGCTTGACATCAGGCTCGTGATGTCACAAGCGGAATGTAAACCTGATTTTTCACCTCCAGTTCTTCTAATCTGCTATCAGGCAAACATTAACTAGCGAAGATAACTTCGAATGAGGCCGAAATTCCGGCGCGTTTTGATTGGCTCTTTGCTTCAAATGGTTATTTTCCTTGTAGCATGTAAGCTAGGGTTTTTAATACCAGAAATAGTGCAAATTTTGACAAACCTTTTTTCCAGCTTGTGATGTCTGAAAACAGCTTTCAGACGCATTTTTTCGTTCTTCGTGTAAATAGGGTGTTAGACAAGTTTTTCTTATTTTTTGACTCGTGGATACCCTTGAATACCATTCTTTTAAGGTTGGCTCAAAATGACAAGGATACCAAGTAGCAACATAAAAAATAGTGTTATAAGGATGAGTTGTTCAACGGCAACATTAAAATACCATTCTTTGAATTAGGAAGAGAAAAAAAGACATTTTTATTTATTTATTTTTTTAATATTAGTCTTGTCAAAAGAATTATGTTTTTATTAAGGCATTATAGTAGTACACTGAAAATATTTTTTTTTCATTTATAGATGATAGTACTGAAGAGGAATGGTTGTATGAAGATACTTATTATGTTTTTCTCATGCATGATGGTTGATGAACATTTTTTTTCATCCATCTTTAATTCTAGTCTCATTCTTTTGCTCAGTGTTTACAATACATAACTGTTAATTTTATTTATTGTTTTATGTTTAATATGTATTTCTATTTCATATTCACTGCCATGATTGAGTGTAAAAATAAATTATTCATATTTCTGGTGCGAAGTGGGTTTTTTATTAAACTTAAAACTCGAAAAAAAATCGGTAAAACTTTTACCAATATTTGGTGCAAAGTTTCTCATTGCAACAAAGTTTGCTTAAATGAAAGATCATTTTATTTTGGTTACACCATAAATTGGTTAGTATTATCAAAAAATACCTCATGGTGTAAGTGATTGACTGCACCAAAAGTTGGTAGAAGACGCAAGACTTTAACGGTGACCGTTAAGAATCCCCTTCCTTTCCCGAACGAATTCAATTGTCGAATGGGGGGAAACGGAAAGGGGAAATTCTAAATATAATTTTAATAAATTGTGAAAATTTCATTTTAATTTTCACAAAAAAGCTGTTGATTGATATTTACTCTACTTGGTAGTACGTGTTCCGATACATGTTAAATGTAAGGTTGAAGCCCATTCACAATTTTGAGATATAAAGCGTGCGTTTATTTAGATTTTCTATTAATTTTTGATGACAAAATTAGGCCAATACGATTCACAATCAACTGTTTTTGACAGGTTGATAAGTAGTATATAGTTACCCATTTTTAGATTTTTGATGGTGTGTATCTTTGTTTTTATGGAATTAACGTTAAAAGAATTTTTGAACGTCATCTAAATCGGTTTTCATCAGTTTAAACTGTAATAAAATTAGACTTTAAAATATCTAAAAATTGAGAAACGTTTAGTTTTAAATTTTTTACACATAACCATAAAGCGGATAATTTAACTGCTTTATAGTTTTAAGGGGAAAATTCATAGAAATTCTAAAAATTATCAAGCGATAGTTTTCCTAATCTATTAAAGAGACCCCTTTATTGAGAAGTATAGGGCTGTCTAATAATACAATATAATCAAAAGCTTGTTGTGCGCAAAAAAATATCGAGATAACACAAATTTATTCTAAAATCCAAGATGGTGAAGCCTATTAACTGAACGATATTTGTTTAGTGCGCCATGCGTTTCTATACAGCTCGATCTCATCGTGTCAGTACAGATAATGCGCGTTGTTTTAAATATCAACTTATTTTGGTAGGTAAATATTTTACTTATTTATTTTTGCATTAATTCAAGTCTATTCTTTTTATGTTACCTTTTCAAATTCGGTCGGTGGCATTTCATGAAATACTACCATTTATATATTATTTAGGTGATAAGTAAATACCAGTTTATGGTGCAACCTAGCTCTGTATTTGGTGCTTTAAAAATACCTTAATAGTGGTGCAATCTTCATCTACTTTTATGAAAACACCCATTTTTTGTGCAAATATAAAGCAAGTAAAAACACCATATCAGAAAAATTGAACTCCATTTTATGAAGACGGGAAATGAATACCAATTTTAGGTGCAACGTAGCTCAGAATTTTTTACAGTGCTACAACATTGTTTCTGGGGGTTAGCGAACTGCGATTGGCTTGCGAAAATATTACGGTGCTTGCAAAATTTTAAATAATGGAAACTCGAAAAATAAAGAATGAAACTTCCATTTACACAAACGTTTATTACATGCACTTGATGAAATCTTAAGAATTAAACTTCGGTTTTTGAATTTAATTTTTTTAAATTAAAAAAATTGTAAGTTTTTCTCAAATAATTAAATTTAATTCGTGGTAAACAGGAAATTCTCAGAATGAGAATTTTTCCCCCCTCTGATTATTGATTTGCCGTTAGGAGGAACTGAATGCTTAAGTAAGGTTTCCGCCTTAGGTTTTTCTTATTAATTGTGTTAGCTACAGTGTAAACGCCTTTCTAGAGTCGAAGTGCTTAATTCGGATTATCGCTACGGAAGTCGTAAATTAGTTAATAATTTTAAAAAATGATAAATAGTGTAATAAGGTTTAACTAAACTATCATAATGAAGGTAAGAATATCTAGACTATAATTGCTTTTTTTTGTTTTGTTTTTTTGAAATTTGTATTTATGTTTATACAGTTTTCAATACGAATCTTGGGAAAATGTAACGAAAGGTGGAAATAGTAAAAATAAATTGAAGTAAAACTCGATGATAACGGTAAGAATGTTAAGGTTATGATTTTTTTTTTAAACAATTAAACCACGAGTAAAAATGTCTTCAAAATTAAAAAATTTTTAATATTAAAAGTTTAAAATTATCATGAATAGGGAAATAAATAATGAGTTTAAAAAATTGGCAAATAGTTGGAATATTTCATTAGACCATCATAATGTAAGTAAAAAAAAACTTAGATTAAGATTGTAAAAAATGTGATGAAGGAAAAGTTTAGAAAAATATTTAACTGAATAACCACTGATAAAGGTAAGAACGTTTAGATTATACTTCTTTTTTATAAATGCAAACTGTCAGTATGATAAATTTTTTTTAAGGAATACTTTAAATAATATTGATGAATGTTTAAAAAAAAATACTAAATTAAATCATATGTCACCTCTATTATCGTCATGTCAATTTTAAAATGTACCATTCCCACTTTTCAAACGATATAATTTTAGCAATTATTAGCAAAATAAAGTTTAATTTTAGATAATTATTTCCGCCCTAATTTTATGACTACACTAGGTGTTAGACGGTATTGCAGCATCGTGGCTATTAAAAAATTAGTTAAAATATTTATGATTAAATTTAAATTTTTGGATTTCTGACACATTAGTTTTTAAAGTTCAATTTTCACTTTCATTTTAGAAATTCATCAATTCCATAACAATTAAGATAACGTGGCAAATGAAATTTCTCAGAAATAATTCGATCAAAATATAATTTTGTATTAGAATAATCTGCAATACTGTCGGTGATCATCGTGCCTCATAACCAACGTTTACCGACGAAATATTTTAGTACAAAACAAATACTTAAAAAAACGAAACTGAAACAATTTAATATGTACTATACATATATGTCTATATATCTTATAACAATTCATATTCTGTGATGAATGAGAAAATGACAAAGCAAATGTATTATTGTTCAAGAAATTCTTTTTAAATAGGTAATTCTATACTTTTTTTTTGCGGTATATTAATAAATAAATAGAGCTTATGAAACCTACAGTTTTTAGAACAGCAGTCAACAAACACTATCTTTTTTTTTTTTATTTTTTTTTTTAAAATTTTTTTTATTGATTTTTTTAAAAAATTTTTTTTTTATGAGACAGAATTAAGGTATGAGTTTCCCATCACTAGTTGGTGTACGCAAAAAGAGAGTAAAGCAGACCGGTAGATTTTATTTTTGAGATTTAGAGAAAGAAGACAAAGAAAGTCGAGCCGAAAGAAAAATATGGAATCAATGGAAAGTGAATATAGACACTTAGTTTGGCATATTGTTAAAAAGAAATGAATTAAATATCTTACTTAAAAAGCAAGCTTTTCATCGTAGTGAACTACAAATCAGATAGTATGTATACCAGTTATGAAATCTCACCAAAAGAAGTTCGCTGTAAAGTCTAAAAATATAAAAAAGATAATTGGTTTGCAAAAGCATGAATAAAAGTAAAATTATTAAACAAAATAACGGGTTAGCAAAAGCATGAATAAAATAAACTAAACATATAAAGAGAAAAACAAAAAATTATAAGCAGGCGATAAAATTAGAAGTCAGTTTTTAAAACAACAGAGTTGTTGGTTTTTGGGTTTTGTAAGTTTATTCTAACCCGTTAAGGGATTTTCTATATTTTATTGAAAGATTATTATTAACCCGTTACGGGTAGTTTAATGTCGCTACTGTATTTGTTGTGGTGTGAATTAAATGTTTTTTTAATAAAACTACGAACTGTTCTTAATATATCGTTACAACGCTCATATTTGCTAGCTTTAACTTTCCCTACCTATAAAAAAAAATAAACTCTTCCGCTAGGCTTTCCCGCCAACTTATGGTGGTTGTAATTATAAACAACCTGCGATTATATTAAAGTTTTATTATGTTTCCTGTTCTGCGAACATTTTATTTTCTTGATATTGATTTATTGAGCGTTCAATGATGATAGAACAAAAAAGTACTTCATATTTATATAAATAGACATCCATTAAAAATATTGTTAGTTATGTAAAAATTACCAGATTTCATTTTCCTGAAATAAAAAAGTAATTATGAAAAATTCTCCTCTTCAACTGCTGTCTCTTATACTTAAGGAAACACATTTGATTTGATTCATATCAAAACTTGTGCGATATTGTAGTAATCCATCAAGTTCTTCTAATACGTAACGTTTCATTGTACCGCTCAAAAATGGTACTCTAATTCAAATATTTAATCATACAATGGTTATTGAGAGTAATACCATGAGTTTTTATGAACTCAATAGAGAATAAACTCAACTTAGAGAATAATACCATGAATTTTTATGAACTCAATATAATACATCAAATAATATGTGGAATAATTAGTGGTAGTTTGTCATTTTTTTGGCAAATAATTTTATTTTTCAAAACGCAAAAAGCGATTTCCTACCTAAATGAAACTATTCAAAACTGAAAATCAATCATATGCTTAGGAATATTAAAATCCATCGATACTTTCTTTCGGAACTGCATGGTATCGATACCTTTTACCGATAGTATCGATACTTTCGTTAGATAGCATTAACTGGTATTGATAATTTCGTTTGATAGAACTGAAAACATTATAGCTTTTATTTTTTATAACAAAGTAATTGTATAAATGTATTTTAATGAGCTTTATTAAATTTATTACTTGAGCTTATAACAATTAAAGGGGCATTTCAAACACGCAATCCACGCAGAAAATTCTGTGAAGGAATACAATCAAGCCCAGCAATTAGTTAACCTGAAGACTCAGATAAAATTATAATAAAACTAAGATTAGAAACCAATTGAATATAGCAGCTATTATAAATTAGAATACTTTTGTTTTACACTTCTTCCGTTGTTAAGTTAAACAAAGTCGCTACATTAATAATTTTTAAAAATTAAATCCTTGAATTCTGATCGCCGAGGAAGAGTGGGTTGTCGTGAGTACGATTCAGGCAGCTGACAAAACAACCGAAGTGTATAAGTACCAAGGAGGACGTTAAATCTGTCAAGGTTGAAAGTCCTCTCGTTGGTTGGGTTGTAAAAGTTGAGAATGGGATATCAGTTCAGACTCTGTCCTTGTCATCTAAAAAGGATCTTCCTATCATCATACACACATCAAAGAGATAAAGCCCCTATAAACGAGACTAGGAACTTGGCCATGATTGGTTAATGTGTTTGAATTCTGATGCATCTGAACCATAATAAGTTAAAAGCAACTTCTCTATTAGATTCTTTGTTTAAACTATAAAAAGTCCCGCAGTTGGTTGATCGTTAAGACACGGTTCCCAGTAGATCACCGAAGTCAAGCATCACTGGCTGCCGCCTGTATGCGGGTGGGTGACCACTTGGATCAGCGAAGTGTCCGATGGTGTGTGGTATTAGTCCTCGTTAAACTGTTTTTCCATAAAGTGCTCGACTTCGCTTGCAGGTCGTCCAGTCTACCGAAGCGGGGGTGTCATCCCCCTCTGCAGAGGATTAATTTAAAAAGTATTAGTCTTTTTTAAGGTTAATAATTCAACGAGGCTGTAGGGAGAGTTGTTATTGTTTTCGAGCATGTCAACCGTCATCTATGAAAAGGTACCCCATCATAGAGTCGAGTTAACATGTCTTATATACTAGTGAATTGCAGTTGTAATTATGTAGTGGTAGATACGCTACAGTACTCCCCCACCAGAATTATATCCGTGATAGATTTCGATGAATGGATGCCAATAGTTGATTCATTGCTGTTTTTTGTGCAAAACCGGGAGAGCTGTATTTAGATCACCGTGTTGCCTTTAGCAGTCGAGTGTGTAAGCCGACGTTGTGTATGATCGAGACGAGACTGAGCAGCAACAGTGCGAGGAGTGGGTTAATGTTGCAGTCACAAGTAGCAAGTCAATGTGGACCATGCATTGAAGTGGGCGTTACTGTCAGGGTAGGCGTGTTCGTACAGAAGTGGGCGTTACTGTCAGGGTAGGCGTGTTCGTACAGAAGTGGGCGTTACTGACAAGGTAGGCATGTTGGAGGTAGGCCTGGAGGAGGTGGGCCAGTTTTCTAATAGGAAGGGAAGAGGGTGTGTTGGACAATGTGTAGTACACCGGAGGAAAGTCAGTAGCCCGAGGGCACACAGGACACCCCTCCAAAGTGCTACCAACCCTTCAACACACTCCTCAGAACAACCTAGTTTCTTTTTTTATAAACTTTTTAATATTTTCGTGTCGTAATCACCGAATCTCCGCGTGACAAGAGTTGGGTGAACATTGTTACAATGCCACCCTGGAGGTGATATGGACCGCTTTTCCATGGATCCGGTCGTCGTTACCTCGGGAAGACGAAAGCAAAGCCTGGCTTAGCTTTTCCGGAGACCAAGTTTCCTAGAAGAATTTTTTTTTTTTTTTTTTTTTTTTTTTTTTTTTTCCTCAATCAAGTAGCCAAGCCCATTAACCCAACAATCAGACAAATTAGAATGCAAGAACAATAAAGTTGCAATATACATAACCCAGCCAACACATAATAGACAAGGAAAAACAAGTAATACCCTCATCTAAATTCAACTGTAAACACTAAATACTCAAAACTTAGGCAAAAACGAACTGAGGAAGCAGGGACTAAAATACAACTTTTTCATTATTTAGTGAACACCTCCGAATACTTCACGAATGAGTTGGAAGGATTAACCGACAGGACCTTCCTGGAGGAGGTGGGCCAGTTTTCAAAGGGGAGGGAAGAGGGTGTGTTGGACAATGTGTAGTACACCGGAGGAAAGTCAGTAGCCCGAGGGCACACAGGACACCCCTCCAAAGTGCTACCAACCCTTCAACACACTCCTCAGAACAACTTAGTTTCTTTTGTTTATAAACCTTTTAATATTTTCGTGTCGTAATCACCGAATCTCCGCGTGACAAGAGTTGGGTGAACATTGTTACAATGCCACCCTGGAGGTGATATGGACCGCTTTTCCATGGATCCGGTCGTCGTTACCTCGGGAAGACGAAAGCAAAGCCTGGCTTAGCTTTTCCGGAGACCAAGTTTCCTAGAAGAAATTTTTTTTTTTTTTTTTTTTTTTTTTATTTTTTTTTATTATCCTCAATCGCCAAGGTCTGTACAACCTAACAAAGCAATAGAATAATATTGGAACCTAATTCCAGCAAAACAAAACCAAACATTTTAAGCCAAAATTTGCCCAGTCGCCACTCTAAACACCAACCAAAAATAAGCAACAAACACAATACAACACAAACAAATACAGAAACATGCACACCCCACAATCAACCATGGACTGGCTCACAATAGCAGCCAACGTGGTTGATTACCACACACGCCTTCACCACTGACCCTGCTCCTAGTCCCTGGGGGCAGGCAGTGCGCCCGGAGCTCTTCAGCTACCCGTGAAGGCCATAGATGTTATATGTGAAAAAAAAAAAGAAAAAAAAAAAAAAAAAAAAAAAAATTTGTGTTGTGACTAGCTAGTAAATATTGTAACGTGTTTGCTGTGATAGTGTTTTTTATTTGTAATGCTGCTAGTCTAAATGTTATTTCCAGATGATACTGATGCAGGGGCAAGGTAAGACCCACAGTAATTTGTTAATCAAAGTAATTTAATAGTTTAACCTAATAAGTGTAATAGCCTTAATCACTAAATAAGCTAAGTAACAATATTAAGTAATAGTTTAAGCAACGCAATTGTTTCAATTCAGAACATAAAAGTCATAAAGTTTAACTTTCTCTACCAAATAATCTTAATTAATTGCAATACTTTATCAAGTGCTATAATTTTGTCAACCTTTCACTTAGTATCCTCACGATAATAGTAACTCAATATGTAATTAGTTCCGCAAGTATTCTTAAATAGTAACCTTAATATACGTAGCACTTTTAAAACTTAAAAATTGTAATTTATATGTACTAACCCCCTTCCCTTGCAGGAGCCTGGACAGACGGGCTTTATTGGGTCTGTAGGGTTGTAGGATTGGGCATTAGGTGCGCGGGACCGTACACGACGCTTCTGGGTGACGGCTGTGTGCTTTCCGCGTCCGAGGGGCCTCGGTCCTGACGACCTCCGGAGTGCGAGGGTGATGTTTTAACGTGGGGGCCGCGAAAAGTCGCAAACCCGCTTCGCGGGTCGGCTGGCCACCTGCGGTGACCAAGGTAGGCATGTTCACATCAAGTCCGAAGGTCACCATTGTAGGAGATGGTGTTATTGTTTTCGACCATGTCACCCGTCATCTATGAAAAGGTACCCCATCATAGAGTCGAGTTAACATGTCTTATATATTAGTGAATTGTAGTTGTAATTATGTAGTGGTAAATGCGCTACAAGTCTATAAAAAGAAACAAGAATCCCCCAGAGATTCTTTGAAGACTTCACGACTGACGTAAAAAGTAACAATTTATTTTTATTAATTTAGTTTTATTGAAAGATTCTTGAAAATGTTGTAACAACATAATGGGATTTTTATTTATCATAATATAAGTCACTTTAATTAACTGATTTTAAATAGAATATTTCAAATGAAAATTACGTATACTTGTCAATAGAAAAAATTTCATTAGATTCAAAATTAATGTGGAAAAAGTAGGCATATTTTATAATGTAATATGAGTTTAATTTATTATAGACCAAATGAATGATTTGTTTATAAGGGGAGTCGTGTGTTCTAATTGAGTTCACGTTAAAATGGCAAAATTTGATATACTGTGAGCAAAATAAAAAGTGAACGCTCAGAATAACTTTTAATCTAATCTAATGATCGGATTTTCGCATAATCAACCTTAATAGTTCAAAGACTTAACCTTAAATATGAATTGTTCAAATTAAGGCTGATGATGTTTTAAGGTACGATATCAGACATAAAAAAGTACTTTCTCAGAAAAACATATTTTTTAAAAAATTTTTTTAGACAGTTTTGGTATTCTCACCCTTGACATGTGGGGAGAGGATGGCCGAAATCTTGAAATTATTGTACCAATAATTTATACAAGAGAGCGATTTAAATTTTCGACCCCCTCATGTTAATTTCACTTTTTTGGTATTACGCCATTATCTCTGGAAATTGCTACGCAAATCAAAAAGTTTTTGCACACAATTAGGAAATTCCGTTATCCGAATATGATTTTATGCAAAATAATAATTATTATAATATATTTTATCTAATGAAGGGAAATTGAATTGTAAGGTATTACATTGTTTTAAACAATAAAATACAAAAATTTAAATGAAATTGGGGGAATAATTCTAGAGAAATCAAAATTCAAATATACGGCCTTATGAAATTTGTTAACCCATAAACTATTAGATATATTTCGTTCAAATTTGTAATTTAAAATTACATACTTTAAAATGGTGTAAAAATTTGTATACGTTACAACAGAAAAATGCTTGGCCTGCTTTTAGGTAAAATCAAGTCAAAGCTTAATCCCGTCCCGCCCCCGTCAGGGGTCATCCGGAGAATACTGTAGACTCTAAGTGCACGCACGTGACCTCTCAGTAAAAAAGAGGATTCAAAAAGGTAGGCTTGGTGGCGATTCATGGCAACACCAGAAGGCCTCAAAGAATTTAGGGAAATCTTAAAATTAACAAACTAAAAACAGATACAATTTAAAAAAAAAAAGAGTTACGGCGAGGCAGCCGTAAAGAAAAATCCTCAAAACTCAAAACATGAAACTCAAAACATGAATAGTTGGAAAATTTTACAAAATTTTGAACCATAAGTTAATCAAAAATTCGAAAATCATTTCTAAAGAACACAAATACAGTATTTGCGAAGTTTAAATAAATAAGTAAATAAATAAATAAATGAAAATAATAATAATAATATTAATAAAAATACTATTAGCATACAGAAAATTGTTAACAGTGAGACACAATTAATGCATTACATGAAATTTAGAGCTCGTTAATTGTACAGCCCACATTTGTTGACGCCGTCTAGTCAAGTTCCCTACTTTTAGGTAAAATAATTAATAATTATAAAAATTGTTTTTAAATGAAATTATATTTAGATTAATTAATTTTATAATTGTGTTCAAAACTCTTTTGAATCGCTTAAAAATTTCTCGTGATTTATCGAAATAGGCAAAAAGAGAAAATTCCGAACTTTCGACTGCCTCCTGCCTAAACTATTGCGATCATATTTTCCAGATTTTGGTCAGCTGGCATTCATATTTTGAATATCAGAATTCCAAATCTGTGGACATGAGATATATTTTTTCAAAGAAAGTACGTATTTGTGTCTGATTTCGTAATTTATTATATCATTAAAACATCGCCTGCATTAATTAATTAGCACATTTATGAATGAATTTTTGAACCCATTAACATTAAGTCCTAGTACATGAAAATCGGATTATTTGATTAAAAGTTACTCGGTATGTGTTCACTTTTTTACTTTGCGCACACTTTTTTTCAGAAAAATTTTTTATAAATTTTCAAAATCTTTTTTTTTTTTTTCCTTCATGTAATAGTGCATAATTTTATAAGTTTTCATAATTAAAAAAATATTGAATTTATTTGCTGTATTTTTTCTTTATTTTCATGATTCGGTTTATAATTAAAATTTCGTAAAAAAAAATTCTACATTATTTTAAAGTTAAAATATGTATCAAAACAATATTTTGAGTAGAACTAAAATCAGTTTAGTATAAACTAAAAAAAAGGTTGCTCAAAGTCAGTTAGCTAGTTTAACAAGCTGATAATTTGTCCATATTTTAATAACTTTCATTTTATTAACTTTATATGTTAAAAACTTTTTAAATTACTTTAATAGTAATGCTTTCTGAAGTCCTATGTTTCGTTTAAATAAAAAGCATAGAAAACAGATTAAAAAATAGTTATAATACTGATTGGAGTTCACTGTTTAAATGGAAATTAATAAACGGTTTTGGTTAAATACCATAACAACCATAGTTAACAACCATATTATTAGTGCATTAGTTTATGTATTAAAACATTTCTAATTTTCTTTAAAATAATAATTGAAAAAATATAACTTCTCAAAATAATATTAGATTATTTATAAAAATACTAGTTAATTGATTAATTATTTGGTCTGTATCAGAGCAATTGGTTGGTTACAGTTGTTCTTTAAATTTAACTAATTTCAAATCTTCTATTAGAGTGAGAAAAGGCAACTTTTTCTAATTTAGTGCAACTAAATTTCCTGTAGTTTGTATATTGTCTGTCATTTATTACAATCATTTTAATATATTTGCGTTTAATCCTTCACCACGCTGTGACCAGACTGACAATAAAAATAAATAAAACTGGTAGATATTTCTTGTTGCTTCTTAGACTATTCGGGAATTTACAATAAAATTAGTGTTCAATATGAAAGCATATTGTGCGTTATAAAATAATCACACTATCACTTATATTCAAAACTCACTTTCTGTTGTTAATTTTCACAAAAATGAAACCAAAGGGAAGTAACATATAACAGTTTAATTATAAATTAAATTTATTATTAATTCAGAACTTTAAATTGTTTTACATTAAATATATTAAATGCATAGAATACTTTTGATTGATTGTTATAAATAAAATAATAATATAAAACAAAATTTTAAACACTACGCTTTTCAAAGAAGTGGAAACAAACCGATTTTATCACAAAAAGCGAAATAATTTCGTTAATTTTAATAATAATAAATGCCGTAGATAATGAGAAATCTTTTATAAATTCACGGAGAACTGTCCAGGTTTCTCAACATTCTAAGAGATAAAAAAAAAAAAGAGTTGTCTGTTATTTTTATTGATTATTAATTTCCTTAACTGAATTTAGCTTTTGTATGTTTTTGTAATCTCCATAAAAATTGGTTAAAGTTCGATAATTGTTTACGTGAATATTAACTTGACACCCACAGTGAAAATATTTTTAGCAAAAATTTAAAAAGCATATTCGAAAACATTACATTACACCCAGAAAGTTTGAATAAAAAATTAGGTTATATTTTATAGAATTAAAATGGAAAAAAAAAAAAAAAATAGCTTGTGGGTCAGGAAATTTTTTAAAATTGAAATACCCGAAATGTCGAAATCATTTTAATTTTGCTCTAAAATATAAGAATACATGATTAGCCTTAAAAAACTTTCAAAGAGTTAATTGAAAAATTTTGATTTCCACTAGATTCTCTGCAGAAAGTGTTAATTTGGTTGTTATATACATTTATTTATTTTTGTAAACTTTAATTTTTAGGAAAAGTATTTTTATTTTATTTGTATTGATCTTCTTAATTACATTTAAGGAGCATCCAAAAATGTAAGTGCTTAAGACCTCTGAGGTTCTTAATCCTTCCCTTGTCCGAAGAAGCCACATAAGCTCAAGCATGAAATGAGATTACATTTAAGGGCTCAAAAGCTCAGACGCATTATGTCCATTTCATCCAATCAATGTGTCAAATTTAAATGCAAGATAGATACGGATTTTATCGGTGAGAGCCGATTTGCGCATTTTGTAGTTCTAAGAAGCATTAACTGACAACAGTATCCCATTCTGGATCAATTTCAAATTTATTTTCAATAGATTTTAACAAAAGGTATTTCAATAAAATGTAGAATTATAGATTTATAAACCTGTAGGGCCAAACTTTAATTATGACAAAGAACTTTATAAGAGAGTGAATACGGAACATTTCGTATAAATGTAGTTGTATTCGTTTACAACTACAGATTGATAAATTAAAAAAAAAAAAAAAAAAAAAAAAAAAAAAAAAAAAGTAGAGTTATAGTCAAGGTTCTGGTTACATAAATGCATTGGAATTATTGTTCTCATTTAAAAATTTGTAAGTACACCAAATTGAAAAACAACTGATTTTTAATTTGAACTTTATAAGCACTAATAACAAATGTTTTCTTTTAAATTTTTCCCTAAAAAAGAAAATTATTTATTTTTAAATATTTCATTTCTGCCATAAGACATTTTTGATTTTAAAAAGGGAGAACAAAAATATGGTGGCAATACTAAACTGTTTAAACATCAACAATATAATGATTTGTCTTGCAGTTTTGCTAAGATAAACTTAGCTTGACAGATTTCAACTGTACCAAATAGATTTGTGTGAGCAATGGTCGTTATTTTTTATTTATTTATTTACAAGAATATAAGCAGAAAAAACCATAAAAGTATTTCGATTAGAAAAAAAAAGAAGAAAAAAAAATACAACTGAATAGACAAAATTACAATATATACAACGTACTTGCGGCTAGCAAAGTATCGGGATGTTTGTAAAAATTTCCAATCACTTTTTTGTGGGACATTACGGAAAATGGATGGTGTTATCTACTCTAGGGTGCATTGCGAGCTCTTTACTGCCTATACTTTAGGGTTACTGTTTCCGACGTATTTTAAAGCCATTTGGCGCACAACTTGATTATTGTGTTATGAGAATCTCCTGAGTAGAATTTCTTGTATATGTGTATTTATTACCTGATTTATTATTTGCATTAAAAAAATAATCGTTGTAAGAATCTCCACTTGAAGATCTGTCATTTCAAGACATAAGAATGATTATCTGAAGAAAAGAAAAAATCATTATAAAACACTATTTACCTGGTCAACAAACAATATATCTAATTCAAAATTTAAACCTAAATGATAAATTGTAAAATGAACTTAATCTCGCTGCTAGAACAATAGCCAAATATTACCGTATGATGGTGCGCGGATTGTAACAAGAACAAACAGTAATAAATAAGTAAAAAGAGGTCAAATTGTGACTGCCAAAAGCGGGTACTTTCTAAATGTAGCAACCATGTCATAATTTTTAACCATACATCTATGAATAACAAAATCAAATTTTCGCTTCAAACTCACCAATATTACTTAATATCAATATCTTATGAAATATAGCAGATTTGAGCTCAGAAATTATCTTATTTATTTCTTTTATTAAAAACAAAGTTATCTGTTTGAAAATATCGCCTCGCAGAATAAGTTGTAGTAAGCAGCTGTATACTTTCTAACCGGAAGTAAAGCAGGTCAAGAAGCAACTCGAGATTGTTGAAGTTTACATTTATACTGAAAACACCATCCAAACAGGGAGAAAAACGAAGTTAGAAGCGGTGAAAATGCTATTTAAGAATTGAGGAATTTAATAATTGAAGTTCTTGCTTAACATAGTTTTATGAGGTACCGGTATTTGGTATATTTTTGGGGGTAATTGTGTGTGAGGGTCTTAATGTTTTTGCGTTCTTACACTTGTTTGAGTTTTATACAAGTTTATATACAAATAAAGAAAAAATTTTGTTGCCTAAATATAATTTAAGCTTAATAAAAATAAATTTTTGCTGTAGTTTGATTTGAAACTTACTTAAATAATATTATGGCTTATATACTTTTTTGACTTCTTGTTTCAAATGAAAGAAAAAGCAAGATATTTTTTATTTTATTTAAATATTGTGCGAGTGTCTAAAATCTAGTATTATTGTTTTCGATGCTGTGTAATTTGTTCTTCGCTAACCGATTATAACATCCGGCTAATATCTATCGGCTTCAGTATTATTTAAAAGATAAATCGATTTTTAATAAAATATTGTTTGAAAAATATTATTTTAATAAATGAATATTTTTAATAAAATTTTTTTTAAATAAATTATTATCTGAAAATTCTATTTCATTACATAAATTATTGTTTTCGAAGAAATCATTCTAAGCATGTCTCATTTTTATTTTCAGAGACCAATAAGTTTGAAACAATACGTTTACGAAGCTTTTTTGGACCCATATGAAAATAATGCTTCTATAGTGGATTTGCTGCCCCCTGATATGCTACCTCTTATTCATGACCACTGGTACGGCTATCCACCCATTAAGAGCATATGGCACATAGTACTCGGCCTTGTCATCATTATATTAGGGATTATTAGCATATCTGGGAATGGCCTAGTGCTATACTTAATGGCTACAGTAAGAAGCTTGAGGACTCCAAGTAATCTTCTTGTCATGAATCTCGCTTTTTCGGATTTCTGCATGCTAGCTTACATGATGCCAGCTATGGCGCCGAATGCATTTAAAGAGACCTGGGTTACAGGACAACTACATTGTCAAGTGTATGGGATGCTTGGTTCTTTATTTGGTTGCGTTTCTGTCTGGAGTTTGGTGATGATAACTTTCGACAGATATAATATCATTGTGCGAGGTATGAATGCAACACCTCTTACTCGTGTGCGAGCTGTTTTAAAAATTGCTTTTATCTGGACTTGGTCAATCGCTTGGACCATTCTGCCATTTTACGGATGGAGTAGGTGAGTGTAATAAATAACTTTGGCATTTATTAACTAATCAGGGTTTTAAACAAAACGGTAAAATCTGTAGAGAATTATAAATCGACTATGTCAACCTTCATCTATCAAAAGGTACCTCAAGATAGAACTAGTTACGTCACATTACTCCTCTTCGAGAATTTTATCTGTGATAGAATTCGATAAACGGATAACACTAGTTGATTCAGGCTGTTTACTTATTTATAACATTTTTGCTCATTATATTTTTTCTTCATTTTTATAGCATTTTACTCATTTTTTCCTTTATTTATTTATTTTCATTGATTTATTTATTGACCGGGAGACTTTATTTACTTCACCGGATTTTTTTTATTTCTCTCTTTGAGCAATATATATCTTTTAAGTAAATCAACTGTTTAACGTGAATCATCCATCAATATTGGCAAGTTCTTATCACGTCCACGGGCCATCAAAATCGACTATGTCAACCTTCATCTATCAAAAGGTACCTCAAGATAGAATCAAGTTAACATGTCTTATATACTAGTGAATTGGAATTTAATATTTGTAGTGGTAGTTACGCCACAAATCCACTGTAAATACCATGGTATTTACCAGCCTAAGCTTAATTCTCTAAACATCTTTCAAAACTGTTCAAACACTATCAACTGTTCAAAGTTTTTCGGTCCATAATTAGATTTTGTGCAAATTTCGTGTCACGATATGCAAAAGTATTTAGAAATTATCAATCAACTATAGTACAATATAAACAATTTAATAATTTAACTATTATGAAGTTGGATTCCTTATAGCATTAATTGAATTAATAAAAAGGTTGAGGACGAAGCAGATCAATCATTATTGCAAGAAACCTTGATGGCAAATAAACATGTAATATTTCATCACAATTACAATTATAATGACTACAATTACGATTATTACTTGTCACTCGGATTTAAATTACGAAAGTAATACGGATAGAAATTATTTACTTATCTATGGACTAAAAATTTTTTTTATTTGCTTACGCTTGTGCTTCCACTTCCTACGTCCAAATATTTTACTTATGTTTCTATTATGATCTATTAGTGAATAAGTAATTTTTCTGAGTAATCATTTTTAAAATTAAAAATATATTGTTATAACAAATTTTGTGAGTTCACAAGCGTAATTTAATATTTTAGTTTACCAAGTGGGTGGACATAAATTTTTGCATGCATGGCATGGCGGATGAATCTGATCATTATGTTCTAAATCATTTAACGGCTCTCTTTAGCAGTAAGTTATAATAGTATATTAATGTAATTTGCACAAAAATAATAATTTTACAACAGTTAACAAGATTAGTCACCGATCTAAATTACTTTAACTTGTATTTGTATTCTTGTACTTTATTTAATATGCACCATAGAATTACGTTATAATAATAATAAAAAGAACAAGTAAAATTTCTAGTTTTAAACTCTTAATTTAGAAAACAATCAAAATCAAAAATGTAATAATAGTGAAGCGGCGTGACGTCACTCATCATATTCCGCATAAATTGTTTTTATAATTATTTATTAACTTTTAAGTTTGTTTTTACTACAGCTTTAATCCTTACAATTTATACATGACTAGTTTAGGTTAAATGCGGCATCAAATATTTAAGATGCAAATAAGCAAAGATAAAATAATAGAACAATATTAAACTGCAATTCTAAAATGTAAGGATTAAAGTTGTAGTAAAAACAAACTTAAAAGTTAATAAATAATTATAAAAACAATTTATGCAGAATATGATGAGTGACGTCACGTCGCTTCAATAGCAGTACAGGTATGACTAAATATGACTTTTAATTTTATGCCGATGCCAACCAAAGAAAATAAGAAAATCAATGTGGGAAAACTGTATCCTACTATGTGATTTCCCGGCCATTTAAAATGCACGGACAACAGTCGAAAACTGTTAGATCATTATGTTTTTAAAATACATGAAAATAGATCTAAATATATCGTTAATTTAAGTGATTTTATGATCGTATTGTATCAAAAGTTTTAATGTTTATGAAATTTTTTTTAGATATGTTCCAGAAGGTTCAATGACGAGTTGCACCATTGACTACATAAGTACAGATTTCAATAGACTCTCCTATCTGATTATTTATACCACAGCTGTATACGTGATCCCGCTATTTACTCTGATATACTGCTACACTTTCATAGTCTTTCAAGTTGCCAACCATGAAAGACAACTGAAGGATCAAGCTAAGAAGATGAACGTAACTTCCCTAAGAGCCAATTCTGATTCTAGTAAAACAAATGCTGAGTACAAGCTTGCAATGGTCTGCAATGTTTTTAATTTTACAACTGTTATTTACAAGTCGGAATGAATAATTTATAGTATGAATATTTATTAAAACTTCTTAAAATGCTACATATGCACAGAAAAATAAAGGTAAGTGTTTCTGGAAGAACGAGCTTCCTGTCATCAGGCAATTATTATGGATATAATGAAATAAAATGAGCTATTGGAGAATGAATGGTGGGGAAAATTTCGAAAAATAAGAAAAAAATGAGGAATGAAAAAAAATTAAAAATAGGGTAAAAGAGGTAAGAGAAAGAAAACAGCGCAAAAGCACAAATTAAGACATTCACGTAAGCATTACCCTTCTAAGCAATAGATAAAATTTAAGAATGTGAAATCTGCAAGCGACGTAGAGTGGGTATTTCGATCCTGGTTGGTTGTTGAAACGAGGCATTTGTTTGCGTTAGCATCTGCTCTTTCCATTCTATTTCGAGTAAGCCAAGCCCATCAAGTATCAATTATTTTAAGTGACACATTCTATATTCTTACACGAAGATTTTTCACAAAGATTTCAATTCTTTCACTATATATTTCTTAATTAACACAAAGACAGGCATGAAACCATGTAGAACATAAACAAACTAATTATACATCGACGTTGTCATGGAAACAAAACAAAAATATATCATGGTTACAATAAGATACATAAACAAATAATAA
Organism: Parasteatoda lunata; assembly: GCA_949128135.1. Classification (NCBI taxonomy): domain Eukaryota; kingdom Metazoa; phylum Arthropoda; class Arachnida; order Araneae; family Theridiidae; genus Parasteatoda; species Parasteatoda lunata. The sequence continues at coordinate 50,780,851 of OX421971.1, forward strand.
ATCTAAGTTAAGTAAAAGGCGTAGACGAGAAAGAATTATGTTTCAACGAATTCGATAGGTGATACGGCGTTTATACACGTCAATTAACATTCTAACTAATGTGGAGAAACTTAACTGAACTTTAAAAAAAATGGAGCATGAAATTTTGTGGTACCGAAAGTAAAATTGATTAGTGGGTTTAAAATCCTTCGTACCGTCCATTTTTTCTCTTGGTGAAGGGAGGCTCGTAATTCCCTAAACGCTTAGTGCCTAAACTTTCTGAGTAAGATATTTTAAGAAGTTTAAACAAATATTCATGTGTTTTGTTTAAATTAATCAATAATTTTTAATATTTTTTCTTACTTTTATAGGTAGCACTTACTACTGTAGTCTTATGGTTCATAGCTTGGACCCCCTATCTGATGCTTGCTATAGGAGGAGTAATTACTGATAGAACGTATGTTACTCCCCTGACAACAGTATGGGGAGCAGTATTTGGGAAAGCAAGTGCTTGTTACAATCCAATTGTTTATGGTATAAGTCACCCAAAGTACAAAGCAGCCCTATACAGCAAATTCAAATCATGCAATCCTACACCAGTTGATGAATCTAAGAGTGAAGTCAACACAATAAACAGTGAACAATGACATTAGTTTCAGCAGAAGATAGTTTATATTAATCTGCGAAAATTTAGTAATTGATTTTTTGAAAAAGAAAATGTGTACAACAAAATTCATCATTATACTATTTTGATTGTGTTTCTCTCCATAGATGGCATAAGCCATCTAAAATACAAAGCAGTTCTGAACATAAAATTTAAATCACGAACTCTTACACAGTGAACAGAGACAAAAACGAAAATTTCAAAATTTCAACAAAGGATGTGTAGAAAAAAAAGTGTGAGAATCCATAGTTTGCCTATAGTAAGTAGTAAGAACTCCCCCCGTCACAGTCTAAAGCCGTCTGCAAACAAGAAATAATTCATTTTAAGAAGGAGAGCTCCTCTCTCCCCTGATTCCCTTTCTGTCGTAAATAGTTAAACCTCGTAACCATAGTCTCGACTACAGATCCAGACGAATGGCAAGGAGTGTCTTTTCATAGACAGACTATAATAATTGTTATTTTATTTATTTATTTTTTAAATTTGGTACCTGCAAACAGGAAAATGCCGTCCAGTGAACAGTGACATTACAAAAATTTCAACAGAAAATTAATTAAAATAAGTTCTGAAAATTTAGTAGCTGTATCTTATTTAAAAATGTACGTAACAAAATTCATTATTGCATTATTTTAGTTTTGTTTCAGTTCAAGAGTAAGCTCCACGAACCATATAAAATACCAAGAAGCTAGCTCTGTATAATTAATTTAAATTATGAAATCTTATAATCCGTGGGCCGAACTCATTTATCGTTCAAGTTCATTCCGATGCTTTGGGGGCAATTTTTTATTTTTTTATTTTGACAAAAAATATTCAGAATATTACAGTATTTTTAATTTTATAAAGTTCTCCAAAAGTTATTTGATCATAATTTAATAACAATAGATTTTGTTTCACACTCTTTTTTCTTGGACGCTTTCGTACTCTCATCCAATGAAATTGTCGAATTATTTTTTCCTCCGCCAAGCTAACCAATCGCACATCGTTTCTTCGTAGTCGCTAACAGCAATGGGTAAGCAAATCGTTGCATTGAATCATTGCAATGTTCTCAATTTCATTTTAATTCTTCATCTAAATAACAAAAAGGCTCTTTTACAAGATAACTATATATTGATAAAATGTAATTTTACCGCTTTGTTGCTAAATATTTGATCTGCGTTTCGAAAGTTGAATTGTACTAGTAGTCACATTGTAATACGTCTGTTGCTGAGAATTCGTCTCCTATTATAATGCAAAAATATGTACTTTACTTAGGTTAAAAATAATCGTGAATTATCCGCCCTATAATAATTTTTATAATACTCGTATTAGCTGTGATACAACTTTAAAATGAATATTTCTGTACATACCACATCAAATAAAATGAAAGTATTGTGGTCATGTTGATAAAATGATTATGAAATGATTTTTAGAGTTGTTTTTTGATGTAGATAAAATATTAGATACAAAAAAAATTTGTAAAAGTAAGTATTAATGTAATTGAATCATTATTGTTTAAGAAGTATTATTTTTTGTTTCACGAACAGAGGGGCAGCGGTATTGTTTCAAAAGAAGGCTGTTTTAATGGCTTACTTATCAAATATTAATGATTTTAGATAAAGTTGAAGGAAAATAATAATGAAATGTTCAAAGTACTTTAACTTTATCCTTTTGTAGTAAAATTATTTAAAAAGGACTGATACTTAACGATTCAAAAAATTTCTAACGCTCTTAATTTCTTTTTGAAAAATAGAAAAGAAAGTGCTATTAGTCATTCGAAAACAAGAATTTTATTACAAATCACCATAAGTAAAATTAAGTAATTGAGTCCAGAACATTTTTGTAGAATCCAACGCATATTTTATATTTCTAGCATTTTAATTTTACTTAATTTCTATCTGTTTTTTACACATTAAGTGATATATAAATTCAGAAAATAAATTTTTTAATGATATGTGCTTATTCGGAAGAAAGAAAACAAAATTTTTTCACTTTTTTTTGTACCTGACTCCACAGGTGCAAAGTATTTCTAGTTATACAAAAAAAAAAAAAAAAAGGAAAAGAGAAGATTCATCTAAACTTAAAACAAACAATGGAATTTAAGGGATTTTGAGCAGTTTTGCTTTAAAGAATCTGCAAAGAGGAATACAAAAATTTTGAATTTAATATTGAATATCTCTGTAAATTATTTAAATTTAAACATTTGACTTCAGATATTGATTTAAAAAATATGGTCAATGAATTTTGTAACTAGTACTGTTTGAACAAATAACTGAGAAATTTCTCTATATTTAACTGCAAATAATTTATTAATTTTCAAAGCATAATTAAGTTTGAAAAAATATTGATTTTTCAATAAAAACAATATATTCTACACGTTTAATCTATTTCCTCAAAATCTATCTTAGTTTTTTGAAAATTAATGTTGTACCAAAACATTAAAATTTTAAAGAATAATAAGCAAATTTTTTGTAAAATTATTTTAAAAAATTTTGCAACAAAATATTCGGTTCATTGTGTGTAAAATATACTGTTTTCATTTAGTGAAGAGAATTTTAGTAAAAGAAGATTTAAAACAAAGGTACCAAACAATAAATTAAAAAAAAATCTAATTAAATTTATTCTTAATCTTATACAAATGTAAACTTTATAATTTATGTCGAACTAAATTTCGAAACACTCTCTTGTAAGACAAACGGATATTTTGTTTACTAAAAACAAATTTAAGTGATATCTGTAATAAAAAGAAAATAAGAATCGTTTTAATAAATAAGGGGGAAATTAAAAAGTAAATTTTGTTAAAGAAAATCATATTATTTTCAGTAGGGTATCAATTCTTAAAAAGTTGATGCAAATTTAAAATATCTACGCAGTGGTAAGATACATATTTTCTACAAAATTCTAATTTCAAGTACTTTTACCAAAATTCTAAAAAATGATTAAAAATTATTGTAGAAGAAGTATCATGTCTCCTCATATTAAAACTATAATTGTATAAGAATTTTGAAGTATATATATAAAAATTGTACCGTTTTAGCGCGAAAGAACGGGAACGCTATCGTAGTAAATAGACAGCTGCTTTTGCTCTGATTGGTCATCATTTCCAAGTGACGTCACAGTACGCTTCTGATCGCATACTCTTGGGGCTAGAAAGTGAATTAACGAATTCGTGAAATACCGAAAAAGGGAAATACCGAATTCGGGTAAACAAAATAGTTCCTCATTGTTTTGATATCTATCAACTAATGGACTATCAGGTTTTGGAGAACTTTACGAATTTATGTTTCTCAGCCGAGATACTGTTATATTTTGGTGGAATAAAATTTCTCCTCGGATATCGAAACGAAAATTAGTTTAAAACTGCTTTCGGTTCACGGGCTTACTAGTTGATGAATCGAATTGTAATGCCAAAAAGATAAATAAAAAGCATTTACAATAAGAAAGTTTTTTTTAAAAAAAAATATAATTCAATATAAGATGTGGAAATTTAGCACTCAATTCTTTTTATTCATTTATTTATTATTATTATTTTTAAATAGCCGACCGGCCTGTGTAGAGGGCAGGGAACTGTCCTTGCATCAGAAAAGTTCTGGGTTCGAATCCCGGGCAAGGCATGGATGTTTCTTTTTCTCTATCTGTGTTCTGTGCCCTTTCTACTTTGTGTGTGAATGTGACCCGCCCTATAAACGGGTTGTGGTAGTGTGACGTGAGCGACGCTGCTCCACCGCCGAGGCTTCACCACAGGTGCCCACTGGGTAACGAAAAGAGAGTTAGCAGTTCTGGCACTTTCTGTGGCCAATGGACAATAGTTCCAAGTGTCCGTCATTAAAAAATAATAATAATAATTATTATTATTAAATATATCTGTTACCTGCAAAGTGCAAAATATCGAACAGTGACATTACGAAAATTTCAAAATAAGAAATTGTTTTAAATAAAGTGTGAAATCCTTTTTCAAAAATTGTATACAACAAAATACATTATTATAACACTATTTCAATTTTGTTTAATTTCAATTGTAAACTGCATAACCAACACCGAGAAAAGAAAGTCCCACAACTCTTTAGTGATGTTACATGATAGTCTAACGTAAACGATTAACATTACAAATAAATATGTTATGGATAAAAAAAAAATTTAAAAAAAAAAAAAAACAGATATTAGAAAGTCTCTCAGAATGATCAATGCAATCACCTCAAAAAAATTATTAGAAAGAAAATTATTTATAACTTTCAGAAAATAGTTTAATTTTAAGTTACTTATTTCTACTACAATAGTTTGAATGATGATTTATTCTGAATTATTTATTAATGTTATTTAGCTTTTGCTTTACTATTTGATTAAATGTGATATAAAATTTCTTTTCTGAAGTATAAAAAAGTTTTCTAAATTTCCGATTAACAATTTAAAATCTTTTAATTTTGACTTTGTATATATGAATTATGAACAAAAATCGGGAACTAAAAATCAGATCTAATTTACTAAGTAAACCAATTTATTGTCTCATATTTTATAAATACATAAATATAAATTAATAGTTTGATTTAATACAAATATTTTCTTACCACTAAAGAAATAAATTTGTTTAAAGTATTCTTAATATTCCATAAAATATAACGCTTTATAAAAAGAAAAAAAAATTAACAAAATTATAAAGTGTAAATAAAAACTATTGAAAATACATTGCAAAACAGATGTTAAAAAATATTAGTTTCAATAAAAAATTAATAGTAATTCAATAATCAAATAAAAAAAGTTTTTTTTTTTTTTTTTTTTTTTTTTGAAAAAAGGAATTTTTTTATTTTATTTGATATGTTATAGAAAGCTTTTATACTAAATTAAAAATTTTCGAATTGGAAGTGTTAAATGTTACATTAAAAAACGAAATAAAAAGTAATAAGGATTATAATAAGAAGAAAGCTGACAACTCAGAGGAATATTCTCTAAACAGAATGACGTGACCAAAACCAATTTCAATGTTACCTTATAGGGCAAATAAAACTTTATAGAGTTTTATGTGCCCTATAGGGTCAATCTATCTGCAGTCCTTTAAAATTGAAAAAAATTCTTTGTTGAAGAAATTTATGCCTGTATAATGTTTTAACAATGTTTTGCATAATTAACATTGGAAAAGCTGGAGCCACTCAACGCTTTTTCTTACAAGATTTTAATTATTTTTAATTTTCAGTGATATTTTAATTTTTCTAAATGATGTATGAGGCAAAAAGAGAAATTAAATAAAAATAAACAGTTTTAAAAAATTGCTTTTAATTTACATTACTCAAAAAAATAATAATAATAATTCAATTTTCATATTTTTCATTATATTGTATTGATTCAAGTCAAAATATGTGAAGAATATTATATCTGAATATTCAGTCTTCCAAACATGTTTCACTTTAGTATGATAATTTTTCAAATTTACAGTTATTTAGATATAAGAGAAGCAGTTATTTATCATTGAAATTTCTTCAATTTACTAAATCAATTATTGATGAAATTTTAAATAATATAAAAAAAAAATTTTAACTACTTTTTATGGATTTTATACTTTAGTACAAATATAATTGCTATATAATTAATAAATACTGAAATGTATTTTTATTTGTAATAAGAGCCTCATAAAAAAATATATGTAAAAGGCACACGGGTTTCCACGGAGCGTTAAAGGGTTAATTTGTCTTCTTTCTTTTCTTTTTTTTTATTACTTTAAATTTTTTTCAGTGGTTGAAAATGGAACTTTTCAAATTCTGGTGGGACTGGATCACTCATATATGAAACATAATGTACTACTTATATTGAATCATGGTTTTGCTGTTAAATTGATTTGACTATCTTTTTTTTTTTTTAATTGCTTGATCTTCATGGTGCTGGAGTACATAGCCCTCACCCCCCTCCTCCCGTCCTCACGCTTAAGTAAATCGTTTTTAAGATGATGAATCAGGTGTGATGGTAAACAGTGAACAGGGACGTTACAGGGTTACAACACTAAAATTATTCGAAATAAAATATAAAAATTTAGTAACTAAATATTTTTTAGCACAGTACAATACATTTATAACACAATATGCAAATTTTATAGAAAATATATTCATATACTCATCCTTTTACATATTTTTGAATTTTTATTAGAATATGTAAACAAAACATATTTTTAGCGATTAACAATTAAAACTTCGAATCGTTGCATGAAGTAAGATATTTAAAGCAATTGTTCAGCCGTCATAGTTAAGGTCTAAGTATTAGAATTTCGAAATTTTGGAATCGAAGACATACTTCCTTTTCGAAACGTGATCCTTACAGTAAAGAATTTGAAATTAGAATGCGATATTTTCTGCATCAATAATCAATAGCTCGGGAATAAACTACTCCAGAATAGCTCCAAGCTTCCAATTGTTTTTCAGACCCAAAATGTAGAGGAGTAAAACTAATTTTGTCTTTAAAAAAAAAAAAAAAAAAAAAAAAAAAACTCACAAAAATGCATCACAAAGTTGGGTGTGAAATAAAAGATTTTCATTTTCAACGATAAAGAAAATATTCAACTCCTTTAATTTTCACGGCCACTCCATCCGCAATACCGATTCTCTCATTTAATCGACTAAATTTCTTCGAGCTAGGTCTTTTCAAGTAACTATCTGCAATAACATGAACAACAATTATAAAATTCTATAGGCACAGAGATTGCGACCATTTATCAAGTTTTGTTAAAAAATTGAGAACATCAATTTTTTCCTTAAGTTTGCTCCTTTTTTCCTACAGACATACCCAAGTTCTATGTTTCTGAAAATATCTGAATTGTCGCTGCTACGACTGCTTTTTATTTTACTATGAGGCACCGAACATTACTAAAGATTCAAAGAAGTATTAAAATATGAAAAATAGTTGTCGTAAAATTATTTTTATATAGTTATTTTTATTTATTTTGATCACAAAATTAAGCTTGAATTTTGGTGTTTTATTTGTTTTCATTTCATTTGTTCTCATTTGGTGTTTATTTTAGTGAACAAGGAATTGGACTAGTTTAGTATTTTTCTGAACGCTTGCTCTTTTCACCTGCCAAGCCAAAGATAAAAAAAAAAAAAAAGAAAAAAAAAAAAAAGAAAGAAAGATCGAGCGAAATCAAAATATTGTGATTCATTCTTCAGTTAGTATAAGTACCTTTAGTATTGTAAACACAAGTATTGTTGGCATTGTAAACACAAGTAATAAGTAATCAAATACTCCGTTTGCAAGAATCTCAAAGCACAATGATCACGTTGTGAGCCAAATGGCTTTAAAATACACCGGATACAGTAACCCAGAAGTATAGGCGGTATGAAGCTTGCAACGTTCTCTAGTGTAGAAAACACCATCCATAGATTTTATACTTGTAAATTAAAAAAAACAAAACAAAAAAACATGAAGATGCTTGTCTGGGAGTAGGTACGAGTTATGCCTTTCGAGTTGGTCCCTTTCTGTGATTTTGAAATTTTTTTTATTTATTTTTATTTCTCAGGGGTGCTGCCCGAAAGTTGCCAAGACTTGGCGATTATTCTTCCGCAGATCGATCACAATACGAAAATCTCCCCATCAATTCGAAAAAGTGCTGTTTCTTGCTCATTTATAAAAAAATATCATAACTAAATCTTAAAGTAAAATTTAAGGGAATGAATTAATGAATCAGCGAATGGGGGAACGTAGAATTCGTTGTTGCTGTACTACTTAAATAATTTTAGAACTGAAAACTTTAAAAAATTTTTATTTTGCCAAATAAATCGTTAGGTAGTTAGGTAGCCTAGTGTGGAGACCGGATAATGTATTCCAGTCTACCATAACATCATCTTATTTTGTATATAAACTGTAAAAGTACAATACCACACCAACCCTTGCATGCACAAATATTGTTTTTAGATTATCATTCAGAATGATTCCCACACCGTTTTCAAGAGCCTTTTTATTTCATATCTCTTATAGAAGAATAGCAGATGCATAAAGGACGAAAAATTGGAAGTGAAAATTTAAGTATACGTCCGTCTAGTGACGTCATGGCACGTGTAAACGGGGAGTTACTCTACATTTACTCCAGTTTTGGCATCTAACGCGTAAAGTCACAACCGATCGAAAACCTGACCACCGATTCTCTTTGTCTGCTTCTAGGTAAGCATTCCCAGGCGAAGACAGTCCCGCAGTAGACTGATCGTTAAAACACGGTTCCCAGCAGATTACCGAAGTCAAGCATTACTGGATGCGGTCAGTGTGCGGGTGGGTGACCACTCGGATCAGTCTGCGTAGGGACCGAGGGTGTGCGGTATTGGTCCTCGTTAAACTGTTCTACCGTAAAGTGCTCGACTTCGCGAGCAGGTCGTCGGGCTACCAAAGCGGGGGTGCCACCCCCTCTTCAGAGGATCTAAATTGTGACGGCGTGTCTTTGGATCATCGTCAGGAATGTTTCCCAGACCGTCGTCAATAGCCCATTGTGCAGCTCTAGTGCGACGTAAATGAACTACAACAACAACCAGGCGAAGACAACTTCACAATTTCGAGTTTGGTGGGAATTGAGGCTTGTGATGAATGCCTCATTCATTTCATCACGTGGTTATTTGTAGCCTTTTTTAGACTTGTAACGGTGGAAAACTTCCTTTAGACTCCATAATTTTTTTTTTTCTTATTCTTCTTGGACATGGAAGGACCATTCTCATTGCCTGAAATTTTTCGCGCCTGCTAATGAGAACTAGATTCGTTGAAACCATTCACTAGCGAAAACTCGCCAACCAGATTCTGACTAGCTTCCAACAAGTTTTATTCAGTAAAAATAACCCTTTACGTGCTATCTGAGGAGTTTATAGAACCAGATTCACGGCCACCATTTTTTTCAATTTAACCCATCAGTTTAAAAATTTGAAGTAAAGTGAAGTCAGGTGTAGAAGTTGTAGAAAGCTCGATAAATAAATTATGTTTAATTAATTATATCATTTAATTTATATACAAAGATTTTTTGCAATTTATCTTAATTTATTTATATTATTTAGCACATTTTATTTAAAAAGATACGTGATTTCTACACACTTTTAGGAACAAACTATCAAATTTCCCGCGTTAATGTACGTGACGTCATAATTCAATGGCTGACTCTAGATCGTTCCATTAAGTTGTGTATCTCTAGCTAATGTTATGTATTTATTCGTATTGTTTTATAGTTTATTTGATCGCCATAATTAATTAATGAAGTATTATTGAATATAACCGTTGCTATTCAAAGGTAAGTAAAAGACTCAATAGTAACTAAACGTAGGCCTAACTAGTGTTAAATAAGTAGCACGCTAACAGCTACGTGTAAATTGTGATTTTTTTAATTATACTTTTAATAATGTATACTTTATGGCTAAATCTACACTGATTCTAGTAAAACAGCGAACTACAACATTGAAAAGCTCGCAGAAGTAAAATTTAATTATTAAAATACGGAAAATATTTCTTTGTTTGGAATAGCCGCCATTGTTATTTCGGAAAAGGATCACTTGTTTTTAATTTCTAATATAGTTCGATGCCGCCTAATTTATTGATTTCGGAGTTAAATATGAAATTTATTTAAATAAAATTTAAACATGAGACTAGTTTACATTTTTCTACACATGCATTATCGATAAAAAAGACTCAGATATTTTAAACAGGAATCAATAATTAAAATAAAAAACTATATTCATGGTTTTGTTGCAGAACCAGCTCCAGTTGGCTCTGAATAAATTTTTACGATAATTTATTCAGAAAAAATACATAATTTTTCTGCTTAAATATCGGAAAGTTCAAGTGCTCATTAGTTGCGCACAATTATTAAAATTTTAAAGAGCTTGCAGTTAATAAAAAATGCATTGATAAACCAGCATATATATAATAATTTATTCAAAAAGGAATTAAATACTAATTTTTAATGTATTATACGCTTTTTAATCTTTAATGTAATATTTTAAATTAAAACTGATTAGTACACATGCCCTACAGATGTATATTATTAAAAAAGAAAAGCTAATGTTGAAACTGATTCTAATACTAATTAAAAATGTAAGATTCTATCAAACAACATAAACAATATTTAATTACGATTAAACATGGTTATAACATCAGCATATGCCTTTAGACCCTACATATAAGTAATAAACTATAATTTTTCTTTTATATATATGAAAAAACCAAACCATTTTTTTCCATGAACAAATTAGGCTTCCTCAAAATAATGGGGAGATTTCCAAATTATGATCTGTTGCAGAATAATTGAGTCTTTGCAACTTCCGGGCAGTGGTCCGAAGGAAACTAAAAAAAAAAAAACATCACAGAAAGTGACAAACTCGAAAGGTATAACTCCTAGCCACCACCGGGCAACATCTATATGTTTTTAAAAAAAACTACTTGACATCTTGGTGATTGCAGTTAGCGTGGCAGATCACGATACGGAAATATCCCCAAAATAATAACTTAAGTAGGAAATTTATCTGCAGTCTCATACTACTTAGGTAAACTATTTGCACTAAATAGTTGCCAAGTTTTGAAGACACCTGAAAAGTAGCACACAAGAAATTAAAGATAAATCACAAAAAGGAATTGTGTGTTGTCAACTCCTGGCAGATTCTATTACAGGTCCAGGTGCAATAGTCATTATGTATAGTCTCGCAGTCAACTGATCCTTAAGACAAGTTTCCCAGTGTAGTCCCACAATGGTTCTTAACATGGTTCCATCACCATGATGGAACATGATAAGTCAAGCATCAGTTTGCAGGTGGTTGGCCATTTTGACAAACCTGCGAAGGAGCTGGGGGTGTGCAGTATCAGTCCTTGTTTAACTTTTCTACCGTTAAATGATTAACCTTGTATGAGATTAGGTTACCTAAGTGGTAAAATCACCTCTTCTGCGGAAAATTAAAGTGGTATGTCTTCGTATAGTCCTCAGGGATGTTTCCCTGACTGTTGTCAATAGCTAATTGTGTAACTCTATTGCAACGTAAATGAAGCACTAATATTTTCTGTGTATAAACATATTTTATTAATTGATATGAGGGAGATTTCTGCTTGAAATATTTGCCAAGTTTTAGAAACATCCAGGCTATAGCATGTAATGCTATCTAGTGTTTCCACACTCACCTGCCCAAATAAAAACCATGTTTTTTTTTTTTTATAAAAATAATAATAAAACCCATATTTAGGTTGGGTTATTTTTCAGATATGATAATAAAAGACAAAAATTATTGCTACGGCTCTTTTAATTCCCTGACATTTTTGAATAGTTTTCTCGAATTATTCTACCATTTTTAAGTTACTAATCTTTATTACTTTCTAAAAAGTTGTTGACCAAATATTTTTCTGATGATTGAAACTGTCCCTCAGATTATAAGGGCATTTTATCTTCAAGGAAATTAAATAACTGCAACTTTTCCTTAATAACGGCTATGTCTCCAAAAATCATCAATAGGCAGAAATGTCTCAAAAATTATCTTTATCATTTCAAAGTTAAAAAAAAAAAAAAATACTTAAAAATTAATGTTGTGCCCAAACTTCAGCGAATCTTATCACACAGCTTATTTCATTATTTTAGGAGGCATCTAATTTTAAAAAAAAATTACCTTTTATCAATGATAATAATTTATTATTAATAATATCTTAATAATCAATGATAATAATTTATTATTAATATCTTAAATTTGTAATTCTTTTTTCTCAGTTTTCCCCTTTCGTTTCACATTTAGTTAGGTAGTCGCACACTGACATTGTGATCAGTGAGTGACATTAACATCACATGCTGATCTGGAAACTTACCTTCATGAATCAAACACTGGCTCGAAATTTTTTTTTTTTTTTTTTTAAGTATTTTTTTTAATTATATTTTTTATATTTCAAATGTTTTTTTTTACTCTTTTAATTAAATTATTACTTTTGCAGAAATTGCGCTTTCTCTGTATCATGCATCACACTTTTCAGAATATTCTTCTATGGGGTGACAGAGTTTAAATCAAATTAATTTATTAAAATTGAAAAATTTTTTTTGGCAAGTTCTTATTTAATAAAAAAAAAAAAAAATGAAATGATGCTGTGTATTTTTTTTATATTTATTTGTTAGCTTTTTAAAATAAATTTTATGTTCAACATATATCTTCCAATATTAACATTGTATGCTGTTATAGATATAGGAATTAAATTATTTCATTATCTTCATGATATACTATGTGCTTGTCCCTTCTCTCAAAAAAATAAATAAATAAAATAATGCTCAATAAAAACCCTACTGTGTTATTTTTTTTTTTTGTGGTGGCACACAGTACTTTAAAAAGTAACGAACGTTGTAGATGAGACCAGCTTGAAAGAAAAACTTGTATCCCCTTTATGACAAGATAAATAGATTTTTTCTTCACTTTGTTCTAAGTTAAACAACCATGCAATTTCATTAGGGGATTTCAGTTGGTGTAAATAGGTATCCATAGGGTAATTTATTTGAATTTTTGAAATTTAATACATGGGGAATGGTTAGAGTAAGATAGTGATTTGGCGAAAACCGAATATTATGCCAAAAAAGCAGAATATTCGACAGCCAAATTCCAATATTTTTTAAGAAAGTTTTTAATAAATAAAATTTTTAATAGAATTTTTATAAATATTATATATATAAATAAATAAAATGCTTAAGCTCAAATTCTTAAAAGCATTTCCTATGTATTGTATTTTAAAGAAATTTATTTTAATTTTTCCTTGCACTTTTATGCAATAATTTGGGCATGAGATTGTTAAACTAAGGCACCCATTTTCTGCGAATTAAATATCAAATCTATGTCCATGCAGAGGCATGCTATATGTACTTATTACTGACTCTGATTCGTTTACTCTGAATTTTTTAAATTTTTTTCTTCAGCTTTTTTTTTTTTTTTTTTAAAGCATAAAGCTCGCTCTATATCTCTGGGTTGTAACATTTTGTGTTACTGCATAAAAACTATATTGCAATTAGAAGCTTAAAATTAAGGAGAATTTACATATTGATTTATGGCCAAGTAATGAATTGGAAGTATTCAGTTGATCAGATACTAATTAATCAATATTTTGGCGAAGGTTCTGCCACAAATTATTTAAATTTATTATCAACTAAATACTTATGTAAAAAAGAGTTATCTATGGACATTAATGAATATGAGTCAACAAAGTCAAAGTAATTTCTTATATATTATAGTAGTTTAAAAATAAGTTCACATTTTAAATTCATATAATTTTGCATATTTAAGTTGTTTTTCAAGAATCTTGAAATTTATTATTCAGTTGCTTGCATGTTTGCTGTTAAGTTCTGTTTGTCTTTATTTATATTTTTGTATGCTTATGCTTTTGTATGCTGGGTATTCCAACTATTTAAATTCTAATTAAAATAGGTTTTTTGTTTTATTCAATTAACAACTGCTACACATCAGGTTAATATCAGTCACTGTTTGATTCAGATTTTGGAGGAAAGGTGTCTGCACCAATTTTCTTTAATTACCTTGTCATGTAATGTACCATTTGGTTGCATGAACAGCTAGATAATGACTAATGCTTTCAGAGCTCATTCTAGGCAGGGTAAACAGGGCTAGTCAAAAGGTCCTTTTAGGCCGAGTTCTAGCTGCTTTTGCTTTCCTCAGTGAAATAGATATCCCACAAATACAAATTGATAATTTGTAAGCTACAAATCGTTTGTGGTCACCCCCTTTTACATGGTGGACGCTAGAGGACGGGGGTTTGAACAGCGAGAGGACCACTCGTCTGGTCAGCGGAAGGGGAGATAAGGAGTGATAGATTTATGAGGAATTAGAATGTAGAACGCCTTATCTTAACAATTTGTTCTTGTGGAATATAACATTTCTTTCAATTTGTTTTTGTGGGATATCTATTTCATTGAAGGAGTTTTTGCGACCTAGAACTCAGCCTTAGTCAAAAGAATCCACCCCTGATACAGGTTTCCCCTGAAGTAAATTAGTGCCCTGATATAATAGACTCCATACCCTTTTTGCCCTATCTTTCCTCAACCCTTCTTTGTTTTTCCCCCAAACTCTACTATGGATTTCTTAAACTTTTGTTATTTTCATCACTTTTTATTTAGTTTGTCATTGCTGTGATAAATAGATTTATAAAAATAGCTATCACACCCCATTGTTGCACTTGTCTTTGAAAGTTTGCAGTTACTTCCACTATCATTAAATCATAATTATTAATCATTTTAATTATTAAATCATAACTACAGACACTTAAAAACATACATTTATTATTTTATTAATATATACATGCATTTTAAGCTAATTAGCCCATTAATTCGATATATATGTTAATTTATTAATAAAAATTAGTAACTAATATGATTGCTTTGCTACTTAAAGTAAAAAAAAAAAAAAAAAATTCTTTTACTATTTGAAATTTTTTTTAATAGAACGTGTAAATCCCGTAGAAAGAAATTATTGCCTTTTTAGAATAATAATGTCCTTTTTTTAAACTTTTGCACCCTGCCCTTTTTTCTACCTAGAATGAGCTCTGAATGCTTTGAACTTTTATTTCAAAAAGTTTGACAATTAATCATTGTAAAAAAACATTTATTTTGACCTTAAATTAAAAAAAAAGACTTTTTATTTAATTTTTTGTGCTTGGAACACCCTGTGTGAAAATTTGCATGTTGACTGCTTTTATTTTGGTAAAGCATTTATGTATATATTTTTTACCTCTTTTATTGAACTATATTAAGCATGGTTTTGTTGTTAAATTAATTTGACTATCTTTTGTTCTTCTTTTGTTTTTTTCATTGCTTGATCTTCATGGTACAGGGGTACATATGTACCATCACGTGGAAAATCCAGTTTTAGAACAATTCTCCTCATTATCAGGGATAGATGCTTGGAATATTCTATCAACGGAGGAATTTGCATGTAAGTTTTACAATTGGTGCTTTAATAAAGCAATGGTGTTTTTTTTTATTTTGCCTTGTTTTGATATTGCCTTTGGACCTAGCAATTTGATTAGTTTCACCTAAATTAAAAAATAAACAAAAACATTCATAATAAAGATGCATGTGTATGTTATAGTTTGATATTATTAGCAAAATGATTAAAAACTAAATTGTAAAAAGTTTTGAGCGCATAATATAAGAAAGACTTGAAGGCACTGATTTCCTATTAAAAATATGCTGGTTCATTAATCTAAAATATGTATATGGGGCATAATATTTTTTTTTTTTTAAGGAAAACATTTTTATTTTTTTTAAGGAATTTTTTTTAAGGTATAATTTTTTTTTTTAAGGAAAGTTTTTAATTAATCATAACAGGCTATGATTAATTAAAATTTTCTTTTAATTTCATTTTTATCTTATTACTGAGTGGCACTGATTTTCTGTCTATTTAATGTGTAGACTAATCTTTTTATGTATATATAACATTAATGTTCTGTATAATTTTTTGCAAGTTTACGGTCACTCATTAAAATTAGTTTAAACAAATCCTTTCAAATTCCAATTTCTGTGAGAGCTCTGCGAAGTTCAAAGATGTCGAGCCTTATTCTTAGTTTCATAAAAAATGATGAAGAAAAGACAATTTAACAAAAACAATTTCTCACTTTTTTTGTTTTGAACAGATTTTTCTAATGTTACATCTTATAACATATCTCCTAACCATGGCCAAGCACCTACTCCTGTTTTTCATATCTTTAGCTATAGTAAGAACATATGCATAAGATACATGAATGCATGATCGCTGTTCACAGAAAAATTGTTATCATTGCAAACATAAAATTGTCTACACTCCTCGATTTTATTAGAGAGGGAATTTCTAAATCCTGAAAGTATAAATCTTAATGCATAATTTTCTAATCACGTTAGCACTAAACGTACCATTGCATTATTAGGGATCTGTCCAGGCCAAATTTACTACAGCTTAGCGGTACCTTCACAAAATACTTTTTCTTAAAATTTTATTTTTGTATCCCGTAAGAAACGATAAATCCATATTATTGTGTTGATTTTTTAATATTTTTAATTTTCACAAATTATGTCTAAATTTTCACAAAATAGGTACCTCTCAGAAAAACCTAGATAGATCCCTGATTATATTATAAAGTGTTGACGTGTTAATTGTTAATAAATGCTTGATATTAAAATCATGTTAAATGAATAATGATATTGGATTTTTAAAATGCATGAAAGCATATTGCAATATTGAGTTATGAAATTGTCTGAATCTGCATCTCAGTATGATTATTTACCCATGTGAATATGAATCACGATGTTCTTTTTTTTTTATCTCACATTTGAATTGAGATGTGTAATTTTTGAATCACGGATTGAATTGCGATTCTTAATTTTTTAAATTAAGTGAACACTCCTGAAAATTTTAAGGTATCAGCAAAATTTAGGCAGTTTTGCTAGTGTATGTATGCACAGTATGCATTTATAGTATCTAACTCTGGATTTGGGCTTATTCATGTTCATATAGCTCCTACATAGCAATGTTGAAAGTGTACATATGTACATGTCAAAAGAACTTTTTACACACAAAAATTTTTCTAAAATTTTAAACTATTTCTATTGACTTGTGTTCAGTCTCCTTTGATTCAACATAAAAAGAATACATGAGGAAGCTCACCTCACTTGTTTAAATAGCTATGTCAGTTGCAGAAATATGTACAAGTACAAATTTGTACTTTTTCTACTTAAAACTCTTATAACTTCGTAATTAGTCAGATTGTCTCGAGATTGAATTCATTCAATTTAAAGAAAAGAGATAAATGCGTTTAATACCTTACTTGCCCTTAAAAAAAGGGGGGAGAAGCATACAGACGGAAGTAGGCAGAATTTACAAATGTTATTTATGAGAACACAACAAAGATTCCTATAGAAAAATATCTTGGGTATTAAATTTTAGCAAGAAATGTCATATTTTATAGGACTATCCATTTATGATGATGTCTACAAAACAAAGCATTGTCTGCAATAATATGATTTTTTTTGCGTTTCCTGCAAAAGCTAACTAAACATTTAATTTGAGGCCATTCAAACATTACAAAAGTACCTAGAGGATAGGGGTTAAATTATTATATTAAATTTAATAATTGTGATAGTTAATTTAATTTAGCATTATGATTCTTCTTAAATTGTTGTAACTGGTAAATGAAGGTAAATTAATTTTAAATCACAACACAATGTCAACATTACGATTCTTTAATAATATATTTTTAATTCCAATCCAGATACAACAGGGTTCTATAGTTTACTTAATTTTACAAATGCTTGACACTAAATTCTCCCTATTTTTTTTATTTTTTAAAAGTGCAAAAGTGTAAGAACAGAATTTGGAATAACTTCGAAAGATTCATATTTGTAATTGCTAGTTAAATCTAGGCAAGGAAAAGGTTGAAAAAAACTTTTTTTGTGTAAGTTTTAGAGGTCAAAACTTCAGATTGAAGGTAAACACAAAAAATTTCTAGAAAATATTCTATTCAAAATTTTATGAAGATTTTATGAAATTCTCTCAAGTAAAATGAAATTTTAGAATTATGTAGTTGAAGGGATACAGACTGCATGAAAAAAAATTTGAAACTTTCTAATTTGAGTTTTCAAATTAAAAAAACCCACAAATATTTCAATATTTGTGAAATGTCCCGTATGTAAGGATGAATTTTGTTGAATGACCCATCTTGTCTTTAGAATAAGCAAATTGTTAAAGGGCAAGACTGGGAAATTTATCCGGTGGCCACTATCCACAAGAGATAAATTTTATTGGTAAACTTTTTCTTCCCATTGGCCATTTTTTGCATGAAGTCTCTTAATAATGATTTTGCTTCTAAATTTTTATAAAAGAATATTTTTCTTAGTTTAAAATTTTTTGATTAATATTATTAGATATTGTCTTAAATTAATATTATTATAACATATTTTGAGGAAGAATAATAATTTAAAAAAAATGAAAAATAATATATATAATAGGTTTCATTTTCAAATTTATTTTCTGGTAGTCAATTTTAAACTTCTGTATCAGAATGAAAAATAATGACTAACTCTGGAAAATAAAGCCTCTTAATTAAGATAAATCTGCATATTCTTTCTTTTTTCGTAAATCTTTTGCCTTTTTCAGTTTCTATTTTTTCAGATAAATCTTATCCTCCAGTTATTTCCATTTTTTTTTCTTTTAAAATTTTTTTTGTTAAAGTTTTCTTTTTGGAAATATTACTTTTAGGGGGGGGGGTTCATTTACTATTTCTGTCATCCCCCTTCCACTTTATTGTCATTTGGTATCAGTGTGACAAAGACTAAATACTGCCCCCCCCCCATTTAATCTTTCAGAAAAGAAAAGTCTAAACAATGCAGTATTTATTAGCCTTAAAAATTAGATCTCATGCATTTTGCTGCCTTCATAATTAGAAGTGCTAGTTGAAGAGATAGCTTAAACTAAACTTTCAGGAATAATTATTACAAAACTACTAAAGTTATAAAAATAATATATTATTCACAAAAGAGTCCCATTTTTTGCTTGACAACAACAGAGTAAAAAAACATTCATTTCCTGATTCAACACATGTGTGAGGCCTCTTTGCCATGCAGTCAATTTGATGTAATTAAATTTAATAAATGTATTTTTTAATTCCATTTTTTTAAAAAAAAATTTCATCTCATCAAATGCTATAAAATCGTAAATTTGAAGAAACAAATAGAATTTTGGCGAACGATTTGCCTACCAACAAGAAAAATAGGTTTCCCATGATTCTGAAAATTATTTTAACATGAGTCTTTTTTTTTTTTTGGAACAAATCTTATATTTTTTGTTCAATATTGTAAGCAACAAGAAATATTATCTAAGCATAAAATACAGATTTGCTGTTCGCTGCCGGACCATGCACAGGGGTCTGTCCAGGCCGAATTTTCTACCGTTTCGCGGTACCTTCACAAATTCAACTTTAGGAAAAAAAGTAGTTTCACAAATTTAATTTTAGGAAAAACGGTAGTTTCACAAAGTACTGTTTCTTAAAATTTTATTTTTGTATCACTTAAGAAACGATAAATCTATATTTTTACCATATTTTTAAATATAATTTTTAATTTTTCACAAATTATGTCTAAATTTGCACAAAATAGGTACCTCTCAGAAAAACCTAGACAGACCCCTGATGCAGTATCACGTAATGAAACTCTTTTCCATGGTTTGTGTCAACAAAGCAGATTCAGCAGCAGCTAGATGTGTATTATCATCATACTGTTTTTGCAGAAAATAAATTTTTGAATGACAGTAGCTTATTGAATTTTGAAATTAACTTATGTAAAATTTAGAAACTAAAATGATTGCTAAAGTAACAAAATTTGACTTTGATTTTATCTTTATAGATTACCACTTTTCCATGATAAATATAGTGTAATCACCTGGCAATTAACGTGTTAAACCTATGCATAAATTTCAATAAATAAATCTTTGTGGGTAGTACAAAAACTCATAAAGCAGAATCAAATTTTATTCAAATAACTTATCTTTTATAGTGATTATTTTTTTCTGAATGATTACATCACGACAGTTAAAATATGGCAAGACAGTGAAAATTCTTTTATTAAAAAGGACTTAATTGAAGTGCTTTACTTAAAATGAAATATATATATTTAAAAGACAGTCAAAATCTCAAAAACACCAAATGTTGCTTCAGGTTTATCCTTATATTAGCCCAGAATCATCAAAAATTAACCCCAACCTATTCTTATTTATTTTCTTAAAGACTACAAAACATCTATATTTTTCACCCATATATATCATCTCCATTCATTGCTCATTTACTCCTCCCCAATTGCAAAATGACTAGATTTGAATTTGCATTTTATAAAATAGTTTAATTTGTAGGAAATTTGTATATTGATTTGAAGTTTTCAGTGAGAAAAAATCATAAATTTTTAAGATTTGCCTTTGGATAATACTTTTGATATTTAGCTAATAATTTGAAATTCTTAGCATGAGCCCTGTAATGGTACATCAGATTTTATTTTTTTAATTTATAATTAGCCTATTATTTTTCCTTAACATAAAATTCTTTCTATGAAATGTAAAAAATTAATTTTAGTTGAGTTAATGCAGATCTAGTTTTTAAAACATTTTTAATCACTAAAAGTAAGGTGCACTCGTGAAAAATATTCTTTTTTTTAAAAATTTAATAATACTTTTGATAGAATGTAATGCTATACAATCTGTTTTAATAAAGTGGCGTGCTTATAATCTTAAGTTTTGTTTGCATCTTGACTGTAGTTAAATTTAAAAGGAGTATGGATGCAGGTACTTACCCTTATTTCTTTCTAGAAATAGTTTTAAGGAATAAAAAAAAAAAAAAAAGAAATATCTAGTGAAAATATATTGAACTTAAGCATCAGTAACAAGATACACTTTGCATTACTGTGTGTGTGTTAAATTGTATTTTTAATAATATTTTTTTCTTGCTTTATTCTATTCAAAATATATATTTAAACACTGTAGCTATTAACATTGACTCAGTCATAAATAGTGCTAATTAATTGCATTAAACTGTTTTCTAAGTAAAAAAAAAATAAATTAAAAGTATGCATTTTAAGGAAATTTATTGTATGATCTTTATTATTAAGTTATATAATTCCTTTTTCTAAGAGATGACGTAGTAAAGTTTGTTAGATAAATATAGCTTTGTCTAAAGATGCATTGAAAAGTTAGTCCAGCTTTGGATGAAGCTTGAATGGTCAAGCCAGCTGAAGGGAAGTGCTTAGGTGCTAAAAGGAAGTGCAAAAAGTTGCAAATGTTAGCCTGCTTAGCATACCTAATTTTTGTAAAGGCTCCATTCAATTAGGAATCAGCCTTCATCTTCCTTTCTCAAGTCCTATAAAGTATCATTTTTGAAACCATCCAACAATTTAGAAATAGGTTTCGTAAAGGGTTTAATTACTAGTGCATTATCTTTTTCTCTGTACCCGGTATGATTTGACACATAATGAATGTCAATCTTTTTGAAAATAGATTTAAATTTTTTAAACTCACTAAACATAAAAGCAGGTTTCATTGTAATAAATGCCAACATATGCATAAAAAATGTATCGCATGATAGTTTTTGATAATAGAGTTTCATTGTTTCATTTTAGGTAATTCTTCCAAAATGATGAGTGATCATCCACTTATTATCTCTGATAGCCATTTGGATCATTCAAGCTTCATTACTATGAAAAGTCAAGGTATAGAGGAAGTTGTTCTAGACCCAGGCCATGTCAGCCAGTACTTCATACATGATTCTGTTCCTGGTGACTTGATTGTTGAACAACACAATGTTGGGGTCTCAAGTGAAGATCCCCATGCAGAAATCATTCTTGTCCCAAATACAGTCATCAAACAAGAAGATATCATAGAGGGAGGTGAGGTAATAATAGGATCTACAGTAGGCAATGAGGTCATTATAGATGATCATATGGATGTTCATTTAGACTCTGATCAATTTGCAATTGGTTCCTCAATTGATATATGTTCTGATCAGATGGATGACGGCACATTTGATGATTCCAAACTGGTCATTGATACAGAGTCAGAAATTTATAATGTTGAATCATTATCACCATCAGTTGTGTACGATTGCGGCGAATGTGGTGTTATATGTCGAAGCAGAGCTGCTTTGAAAAAGCATATAAAGTGTCATGGTAAATCGCAAAAAGGGAAAAGCAAAAAAAGTTCAAAAGTGAAATGTGCTTCTAATAAACGTTATACTTGCCCTTCTTGTACATATTCGTCTCAACGTAGGGACAAGCTTGATAAACACATGGAAGCACATGTCATGCATGACGGAGTTCATCCTTGTGGTAAAAAGCGACATAAGCCTGAAGCATTACCACAGCGTCATAGACATAATGCTGAGGAGTATAAGTGTCCTTACTGTCCTTATTCATGCACTGTTTACAAAGCATTGAGGAAGCATCAAAAAGTACATTTGTCTGGGAATGAAACTTTCACATTAAAATTAAGCTGCAAAATTTGTGGAAAGGACCGTTCTACAGAAATGGAAATGCAGAGACATATGCGCAAACATAAAAATGATGAGCATTTTCTGTGTGATCTATGTAACTTTTCTAGTGTACAATTAAAAAAAATTATCCAACATCGTAGAATGCATACTGGAGAAAAACCACACTTGTGCCCACATTGCAGCTACCGTTCTGCTCGCCGGGACAATCTTAGGTCGCATGTTCGTAGAATGCATAAAAGAAATAACATGTATATTGACACTTTTAATCCAAATGAAGAATCTGCATTGAGTATAACATATTAATGTAGGTAATATGAATATTAATAAATTTTTTAGGCATCTGTAAGGCTGTTTACAGATATTAGCAATAACCCAGTTAAAATTTGTAAAAACTATATAATTTGTGTAACATAAACATAGTAGAAAATTCTTACCTTTTTCATTTTAGCTGAGAAGAACAAAAGAATGTTTTAGAGAAAGTTTTAAAGAAATATTTGTTTTCTAGCAGAAAACTATTTTTGTACACATAAATTCAGCTAAATTTTTATTGTATAGCTGACCATATTACCTCAATTTATTTTGTGATATTAAAATATTTTTTTTGTCAGAGGTTGTCCTTTTAAATGTATTTTTAATTTTTCAAATATTTAAGATTAATTTGTTATTGCTTTATAGTATTAAATGCATTTTAAAGATGAATTAGCTGAGAAATATGAATAATATTAATATGCTATGTAAGAAAAAATTACAGTAACTGTCCTAAATTTTGTATTTGAATAAAATTACTACATCACTTTACACCTAGTAAGAGTGAAAATGTGTTTTCTTTTTATTTCTGATCTATAAAGCTTGAAGAAATATAAATATTCATTCAATGATAGGCTCCATCTTTTGGTTATCTAATAATTCGCTTGAAAATACTTTTGTATTGTATTTTAATATTAGTTAAATTCTTTATAAATTCTATCTTGTAAAGAGGTTATGCACAGGGTTGAAAGAGTTTGGTTTAATTTTTTTTTTAAAAAGTAATGTGCCGAATAATATTTTAAGTTCTTAACTGATATTAAGTAAACCATACCAAAGTATTTCATAGTAATTAACTATTCCTTATCACTATTAATGTTTTCAATAACAATTCAAAAATATCCACTTTTATTCTTTAAATATGCTAACATAATAATAATAAAAGACCTGAATACTTTAAATATGCTTTTATGTGACTTTACAACACCACTTATCATACAAAAAACATTACTTTAAAAATTTTACTTTAGTTTATATTTGTTAAAAAGTGATTTTTCCTCTTGCTGGACTGTAATAAAAATGCAATACTTCAGTCTTGTTTATTTAATATCACTAGCTGTGTACAATTTATAATATAAGTACTACAGTGTTTTCACTACAGCACGAGAATCTCGCATTAAAAAATGATTACAGCGAGAAATTCGCGCATTCCATAAATCAATTTCAAAATCCGTGAATTTCTCACATTTTGGAAAAAGCTTCACATTACGCCATTTAGAATAAATCCATTTCATTCACTTTTCTTCCTGGATCTTTCATTATTTTCAACATCTGCCCCATTATCTAGTTTCCCTATTTACCAGTATTGTTCAGAACCTTTTTGAACAACAGAATCCCTTCCAGAACACATTTCTCTGCAACCACGTGTTTACCATAGGTAAGGTTTTTTCATTTAAGATGTTCAAATTTTTTATGCACTAATGTAAGATGGACAAATGCCTTGTAAAGGTAAAATTTTCTATTATGATGCAGCAAAAATATTCAAAAGAAATGATTTAAAAAAATTAAAGAAATGAATTTTTTTCAAGTATTAAGAAATCTCACAACTTTTTGAAATCTCACCCTGTTTTTAAGAAAGGGTGAGAAATTCTCTTTAATTTCTTTTCTATGATGAAAACACTACTATCAAGTTTTGTAAAATATAATTAATTTTTAATTCATTATAACAATATAAGTATATTTAATGAAATATATCACATTGATTTTATATTATTAATTAAAAAATACTTCAAAGTAATGGAATGATGAACAGGTGCAAAAATGGACATTGGTTGCATGTAAAATAGTTAGTAAGTTTTAGTAATCATGGTTTAATAATCAAGTGTAAACTACTTTTTTTCATTTATTTTAATACTAGTTGAATACCTGTTTTTCGTATGGGGTGTAAAAAAAAATCAATAAATCAGTACTACATAAACTTCAAGATTAAGCTTCACTTTAAGACAAATACTGATAAAAATGAAGCTGAATGAATTCCAATGTTTTTTTTTTATGTATTATATTTTAACCTTTTTGGTGGCTTTAGGTTATTAGATTAAGCAAAACACGTACTTAATTATTTATCTCATCAAAATAAAGATTAACTAGATTCAGTATCATCTGGTGTAATGTTGCTCTAGGCAACTTGTGAGGGGTGTGAAAATCTATTCTCTTGGTTTAATATTATCTTTAGGTTTTAATAATATCAGAGTTATGAAATTTCTGATTTTCCTGAGGAAAAATATTTGGTTATTTGTCTTTATTTTTAAGCTTTTTGTCTTGACACTTTTGATTTGTGTGTGTCCAGACCATCCCATTTTCTGTGTATACTAATGCAGTTCTTAAAATAATTGGTTTGAATAATCAGAAGATTTGGATTTTCAATCTAATATCTATTTACTTTAATTATTAGTTCATTCAGAAGGGTATTGAACACAAATACTATGGCATATATTCACTGTGTTTCCATTTTGAAATCCCACTGAAAAATATTTAAGAAATCATGAACTCAATTGTACATTTTATATAAATATTGGTATGAAAGAAAATTAACTAGATTATAAAAACTATTTTTTTAATGAACTGTGCCATTAAAATTTCCTGAATATTGATTTCAAATTGTTATGAGTTTAGTATTGGTACTCTATTAAAACAATTCATATTAGCCAGACAATATTAAAAAAATTTTTTTTTTAATTGATTTATATTTTAGGGAACTCATTAGAACACATTTACCCTTTATAATAAAAAAGACACTCATAAGTATAGTAAATATTCAACTAATTATTTATTTCAGAAAATTAATATACATGACTGCAAAAATGTACTAACACAATAAATTACAAATTCTTATTTATAGAAATTTCAGTTCTATCTTTCGAGTTTAGTTCTTTTTGTAATTTTTTTAATTTTTGTCTTTCCATATCTTTAATCACTCCAGAATGTAGTTTCTCTATTTCCCATTCTTGCTTTAAGTGAACATATCCTATAATAAATGCAGCAAGACCAATAGCTCCAGCTAAGCACCATTTGGCTTTAGAAGACATAAAAAATAATCCTGGTCTGTGAAGAGTCTACATTAGGGAGAAAGAAGCATATGTCAGTCAACATTAAAATCAATTTTTGGCAGCCCACACGACTTATAAACCACAAAGCATTTTGATTTTGCCTCTGATTTTCCTTTAAACTTGTTAAAAAATATTTTTTTTTGCTGTCAATATAAGTTCCTAAATTACTTTAAGTCTTTGCATTTCTCAGAATATGAAAAAGAAAAAAAAATTGGCAATGGTTTCGGTGTTTATGGTGGAATGTTGTATATTACAAATAAATTGGAGAAGTGGAAGAGATAAATATTATAATTTCAATCACAGTCATCATATTCTTATATGGTAAACAAAAAATTGAGCTGTATGCTCATTTGAGTAAAATTTTAAGTTCGTTAACTAAGGAAGTTAGGAATTCAGTGAATCATTCAATTTGTACAGTTTGTTCACAATAACTCAAATCTGAGGGGACAGAAGGAAAACTTCGACTTATCGGAAATTCGGCTTCCATTAGTTAATGTATATATATATATATATAATTTTGGTTTTTAATTTATAATAAATGTGGATTTCTCGTGGCAGCACCGCAACATTGTTGCAGAATGTTACGGAGTTCTTGCAGAAAGATTGGGAAGTAAAAACCAAAGAGGAAAGAAATGCTCCTGATGTTTCTATTCAACTGAGAATAATGGGGAAAAAAAGAAAATGAAGCAAGAAAGTTTCATTTTCTTTTTTGCAGAAATTTTGAAAGTTGCATTAAAATAATAACTTTATGCCGATAATATAGTAAATCCATGTAGTGTTTCCGATTGTATTTTTTGATATTCATTTTCACCTGCTTATCAAATATCACGATAAATTTCTGACAATATGGGAAATTTGAATGGTGCATTTATAAATTTTTTTTGGCAGTTATTGCTAATTGATTTCCACCTAGTTTTTAAAATTCAATATTTTTAATACAATATTATTAATTACAACAACCAAATTTTGAAAAAAAGTCCGACTCGCATGATATCGCAGTCGATTCTCTCCCCCCCGATGGTTACTGCTATTGATTTCACATTTTTTCATTTTCTTTTTAATGAGATTACTTATTCCCATTTTGTAAATATGTTTCTCTCCCTACAAGATGCAAGAATATCGCCCATAACATTAGAATAAAAAAACTATTGCATATTCTATTAAATTATGTACAATTTTATTTTATCCAAATAGAGTTTTTTTTTTTCTTTTTTAATGTAAGGACACAGTTACATTAAATTAGTAATATGTATATTTGTTATTATTATAAGAATCTTGCAGAAAGCCAGAAAAATTCTGCTGTAGGGATAATTAATATACAGATAATTTGTTTAATAAAATATTTTTATATTACAGTATAAAGAGAGTTAAAAATATACATAATTATAAATTTATAACCTTACTTTTAAACAAATTTCATATTTTTGTTGAGTAATCTGTTATTTTTCATTGAATTAAGCATTTTTGAGTCTTCATAAGCAACAAATCATTAATTTTTTGTAGATGCAAAAACATAGAAGCATCAACATTTTCTTTGCTCGTTATGAATCTTCGTAAAACTTCAAATGATGCTCAGCTGGGTGCTGAGCAATCAATTCTCATACGCTTGAAGTTCTATACTTTCTTCTTCTCCATTACTTTCATCCATCTTTTTCGTGATTAATTGCATAAAATCCTTTTCTGAAATTTTGCTACAAACAGCATACTCAATAAAATCTCATATAAAATCTGCATACTCACATTCTGCCTCATTAAATTCTACTGTCACAGGCAGAGGCTCTCTCTCATTGTTGATTTCTTTAAAAAATCCTAACTTTCAAAAATAATTTTTTATTGTTACTTGCTATCCCACTTTCGTAATTTTTCTAAGCACTGGAAATCAATCAGTCTCATGGCTTCAGGCATATCAATTTTTGCAGGAATGTAGGTTCTCAATATTGTTTGTTTTTCCAGACAAGCTTTTCATGACAATAAGGTACTTCCTTTAAAATCTTGCTGTTGTGTTTGGTGGCAGAGATTGAAAATTTATAGCTTTTAAATTATGTTGATCATTATGCAGAATACATTTATCCACAAAAATTATAAATTTTTGTTTTTTCATCCTCATAAAAAAATTGGTGTGATGCAAGCCTTTTTATTAGATTTGCACTCCAAAGGAAAAGTTTTAACATTTTTGAAACAAGTAAACAAACACAAGTAAAGGTAATTTTTCAGTACCTCAGGCGTCATCTCAGACTAAGACAGTCACTCGGGTTAAAATTCTCATTAACAAGTTGCAAAATCCTTTGCCTTATCACAAAATAAAATCGCGCTTATAAGAACTGCATTAATCATATTCCTAAGCTATTATGTTGTTTAATTTTTCTATCAGAGTTCATGCATTCATGGCGTTTGGATCTTTTCTTTATCTTTTAAAATCATTGGAATAGTATTGGGTAAAATTTAGTATTTTTGTGTTAATTTTTTTTCATGATTGGGTTTCTTTCTGTACCTTTAATACGATTAACTTTATCTTCTAAATTCAGAGTTATTAATGTTCTCTTTTACATATTTGACTTCTGGTGAACAATTTTAGGTTGCAAATGATAAATGCGAAGGAATCAACTGAAGAAAGAATGAACAACAGCTTAAGAAAAGAGGGCTTTTTAAACGAGTCACATGAATTCTGATGAGCGTAAAACTGGTTTCAACCAGTTCAGATGATTCATGCCATTAACATGTCTGTATAATTATATTATTAACTGTCCGTGTATATTTATGTTTAGAAAAATGTATTCATTTAATTAATTGACCAAGGTAATGCACCTATACTATGTACTATTATATATCTATCTATATATAAATATACTTATATACATCTACATATATATGTGTGTGTGTGTATACAAACAATGCTCACAAAAGGACACAAGTTTTCCCTTTTTTATTCAGAGACTCAACAGATGTTGTCCAAGGCATGCTGAGTCGGGTGTGAGAGAACTTCGAAAGAAGAAATTGAATTGGCACTTTTTTCGCTTTAAAGAACATAACATTTAGATCAAAAAAATAATAATAAGAGTTTTAGGAAATTAACGTCGAGTAATTGAGAAAAAATATGTAATTAAAATAGGTGGAAAAAAATCAAATCAAAGGAATATTAGAGTTATTGTGAATCGACTATGTAAGACAAAAAATTAAATATAGATTAAATTCAGCTATTCAGAAAAATGAGAAGATTTCCATAAATGTATCTATGACTAATTATTTGCCAAGTTTTGTGACTAAAAATAAAAAACATCACAGAAGGAGGCTAATTCAAAAGGTGTAACTCATAGTCATCTTGGGCAGACCACAATATAAATATTTTTTTAATTTCTAAAAGTTAAATGCATAGTCATGATGCATTGAGAAGGTAAATATCCCTTAAGTTAAAAGTAAGTTTTAATATACTTATTTCAGAGAATATTTACTAACTAATCAAATGATTCAAACGTTTGGGAAGTTGCAGTGACCAAAATAATATTGCCCTTCACCTATGAATTATTACACTCCAAGCATGAACCAATAAATATATTTTAACCTAGTCCATCAATTCCTCAAAAACTATCCATTTAATTTCTATTTTTTTAAATAAATGATCAAAATCCACTCAAATTGCACGTTGCATAACTCAGCAGTGGTCCATGAAACTCAATTTTATGAAATGATGAGCGAGCTCCTTTTTAAGGGACTAAAATTATCAATGAGTGTCAAGTCGGCCACTAGCAGCAGGGGAGTGCTTAAGTTTTTAACGGCCCCGAGCAAAACATAAAATCATTTTATCAGACTTGATTTAAATCGTGTAATATTTAAAAAAATATATATTAAGCACTGGATTTTTTTTTATGTCAATCAGATTTGTTAAAAAAAATTCTTTTCTCGTTTCACAAACGAACTCCGATAAAATGTATAAGTAATGCTTAATATTATTTGCCAACAATATTGCAACAAAAATTTTTCTAGTAATAAAAAGGTTAATATTATTTAATTATGACAAACTAATCACTGAATAAGTGAAGTCTGTTACTTTTTTCCATCTTTCTCAAAACCTTAATGAATTTTTCAGACATAATCTTAATTTAGATCAGAAAACATTTTTAAATTAATTATTCTTGGCAGAACAAGTCTTTTCATTCTTTAATTACAAGTATCTATTAATAACATATTTAATAAGATTTAAAATTACTTGTATTAAAATTAATATGCATCAAATTAAATTGATATGATAGTGAACCAGCAGATTATTTTACATACAATGAGTACATAAAAATATGAAAAGAATAATGAAATATTATCATTTAAATATGACATTCTTATCTAAATTTAAGTTCTTGAACAGAAAAAAAATCTTATTTTGTTTTTTTAATTAATTTAACCTTTTCCTGTTATATTGTAAGAATAAAACATTTATTATCAATAAGATATGATATCAGTGATTTATTATCCAGGGTTGGCTTTTTGCTGGCAGAAACCGGTTATAACCGGCAAAAAGCAGAAACTAAAAAAATGTCTATATTAGTTCTAGTAATTGCTTAATGACATTTTGTTTAAGTAAACTGAAAAATGTAACTGTAACAAGCTTTTCAATTCATTGTTTGTAAATAATATTTTGTTTATATTAAATATAAAGAGTGCAGTATATCTAATATTTATATAAAATAAAGAATAAAATAATGTAATAATAAATATAAATACTAGATTTTAGTTTATTATATTAAACTCTGAATTTCAGTAATTATTATCAGTATTTAACTCTTAACATAACTGAATAGAGCTATTTTCAAATAGTTTTTTAGCCAATATTAACCCAGATTTTGTATTTTATGTCACTGTTCCCCAACCTTTTTATCACCGTGGACCTGTCAACGTTTGATAATTTTACCGTGGCCCGCTGGGGTGGTAGATTATTTTGATTTATTAATTTTAATTTAATTGTATTTAAACATGCCTTCAAAATAAAATACAGTTACACTAAAAAATAAATATAAAGTGTTATAACATTCTAACTTACTAGAACGTTAAATCAATGAGAACGCTGAGCTTGTTTCTTTGCAATGAAACGGTTGCAGGTTCCATCTGGGGGTAATCGGAGACAATGACACCCAAAGTGTGTTGCTTATGTCCAGGAACTCAAACTAGGAATTTAACTAATCAAACTAGGAACTAGGAATTTAAATTCAGTTTCAATGAAATGGGTGGCCCGGTACCATTTGATCCACGGACCGGGGGTTGGGGAACACTGCTTTATGTCATAGCTTTGCAAAACAAATCGGCCCCATTTCCTGAAACTTATTTTTCCAGTCAAGTTTTGACAACTACCCCAGCTGCTACATGGTGGTCCAGTCTTAAAAAATATGCAATAATGAAAGTTTCACAAATCTTGCTTTTTCCTTGATGGCAATGCCCGCTAGTTCCGCTGGACTTGAGAGAATCTTCTCAAATTTCTCATTCGTGCATAGCAAATAGAGAAATTGTTTAGGTTTTGAAACTGCATCAAAACTTATCTTTTATTATAGATTACTGAAGAGTGCAACAATGTAATATTTGATTTTGAATGGCAATAATTTTGTAAATAAATTGTACTTAGTTTAACATTTAATTGTTTTTTCTATGAATTATCCATTGTATGTCAATCTCAGTACTTACTTTTATGTCAGTTTCTGCCATAAATGTGGCAGAAAAGGGTTTCTGCCAGGCCAGTTTTAACCGGTGTCTACCAGTGGTTTTAGCCACCTCAGCAGAAACTTGCCAACCTTGTTATTATCACAACTTTAAGTATATGCATATTAGATAATGCAGTAGGGTAAAAATAATATTTTCTACATAAATCTACGATTTAAAAAAATCATAGTGAATCATATAAATCAATGATTTTTTAAGTAAAATGTTTTTTTAATCATGCTGACCCTGCTTTTTAATTTTTCTTGACTTTATCTACATCAGTTCTTAGAGATTGCACTCTACACACTTATAAATAGGCAATTGAAATTTTTAATATTATTAATTTATATGACATAAGTTGAATTCATGTCATTATTTTAAAAATTACACTTCTGATTTAAAGGATCATTGACTGACAGATTTGTAAATATAAATTAAAATAATTCGTAAGAATAATATATTCTAGGACTAGGAAAAATATATTCAAAATTTTGCAAATGTTAGGAAAAAATTATAATATTGCTTACAAATATGGATAACTTAATAATGCAATTTTTCTAGCTTTTTGAGGAAGTGAAATTGTCTATAAAAACAGAAATATAAAAAAATTTGATAGATCATACTCAATAGAAATAAGAGCCAAAGAAGAAAGGCAGGCATTAGTCATCACTGATCTCAAATATGTTTTTACCAATTTATTTGGCATAGAATCAGTAAAATTGTTTTTGTACTGTAAAGATGTTTTGCTATAGTATTCACTGTCTTTCTTGAAACTAGAAACCTTGATTCATTGACAGTAACTAGATAGCAAGATGAGTAAAGATGACAGTGTCTTCTTCACAACCTCTAGTGGAAAGATCTTTTAACATTTTTACACATGCCACAATAACTGGCTATAAGATGAATAACCTTTTCTACTGGGAAAAAGATAGAACTAGGTACTTAAGATGTTTTTACGTGTCCTAATAACATTGCAGTTAAAGTAACAGAACCCTCAAAATACTTGATAAAGTATCACAATAATTGCAAAAAAATTATATTTATGATGAAATTAGCATGAATAAAATGCATTAATAAGTAATTATTTAAATATGCGATTTAAAATTCGCATGCTGTAATAAAAAATGGAATTTTTAAAACTACAAGATAATGCTTTAAAAAAAATAATTGTAAAATAACTTGGTTTGCGATGAAATCAGCAAAAACAAATCACTGATAAATTAAATGTGCGATTTTCAACTCACAAGTTGTAATATGTTAATAAAATTATCAAGATTTTAAAAACCACACGGAAATTGGTAGTTATAAATGCCAAAAAAAAAAAAACAAAAAAAAAAACGATTTAAATGTCACTGGAAGCTATGATAAAATTCATAAAAATAAAGGGTGTCAAAAAGTGACTGCTCAAACTCGCTTCGCACATCCTAATTTCGTAGCAATAACCCTTGAAAGCGCTATCGGGAAATGCCTTAAAATGTGATGACTCAAATGTAATACTAAAAGAGTACAATTAAAATCTAAACAAAATGAAAAAAACTTCTTTTAAAAAAATGTTTAGATTTTAATTGTACTCTTTTAGTATTGTAAATTTCAAATTTGGTTTTAGCTGCATTTTGCGCTTATTCTTATTTGAAAAGTTATTTTGATTAATATTCTGGTTTTTGGTTTTTTCCAAAAAATTTTAAAGCGTCTTAGGGGTTTTGTTGGATGTCTGGGTTTATATGTCTTATTATGTATTTTCCTTTTAGGTTTAATTTATTTCAATGCAAAGTACAATTAATGATTATTTCATGGCGCATGGCTCGTCGCGCGCCCAAACAAGGAGCACTGAAGTTAATCTTGATTTAGGGATTACTTCGGACAAAAAGTTACTAAGTCATGTATTATGTTTAAATAAATTAAAATATATAAAAAAATTCAAAAAGTTTAAAAAATGCAAAAATAAAAAATGTAAAACTTGTCCGTTGGCAGATAATTCTCAGATTGACAGTTTTTCGAATGTATTTTTTTGTAAAAGTTTTAATATTATTTATTTAATTCAATGCAATTGTTGTAATTGTGTTATGTTGGTCAGACAGGACTTGAGTTTCACAAACGGATTAATTCCCACAGGTCTGCTATTAAAAATTTTAATAATAATAATTGTTCTACTGATTATGAAATTTTGCATTTTCAATTTCATGATTTTGATAACGTTACTCTTTTCATTTTGGATTTTATGGATAACTTAGATAATAGACTTGATTTAGAAAATATTTACATTAGTAGTCTTAAAACTCTTTTTCCATATGGATTAAATAGTAAGTTTAATGGGGAAGGTATTGTTAATGCTGGTGATTATTGTATTTATGACAGATTTAAAGTTTTTGATTTTCCTGGGGTTTTTAATTCAAAATATAGGAATAAAAGAGGTAGTGGGAAAGGTAAAGTTGTTGCTTTTGATGAATTTTTGAAATTTACCTGTTAATTTGAATAATATTTTCAATATTAGGAAATATATTTTTGGTTTTAAAAATAAAGTTCTTAAAAATTTTCTTATTAATTTTGGTTCTAAAATTAAATATGATACAGAACTAGTTAAATTTATTGTTTTGGATTTAATTAAATCAAAACTTGGTGTTAGTAAGACAGATTTGCTTTTTAATAAGGTTTATAATTTTGAAAAGGTTTTTTGTACGATTAATTTTCATGATAAAAAATTTGAAAATGCTAAATTGCCACAGATTATACATGAACTTTCGGATTTTTTTCCTTTAAAGCATATTAATGTTTCTGTTGCTTTTAAGTATTCTTCTACACTTAGGAAAAGGGTCTGCAATTATAATTTTTTAAGTCAAAATTTAAAATGTATTTCTAAATTTGATTGTTATTGTAATGAAAAGGAATATTCACAATATATTGATAATGATTATGGGCATATTATTACGGGAAATTTGGAGATTGTTGGTAATGAAGATTTAATTAATATTTTAGGCAAAGGTTCAAAATTTAGGACAAGGTTTAGAATGAATAAAAAAGATTTTATTTTGTCCATTAAAAAAGATCTTGATTTTTTTATTGCAAAAATTTCCAGAAAATATCATTGGCCCGTTGAGGGTTTTTCAGAGTGGAAGGCTAAAATTATTGAAAAGGTTAATTTTAATTTAATTAATACCAGTTTTGGTTCTTTTCCTGGTGGTACTATTATTGATTATGATCTGTCTTGTAAAATTAAAAATCTTAAAGATAAATTTATTGTTACGGTTGTGGATAAAGCTTCAAATAATTTTTGTATTATGTGTAAATATTTTTTTAAAAATTTGATTATTGGAGAATATAACGCAAATAATACTTATTTAAAATTAAAAGTAGATAGGAAGGTTGTTGAAAAAAGAATTATTGCGTTTAGTAAAAAATTAAAATTTAGGTTAAATAGGATTAAATTTCCATATTTATTTCCTATTGTTAAATTTCATAAAAATCCTGTTAAATTTAGGTTTATAGCGTGTGGTACTAATTGTTACAATTCTGATGTTAGTAAAAAGTTTTTTAGTTTTCTAAAAATTATTTTGCTTAAAATTAAAAAAGAAAAAAATATTGTTATTAATAGTAATGTTGATGTTTTGGATTATATTAACAATAATGAAATATCCAACATTAATACTTTTGATTTTGAAAATTTGTATACAAGTATACCACACGAAAAGATTATTGATATCTGTAATGGCATTTTTGATAAATATTTATTTAATGAGAAAATTGATAAGTCTAATTGGTTGGATTTGTGTAGGTTTAATCTTTTTGAGAATGTTCTTTTTAATGGTTTAGATTTTTATAAACAAATTATTGGAATTCCACAAGGTAATTCCTTTTCTGGTGCTTTTGCTAATATATTTTTGCATGTTTTTGAAGCTAAATTTCTGGAAAATAATGATTTTAAAGCTTTTAGATATATTGATGACCTGATTTTGTTTAATAGTGATAATTATAATTTTATTTATAATATTTATCCTAAAGATTTGGTTTTGAAGAAAACTAATGAGGATTGTTTTAATGTTGAGTATTTAGATTTTAAAATTGTTATTGTGGACAAAATTATTAAAATTGGTGTTTTTGATAAAAGAAAGGCTTTTAAATTTAAAGTTATTTTTTTCTGCAACTTTTATACTAATTTGTGTAATAAAATTTTTAAAAATTTAGTTTTTTCACAATTGGTTAGGATTAAAAATATTTGCAATAATGTTGAAAGTTTTCAAGAGGCTGTGAATAATTTTTTGAATAATTTGAGTAATTATGATTTTCCTTATAATTTTTGTAATGTTAATTTGTTAATTAAGAATATGATTGAAGAATATTAGTTTTTTTATTTCTTTTAACAGGGCGCAATTCAAGACTTAACTGAGCAGCCCCAGTTAAGCATTCTATGTGACGTAAATTTTCTTTGACAACTTCTACCTATCTTTTTCTTAATCTGCGCATTTTAAAAGAGGGCGTTGTTTTTCTTTTGGTTTAAGTGATTCCTTTTCATTTGGTTTGCTTTAGAGTTCGCTGTCTGACCTTGTTTATGTGAGTTTTTATTTTCTGTTGATTTTTATTTTTGAAGAATTTGAGTTTTTGATGAGTTGTATGAGTTTCTTTTCTGTATTAGTTTTATGTCTTGCTTGTTTTTTTCTCCTGGACTTTTAAACAAAACCTTCGGGGTACTGAGGAAGGTTTTTAGGCTTTTGCCTTCTTCCTCAATAGAAAAGGTTTTGTTTTTTGGCCACTGGGGCCAGTACCCCCTGAAGACGTCGGCTTCAGTGGTCATATTTTTAATTTTGTTTTTTCCTTTTCTGCATTTATTTCTATTTTTATGACTCAAATGTGCAATTCAAAATTGAAGAAATTTTTTTTTATTTTAAAAAACGTTTTAAATTTTTTTTTTATTAAAAATTTACTAAAATACGCCATTTACTAAAAATAATATTCGTTTGGTTGAGATTTGATTTGATACAG
Organism: Parasteatoda lunata; assembly: GCA_949128135.1. Classification (NCBI taxonomy): domain Eukaryota; kingdom Metazoa; phylum Arthropoda; class Arachnida; order Araneae; family Theridiidae; genus Parasteatoda; species Parasteatoda lunata. Next base: position 50,817,430 of record OX421971.1, read on the forward strand.
CGGCTGATTTCTATGATATTGGATACTATAGCAACGCCTAGGATACAATAGTTTATTTCAGAATTCACAGAATTTTCAATTCAAAGTCGCTGAGAGTTTGTAAAAGTTTTTGTAACTTTTAATATTACAATAAGCATTAAAAATAAATGTGAATATATTTCGAATTTATCCTTCATATTTACTATGCTTAGGACACGCTTTTACATTTATATTTCAAATATTGCAAAGATCGGATAATTTTTACTGATATAATGTAAATATTAGTTTTCAAAAAACCAGCTAAAACATAGTTTTAGCTGGTTTTATACAACTTTTTATACGCTAAGTAAAGAACTAATAAGTCACTAGGTGCATAATAATGATAGATTAAAGCAAATATTCTACCAATTAAAACATACCTATTAAAAATAATTTACGGCGAATGGAAAATGGATGAAAAATGAAAACGCATCAGTTACTAATTGTCTGCTCTTGTTTGTTTTTCTTTGGTTTTATGTCGGTTGATTGATTGATTAAAAGATAAGGAACGTTAAGATGCCTATTTCTGTTAAACAAAATTCTCATGAATCCTGCCGTTATACTTTCAACCGAGCATTCTAGCTGTATGCAGCTGTCGTATATCTGAGAAACCTAACTGAAGTTTAGATTGGTCAGTTTCCCAGTAGGAAATATATTTCTCTAATCAGGTTCTCCAATTTTTTCACTTGGCCCCGAAGTCAAGTATCACTGATTGCGGTTAGTAAGCGGGCGGGAGGGATCAAGGGTGGGAGGTATTGGTCCTCGTTAAACTGTTCTGTTATAAAGTGTTCAACTTCGCCCTAAGGTCGTCGTGCTACCAAAGCGGAGGAGCCATCTCCTCTGCAATAGATCAAAATTGTGATGACATGCCTTCGGGTCATCCTCGGGGTTGTTTCCCATTGGCGATCGAAATGGGCTGCAGGTGGCGTAGAGCAGAACGCTCTACCTATGGCAACACTTCACATGCTTTCCCCATTAGCGTGGTGAAAGTCATAGAGGGAGGAAGTACGTTAGTTTTTCTCTTGATTTTCATGCAGATTAAAATCTTTTTAGTAGGAAAACTATATGGAACTGAAAACTACATTAAACATAGTTCTAAGGAAAAGTATCACAGGAATTTTAAAAAATATTTTTATTTGGTAAAAAGGTAAAATATTAAGAAAAGAGAAAATATCGTAGAACATTCCTATACAACTGAAAAGAGGAGGCGAGGGAAGGGAGAAGGGCTAAAGGCATGAAACCGGTCTCTCCCCAGATGGCGTATTCGAGTGTTGCGATCGCCAATTGTGTTGCTTTGGTGCGACGAAAATAAAATACCTACCTACCTTGGTTAGTTATTATTTACATAGTACTAGAGCTGCACAATGGGCTATTGGCGACGGTCTGGGAAACATGCCTGAGAATGATCTGAAGACATGTCATTGCAATTTTGATCATCTGCAGAGGGGATGGCTTCCTTGATTTGGTAGCTCGACTGCTTGTGTGCGATAAGTCGAGCACTTTACGCTAGAACAGTTTAACGGGAGTTGATACCGTTCACCCTCGGTCCCTATGTAGGCTGATTAAATTGGTCACCCATCCGCTTACTGACCACAACCAGAGATGCTTGACTTCGGTGTTCTACTGGGAACCGTGTCTTTCCGATCAGTCCACTGCGGGACCAGTAGTGTTTGGAGTTGCGTGTATACTGAATTAATGGAGAATGACAGCGTAAAGGGCCACACGCACTGCATGCGGTTTATACATTTCCAAATGCCATTGAGTGGCCATATATTTTTTCGTAAAAAAAGATCACCTATCACGTATTTTTTTTTCTTTCGCCAATGATCAAAGATGCATCAACCGCAAGCAGTTTGCTTTGCGATACGAATTTTGGAGCGCGCTCCAAATTTCTTCAACTTTTTAGAAGTTTAATTCGCGATCAATACGCCATCTTTGGAGTAATTCGGTCCCATATCTAAACTCACCCTCTCCTCTCCTCCTTTTCTTATTTGCATGGTAATGTACTACAATATTTTCCCCTTCCTTAACATTATTCGTATTTAATTCTCAAAAACATTCTCTAAAATTCCCATGATGCTTTCCTCAAGAACTATGTTAAATGGAGTTTTTAGATTCATATAGTATACTAACTTAAATTTGTGTTCTATCTATTCGAAAGTCAAGACAGAAGCTGACGTATTTCCTTCTCCTACGACTGTCCACACGTTACAGGTGAAAGCATGTGAATTGTTGCCGTAGATGGAGAGTTCTGCTTTGCCCACTTATGGATAGTGGGCTGTGTAAAGTGAAGAGCAGATGAAGCTGGTGTTAAAATTAATCATAAGACTTTCACTACTTCTAATTTACTCCTAAGCTTGGAAAAAATCACCCTCTAGTATTATTATTGGCGTTCGAAACGGGATACAAGGGGCGTAGAGCAGAATTCTTCACCTATGGCAACACTCAGCATGCTTTCGCCATTACGTCGTGGAGAGTAATAGGAGAAGGAAGAACGTTAGTTTCTGTCTTGATTTTCAAATAGATTAAAAATTTTTAAGTGAAGAAACTTTAGGGAACTGAAAACTACACTGAACATAGTTCTAAAAGAAAGCGTCGACGAAATTAAAAAAAGTATTTTTGATACGTAAATACGAAAAATATTAAGACAAGGGAAAATATCGTCATTCATTCCTGTACAACTGAGAAGAGGAGAATAGAGAAGGGGGAGGGTAAAGACATGGAATCGGACATCTCCCTAGAAAACTCTTATGGATGGTAAAACTACGCCGAAATCAAAATAATAAAACTTCCTAGAATATTGAAGCCTGTTCATAAATCACCTTGTAAGCATAACATACAGGTACTTCGGAAGGGGTACACTAAAAGTTTTTTAATTTCTTACTGTTTTATGAAGCTTGTTATTGTTTAGATTCAGCCAACCATCCATAGCCCATTTCGATCACCACTCGTTTAAAAGTTAACGGAAGTTAATCTTTTAACGGTTGCTTTTTCGATTGATTCAATTCATAATTTTCACCTTATGTCATTTTTCTGTATTTTATATTTTTATCAATAAGGGGATCAGCGTACTCAAAAAACTAAAACACTGGTAGCGGAATTTCAGAATGGGAATTCGAAAACTCATCTCTTTAACTTTTTAAAAAATCATTTCTCTGTTCCAAAAATATTAATTTGGAAAGATAAAGCAGTTAGTTTTTAAATATTCTATCGAAATCTTATTACCAGTTTTTTAGTTTCTTGAGGAAGTTGTTCAACTTATTTATCTTTATTTTAAATGGATGGTGTTTTCTACACTAGGGAGCACTGCAGGCTCTTTACTGCCCGTAATTCCGGATTACTTTTTCCGTTGTATTTTGAAGCCATTTGACTCACAATGTTTTCATTGTACTTTGAGACTCTCTTGAATAGTATTTTTTGTATACATAGTATTTATTACCTGATTTATTATTTGAATTTACAATGAGTTATAAATCTAAAACTCGAAGTGGCTCTTGCTGCGTAGCTTAACATTTGATAAAAAAAAAAAACCCCACTATAACACTTATAAACTTGTTAAAAATATACCAATTTCGAAATTTAAACCTAAGTGATAATTCGTAAAATGAACTTAGTTTCGCAGCTCGAACAATATGCTAGCACTAACGTATGATGGTGCACCGCTTGAAACAGGAACAAACAGTAAAAAAGTAAAAAGAAGTCAAATCAGAAATGCCAAAAAAAGAGAGTTTTTTCTAAACCCTGCAACCATGTCTAAAATAAATGTTCAATTAAAACTCACCAAAATTACCAAATATCATTAGTATCAAATGATAAAAAACAACAGGAACAAAACAATTCCAAAATTATTTTTAAACTATTCCAAGGAGTTCCTCAGGGAAGTCCCACAGTCAGTTTTGAGTCCCACACTTTTCTCACTCTTTCTGTGGGGACTGGAGAAGAGGCCGAAGAGAGGCAAGATTTGTATATTTGCTGATGATATCGTTCTATGGGATTCAGACTTGGACATTATAAAGCTAGAATCAAATCTCAACCTAGCACTTACAAGAGTCCAGGATTTTGCTGCAGAACATAAACTAACATTCAATATTTCCAAATCAGTGACAAGCTTTTTCTCCACCAATAACATATTTATAATTATCATCCCTAGACATCTCTGAGAGGAATTCCTCTCACTTATAAAAAGCACCCGAGATATCTGGGTTTTGTACTATACCCAGAATTCACTTGCAACAAACATATTGATGGCCAAGAGCAGAAAGCGACTGAATATCCTTAAATACATCTCTGGCCGTGACTGGGGTGCAGACGCGACCACGCTAAGGACAATATACATCGTTCTTGTCAGACCTATATTAAAGTATGGTCAACAAATTTATTCGAGTGCGTCAGCCTCCAATCTTGGAAGACTTGATCGAGTTCAACAGAGTGCGGGACATTCCTGCCCTGGTGAAATTGTGTTATTTGAAGCAGACCTTCTGCCATTAAATATGAGAAGAGAGAATCGTCTAGTGAAATATTTTAGTAAACTACTTAGTCATGGGGCCCAGCACAGAACAGCTGACTACCTCCTACATTGGACCAATAATCAGAGACTAAGAAGAGATAGCCCCTTTTCACGTACAATTTCCCTAAATACAGTCTACCAAGATGTCGAACAACATTCCCTTAAGACTTGCGTTGACCCCTCACGTGGGTTTCCAAAAGTACACTTTAGTCCGGATTTGGCATTAAGCACAAATAAAACTTCAGACGTTCCTGAATTGCTACAACAACTGGCTCTCGAAATAATTAACAACATCCCAGAGGAAGGCCTCTGCGTTTATACAGATGGTAGCAGGGACGACCGGAGTCGTACTGGAAGTGGAGTCTACATCAAGATGGCGATATCAACATTAAAGTGAGAAACCCGGATTCTTGTTCTGTTTTCCGATCGGAGCTTCTTGCTATTGAGGCAGAACTGCACGCAATTGAAGAGGATTCGCTGCTAGACCCTATATGGATCCTAACGGATAGTAGAAGCTCTATCCAATATTTGAGTGCATGGCCCAGAGTGGGCGATAGGGCTGGAACGGCAATCTTACAACTTCTCAGTAAACTTTCCGTGAAGCGGGATATTTATTTGCAGTGGATTCCGTCCCACGTTGGTCTATACGGGAATGAGATCGGTGACTCGCTGGCAAAACTTCGCACAAATGAACCTCTGCCGGAAAGTTTGGCACTCACATCCTCGGAAATTCACTCCATTAAAAAGAAAGGTATCCAGCTAGTCTGGAATACTCCCCCAGTACATATCTGGTACTCTGGGGATAAGCCTGGTCGTGCTTTGACCTTCAGAGGTAATAGAGGTGATCAGACTGCGTTCACTAGATTCATCAGTGGTCACATAAAGTGGATGAAGTATGAACAACAGCGAAAGGTCGATCCCACCTGCAACAAATGTTTCTCCAGTGCAGCCAGCCCAACTCACCTCCTTATCTGTGTGGATTTTGAAAAGGAGGATTTTCTGCGTGACCCGGTCATGTTTTTTTGATTTCCAGAGGGTGAATGGACTCATGGTCTAGCTCCGCTAGACTAGTGGAGATGAGAAACAACAACGAAACAACAACAGTATTAAATGAAATATTGACGATCGAAATGTGCTACAGGTGGCGTAGAACATAACTCTCTACCTATGATAACACTTCGCATGCTTTCACCCTTAGCGTAAGGAAAGTAATAGAAGAAGGAAGGACGTTATTTTCTGCTTGATTTTCAAATGGATTAAAAACTTTTAAGTTAGGAAACTATATGGATCTTAAAACTACATTTAACATAATTCTTAAGAAAAGAGTAGTGGAAGTTTTGAAAAAGTATTTTTGTCAATTAAATACGAAAAAATTAAGAAAGGGGAAAATATTGTTGAACATTCCTATACAACTGAGAAAAGGAGAAGAGGGAAGGGGGAGGATCAAGACATGGAACCGGTCATCTCACCAGATGGCGTATTCAAGAGTCGCGATCGCGAATATCCGATTTGATCTCAGAAATTGCATAAATTTATTTCTTTTATTGAAAATAAAATTATGGGTTCGAAAATATCGTCTCGCAGAATAAGCTGGAGTAAGCAGCTGCAAACTTTCTAACTGGAAGTTGAGCTGGTCCAGAGCTCGAGATTGTTATTGTTTACATTGATATTGAAAACACCGTCCATATTTCTATTAGAAATTTAATCGATCGTAACGCTCGAATTTGCCATCGGGGGAAAGACCGATTCCGCGTCTTGACTCTCCTTCTTTCCCTCTCTTTCTCTTCTTAGTTGTATGAGAATCTTCTACGATAGTTTCGTCTTCCATAATATTTTTTATTTATTTAATTGTTAAAAATATTTTCTAAAATTTCCATTTCCTCGACGTTTTTTCTTAGAACTATGTTTAATACAGTTTTTAGTTCCTACTAGTTTCCTAACTGAAAATTTTTTAATATATTTAAAAATCAAGGCAGAAAATAACGCCCTTCCTTCTCCTATGACTCTCCACGCGCTAATGGTGAGAAGATGCGAAATGTTACCATAAGCAGAGAATTTTACTCTGTGCCACCTGTAGCTCATTTTAATCGCCAATAAAAAAGTTTTAATATTAAAGAATAATAATGTACAATCTATGATTTTTACAAACTTGGAGAGCATTCCTAATGAATGTGTTTTGACCTTTTTTCTTAAAATGCACCAATCAAATTCTCAATTTCTAATATATATTATATAATTTTTACTTTTATTTTGATGAAGGAAAGAGAATACCCACTCAAACGATAAAAAACGATTAAGCTTTTCAATTTGTTTTCGAACGGCATCGTCAAATCAGTTTGGAGTGGGCTGCAATAGTCCCATGTCAAGGAAATTACCCATTCTCATATGAGAGAAAATAACGTGTGCGATTTTGGAACATGAACGTGAACCTGATCGACCCTGGTTCGTAAGTGATCTCATCTTGTAGGTAGCGTAGCCACTTTACTATATACTACATTTATAACTGTAACTGCAGCCCTTTGAAAGTAAAAGAATGCGGAATTAATTAAAAAATAAAGTAAGCGAAAGTTTTTAGTATTCGTATTCAAAAATATGAAAGTACTGATTTTATGTTCGGTTAAACTGAATGAATAGCATGCATTTCAGAAGTAAAAGAACAATCAAAATAAAATGACAATCATTAAATATTTTAAAACATTTATTTCAAAATACAAATGATATTTTCTGTATGTTCCTATGTTTCAAAATAAATTATTCTGAGTTCATAAGTTAATCACAAAAGTAATGTTGATTTTGATAAATATTACACAAACTTTCGGAAAGTATAATGCAATGTAATTTTTTTTTTTTTTTTTTTTTTTTTTGCAGCGATGTCAGATTGAAATGTTTATAAAATATTTTTCGAACATTTTGAAAGAGGTTCTTAAGAAATGTTTCAATTGGAATGAAATAATTACAGGCACAACATAATTTTTAAAACACATGGAATTTAGATAATATTATGTGTGAGATTTCTACTTACAGTGTGCATAAAACAAACCACGTTTTGAAGCAAGATTGTATATCAATGATATTTCAAGCAAGTTTTTAACATTTCATACTGTAGAAATGTTAATCTTCGTTATGGAATAATATTAATGAATATTGAAAAGAAATTGTAATAAAGTTTTGAGTTGATTAAATTATAAACAACTAATGAGAGGAGGTATTTTTATTTTATAACCACAACAAAAAGTTGTTTAGTATAATAACTAAGGAACGCTATTATTTTTTATGTTTTTTTTCTTCTTTAAGGAAACAATTTAAAGGGTGGCATCACGAACACGTTGAAAAAAGTTTTTTGATGTATAGAACATTATGTCTCATTTAAAAAATAGTGTTTCTCACCTTTATTAAATAAATTGTGTACGGTTTAATACTTCATAAAAATACAGACTTTTATAAGTTTTAAGTTAAACTGAATACTATTATTAAATAAATTTTTCTACTTAAAAAAAAAGAATTTCAAAAATAGCTTTATTATTATTATAATTTTTAAATTGAGGTCAAATTGAAGAAAAAAAAGTTGCAGAGATCTGTTGACTGATATTAAATTATAGCACATCTTTATTATGAACTATAAAAGTATCAGTCATGCATATAAAATAATACAAATATTTTTTTAAAATGTTCATTAATTTAATTTTTTAAACAAGTAAATTAGATTTTTTTCTCCATAAATATTATAAAAAATTTTACCGATCTGAAATTACAAAGATTAAAAATAATAATAATAATAATTCTGCAAACAGCACAACTTTAACAATTAGAAAAAATAATAAATAAACACATTTTGATATTTCTTAATTAACACATGGATTCTTTCTAAAAAAAAAAAAAGCTAAATATTGCAGGTACTGCATCAATCTTTTAAAGCTTCGTTACCTTTTTCATGTCATTCTCTTAAAATTACAAAACTGTTATTTAGAGCAAAGTAATTAGTTAACAGTATCAATATTTATGACTAATTTAATATTCTATAAAATATTTTTCGACAGGCACAGAACATAACTTCGTAACATTGAGTTTAAGACACAAGAATATTGAAATCCAGACGTATAACCGCTTATTCAAACCATTATAAGACTCATATTGGTTGAAAAATAAAGCCAATTGGACTCAATTAAAAGTAAAGCATAGAGAATCCAATAACATTTTGCGTACAAGCGTGACTACTTGGTCAGAATTTATTATATTGGGAATAGGAAAGCTGCAGAGCTAAGGTAAGTCTTAGGATGGTTTGAAACCTTTGGTATGCTGGACATTTTTTTTTAAGGATGCTGTAAGTAAGGGATCTATGTGCAGTCTACTTTGAAAGGGCTACCGGGGATATGATCAGTTCCGTATTTGACTATGAGGACGTGCTCTCCTCTATCTTTTATCATGTACGTGATGTTGTAAATATGTCGACCTGTATGTTTCACATGAAGTTCATCACAAGGTCCTTTAGGTCCATACAAGGCTACAAAAAGAATATTTTGACCTGTGAAGAGAAAAATAATTCGGTTAATAAGGCACATTTAATCAAGATTTGCTCGCTATAAAACAATCACAGCAATCTGGCACCTAGAATCATTTGGTTTGTGCAAAAAAAGTTAAAAATATTGAGTTTAATTCATATTTTCTTTCTGATTTAAATAGAAATAATATAAAACTTCTTCTTGAGTACTACAGCCTTTTATAGGCTAAAGCTCCCTTTGCAAAAATTTTTCAAATCGACTGTTATTAAACTATGTAAGTGACAAAAAAGAGGGAGGTGGTAGAACACTGAGATAATTTAGGTTCATAGGATTTGTGTTTACATGGTAACATCATGGGATTATCAAAGTATATGTTATATAAAACATACGCCACATTGTTAGACTTCTGTTAGACGAAGTTCAAATCAAAAAATAACGCTAATATCAGGAATATGATACTTGCAAGATTCGCAAGATAAAACAATCACAGCAATCTGGCACCTAGAATCATTTGGTCAGTGAAAAAAGTTAAAAATGTTAAGTTTGATTCATATTTCTATCTGATTTAAATAGAAATAATATAAAACTTCTTTTTCTTGAGTACTACAGCCTTTTATAGGCTAAAGCTGCCTTTTCAAATGCTTTCAAACTGACCATTATTAAACTATGTAAGTGACAAAAGGGAGGGAGGTGGTAGAACACTGAGATAATTTAGGTTCATAGGATTTGTGTTTACATGGTAACATCATGGGATTATGTTATATAAAAACATACGCCACATTGTTAGACTACTGTTAGACGAAGTTTAAACCAAAAAATAACGCTAATATCAGGAATATGATACTTGCAAGATTCGTTCTTTTGACGGGGTATATTAGACAATATTTGAAACCATTATTTTTCAAAGTAATAATTAAAGTTTTGAAGTTAGTAGATTCAATAAATACGTTATAATGAATACATACCTGCATCTTGGCAGTTAATCTGAAAGGAATTCATTTTATGGGTTATAGCTTTCTTGAGTCCTGGCCCTTTGCTGATAACTTTTGAAGGGTCAGAGCGGAACCTTGGTAGATGATCACCTTTATGCTTGGATTGTTTAGCAACAGTTTCTAAGACTACAGATGACGTTTCTTTAGTACCAGGCTCAGCAACTGCCGTTCCTAGAAAAGAAAGTTTTAAAAATAAATTTATTTACTCCTTTTTTTAATGCTAAATATGATATTTATTACGAAATAATGGTAAATTATGCAATTTTAACTGATAGTTTTAAGGAAAATAACCGTTACAAAATTAAAAATTTTGTGTCAGTATCCTTTCTGCAGTGATATGAAAAACGCTCTTAATTTTAAAGTGATAATACGCGTACATTTAATTACTTAAACTAAGTGACTAATCATATCGATTCATACGTCAATAAAATCGAAGCACTTAGCAAGAGGCAATGTGATTTTTATCGCTTAATCATGACAAGTTTTTCTTTGTGTTTCATAGATTCCTTCAAAATGAATGAAAATTATGCCACTCACACGTTGTCGTTAATAAGAAAATATATATATAACTACATATATTTACCTGTACATAGGATTTTAAAAGGGCTTCCAGGAATATGGTATCCATTGTATTTAATTGTTGCAAAATAATCCCCAGGTGCCAGTGGTGTATATCTCACTTTGTAACCATCTGCTACTTCTGTACAATCCATGGAGACTTTGGAAGGGCCTTCAATGGTAACTGCTAATTGTCCAGCTCCAGCATTGCATGTGTTAATTAAGAAGTCGGTTTTAACTCCTGAAAGAAAAAAACTTTTATAGCAATGAAACGTATTGGATTTTATTTGTTGTACGGTAAAAAAAAGAAAAGAAAAAGAGGCATAAGTAAAGCGTTATAATAATTTTTAATCTATTTATTTCATGTGCGGCTTCAATGATTTTTTTGCAGCTTTAATGGTTTGATGGGCTAAATATGCAAATTATTTAGTGCAAGTGATATTTTAGATATAAATGATATATTAATACAAACGACGTTTTAGATATAAAAAACATATCAGTTCAAACGATATTTTAGATAAAATGACATATTACTGCAAACGATATTAAGCGTTATTTAATAAAATCAGGCATAAAAAACATACTTCCTCTTAAAACCTATGTTTTTTTTCGATAGATTAGAAATTCGAAACTTTCTCTAACAGTTAATTTTATATTTTGCATGCTCCGCTACATCTCTAGAACTAATTACGCAGAAGTTCTCATGTACGCAATTAAAAACATAAAATTACAAAGTACGTTTTTATATCTGCTTTTCTAATTTGCTTGAAGTAGCCCTCCCCAGCACTCATTAGAATATTTAATATGTATTTGAATAAATTAATGTATTAGATATTTAATGTATTTGAATCAACATATTAAAATGTATAAAGTTTTTTATTCTTCTTCTTTGTGCATTATGCATGCAAATTAAAATCTTCCTTTACTACGAGGTGAACAAAAATATGAAGAAGAAAGAATATACTTACCAGATTTACATTCTTTTAGTCCGTTACCGGCTGCTTGTACAGCGGCGGGGTCAGCATCGTCATGTCCAATAACTATCCTAAAAGGGCTTTGTGGAATATGAGTTCCATTGTGTCTAAGATGTATTTGATGAATACCGTTTTCACGGGGAATGAATCGTAGAGCCCAAGAATCTGAAATATAATTAAATTTAATGAAAATGAATATATTAGTTCGTATATCCAGTCCATACACCAGAACGCGTCAGAGCATAAGTATCACTAAAGTTATTTTTGCTGAAGTAGTACTAAGTATAATTATGAAAATTAACGAGTAAAAAATATGCTTTAGAAATAGGAGAAAGTAATGTTTTTAAATTTGAAGAATAAAAAAAAAAAATTAATATTGTACATTATTCATATAGTAAATTTTTATTAGATTTAGCTGATAAAATTAAAATTAACTTAAAAAAAAAATCTTTAATCAGTTGCATCTTGCTTTTGTTATAGTTATGCAAGTTGTATGCGTCATTAATGCAAGCTGTTTCGAAAATAACGTGTTTGATATTTATTTCAGAATCGTTGTCGGAAAGCAAGCCTCTAGATCATACTCGAAATTTTAATATACAAATGAAAAAAATAACGTTATCAAAGATTAATCAACGATTAATTCAACTTCATCAATGTATAGATGAAGTTTAAATGTTCATAACCAGTCGTCTATTTGTCACATAAAATTTATAAAAGGTTAGATAAATTATTGAAGATTTATTAAAGAGATAGTATAGTTATAACGAGCTTAACTCTAATTTCAACATATACATTCATTATTTTATTTTTAAATTCCGGATTATTTCATTAAAGAGTTCGTTTGTAAATCTTTTATGCAAGTAATTACAATAGAAACAAGTACAATAGATAGAACAAAGTATGTAATAATCTATTTTTTTGCAATTAATTATTAAATTTATCCCGGAATAAAAACTCTTATATAATTTTATTTTGAAAGAAGCGGTTAACGCAAAAATAAAAAAACAAACAATTCACCTTCATCAATTGGTGATACAAAACAGTCATCTTCAGTTCCAGATGGAGATACAACTTTACCATCAATAAGGCCTTTTGCACCATTCATCTGAATGGTGAATGCAATGGGTTTGTTGACTTGCAATCCGGCATCAGGTACGTGTCCCAGCTCTATCTTTCTGGCATCACCCACGTCCGGAAGAATGTAAGTTTTAAAAGGACTGTCTGGGATGGGTTCATCGTTGAATTTGATACCGATTCTGTACTCGCCTGAAAGACAAATAAATTGTCAATTTTCACCATTATCATGACGAATTAGAAAATAATTATTAAGAGGATCACCGATGTAAGCTTTATAAAAAATCGATGTTGTTATTTTTAACATATTTCAACAGAGCGCATACTTGAAAAAAAAAACTTTAGAAAGTATGAGTTGGAATTTGTTTCAGCGCTTTTTGTTATAACATGTGTATGGATCGCAATAACATGTGTAAAAAATTGACATCTTGACAATTGGCATCTTCAAACTTTTGTATTGTAATTGTTGTAATTTATTTACGTCGCACTAGAGCTGCACTATGGGCTATTGGCGACGGTCTGGGAAACATTGCTGAGGTTGATTAGGAGACATGCCATCACAATTTTGATCCTCTGCGGAGGGAATGACACCCCCGCTTCGGTAGCCAGACGACCTGTGCGCGAAGTCGAGAACTCTACGGTTGAACAGTTTAAAGAGGACCAATACCGCACACTTTCGGTCCCATTGCAGTCTGATCAAAGTAGACACCCACCCGCACACTGATCGTAGCCAGTGATGCTTGACTTCGGTGATCTGCTGGGAACCGTGTCTTAACGATCAGTCCACAGTTGGACACTTTTATATACGGTGAAAAATAAAACGTAGCAGTTTTGTTATTAAAATGTTTCAAAATGCTTTAAACAGACCTGGTTCAGTGACTTTATAAGTTACGCAATGAGATCCTGGACTTATTTCATTAATATTTATTTCGGCTCTTGATGGCCCTTCGACTGAAATGTTCAATACTCCTCCTCCGGCTTCTCTGGTGTACAAGTTGAACTCACCTGAAAATGAAATAAATGATTTGATTACTTGAAGCATATGAAATGACAGAAACCGGAAATTATTTCTAACATTTTATTATTATAAAGTCAATTTGATGCTATACTAAAAGTTAATGCTTCAAATGCGAGAGTAGTAGGTTCATTTTATTTTTACTCTAAATAAACAGCCTATTTTGGTGTTTTTGGTAATTAGAGTTTCTGTTCATATCCAAATTAATTTAAGTTAGATCTTTCAAAGCAATTTGTGGTTTGCTTTTTTCTAGTAAGCATGGTTTTTTTCGATACCGAGCAATTTAGTCAATTTTTCCTTCTTTGGCTTATTTTTTATCTTTGTTTATAACAGCGTTTGAATTCAATATGTTGAATACGTCATAACGTTTGCGTTTGGTGTAGTATAGCCACTTCCATCTTTTGCGCCACTTAACATTTACTCAATAAATCGAATGAGCAGAGAATTTTTATGTATTAGGGGAAACTTGCGTTCGTAAAGGACCAACTTAATAAAGCTACACCTTCTTTTAATTACAAGGAAAAGCTGGATACAAGTACTTTTTTAGGTCATTTTGCATCTTAGTTTTCTACTGTTATTGAGAATACTTGATGTCGGCTTGAGTGCCGGCTCTCACTTTTACCGTAAAATCGACTTTTACCGGAACATGTTACAGAACAAAAATCTGATATATCATAATTTTTACAGTAATAATTACTGCAAAATTACTGAATCGCTCGAATTAAACAAATATTACGATAACAATGGATTTTACGGATGATGCACCCAAAGTGCCGGTACTTTATACCTGAATTTGATCCGGAATTTTTTACAGCGAGTATTAAATCATAATATCGATCATGATTACTGAAATCTTAATACGATGTGCTAATTTGACTTAATATCGTACATTAAAACCCCATTATGGTATTTTATAAACCTGATTGCACAATGCCATGGTTCAACTTGAAATTAAACATGATTCAGTTTAACAGCTCATTAAGGTTCGACAAATTTGATCCATATTATGGTTCAGGGTACCAAGATTATGGTTTGATGAAAGAGTTAACTCTGCGAGTTAAGAACTTACAAGGCTCATTAGCACCACCTCGTTCCAGACCAAGACCTCCTGCATGGACCTTGTGGGCTCCGAATGTCTGCAGACTTCCAATAGTGAACTGGAACGGTGAGCCGGGTATGTGGATTTCCTTGGATCTGACACTGATTGTATGGACTCCTGGCTCTTTGGACATGAAAGACACACCGTATAGGCATTCTTCCATGTCAACGATCACAGCGTCTTCTGTTACTGCAGTCGGGTTGGTAACTTTTGCAGCCATGTCGAAGGCATTGGTACCTTGAAAGAAATCAATAAATTAAGAAAAATATTTGCCATGCTTATTTATTTGAAGATGAAGCTGATTTTACTATTAGAGTTCTTATAGCTAAACTTAAATTAGCGAGTTATGACTTACGGGTAACAGTGTGATTGGTTGAGAGCCAATTTTTTTAATTTGTATTATTTAGATGAGTTTTTTACTCATACCCATAATGAACCCATAACTAACTCAAATTTATCTTGGGTATCTTATTCAAAATAAAAAATGTGTATTCTTCCTTCATAAACTTAAAATTATTCAAAATATCTACTATCTTAAATATTCAAAGCTTCTATTTTAAAATTATCTGTTACATATTATCTATTAGCAAAATAATTCTTAAATATTCATTTATTTTGCGAAATAATTCGCTTTTCAACATTCCGATTTTTGGCACTTTTATGAAGTTATTTATGTTATTATATGCCAAAGCAAACTTTTAATTATGTAATAAAGTGTGAGATTCTTTGTTTAAAAGTTATTTATTAGCGAAGTTTACAGTTATTTATGAAGCAATTGTCAATTCAAAGTGATGCCAAATTCAAATGAAAGCGATGAATTTTTTCATTTGCAATTGCCTTCACTATAAATGAATAAAGAAAATATTTCAGTGAAAAAGAACAAAAACTTATTTGTGTATGTCGAAAAGATCAGATGTGCTAATTGTATAATTCTAAATTGTTTGGTTGAGTTTGTACCTGGTAATCGAAATATCAACTTCCCTTCTTGTCCAATATCAACGACAGGTGCTTGATCAACTTTCTTTTTGATAGTTTCTCTAACGTTATTAGACCCAGGACCAGTAACTTTTACAGTAAATGGACTACCTAGAATAAAGAGGAGTATTAGTTTTTTGATACAGCGTTTGCTAAAAATAATAACCCATGCAAACTATTAAATCAAAAAAAGTATTGAAGGAATGTCATAAATTAAAAAAATTAAAATTCATTTTTGGAAGCATTTTGATTCATAAATGTATAAAAGGAAACCTAGATAATATGAAAGCTTTATTTGTATTCGTGATTATTGTTTTGGTTAAAGAAAATAGGAATTTGGAAATTTCGAAATCCTATTGCATTTTCTAAAGTTTTAAAACTAATTGTAATAATTCTCTCTAAAGTTAAAAATATGGTTTCATTCATTTGTTTGACCTATTTACAGTGTGTCATAATAAAAAAAATGCTCAAGATTCATCCAAACTTCAAATAACTACTATCATTTTAGTTGAAGTATTCAATCAAATTTTACAATGTGTTAATAAAACGAGTATTATTTTGTAAGTATACAAAATGATGCAAGTAATTAGTTGTTTTTTTTAACAAAGTTTAGAATAATAATAATAATAAAACGAACTATTTTAGTTATTTTAGTTTATTTCATTTTATTTTAGAAAGTTTACGATATTTCGCATTTTATTTTTACCTGGTATATGATGATCAGCAAATTTGAGATTAATGACGTAATATCCTGGTTCAGATGGTTTGTAAGAGCAAACTATGACACCTTCACCTCTGTCTTCGCATTTTAGTTCGGCAGCACTTCTGCCTTCTACTGAAAAATTTATTCCACCAAAGCCTATGGAAAAAAAATAATAATTGCAAGTTTTATCAATATAGGAAAACTTGTAAAATATCGAAAATAAATTGCTTTTTTTTTTTTGTAAAAATTTATGCTAATAATTCGTAATGCAATCGTTATATATGTACAATGTAAGTCTCTTATGAATATTGTCTTCTAACATTCAAGTACAGAAAAGTTCTACATTTTTGTTTTCTTTAAGATATATACTAAAACTATCATTCCAGTTTTGCACAACTTAAAAATCACTGAAGAAAATAATTTAAAATAAAAAAAATACCATGTTGTGCCTTATTACCATCGAAATTTAGGAATATCTAGTTAAAACGAACAAAATTTTTGAAAAAAAAATAGAAAGGGGTTTTTGGTGCTACTAACTGTTTTATAGAAATAGATTTTTAAATGGTGTGAAACTAAAAAGCTCATTTAATGTATTTATAACGGAAAGTATGAATGCGGAGTTTTCTATATAGTAAATAGACAACAGTCTTAAAAACTAATATGAGGTATGTAGGGTGATCTGTAATGACTGCTCTTAATATATACTTTTAGAAACCTTGTCTAAAATGAAGACAAAAAATATATGCATTGAAAATCGCAAATTTAAGTGTGGTCGCTAAACTGGGTTAACGCTCATAAGTAAAGCTAAGTTATGAAAGGTAAACACTATCCAATCACCATATATAGAAACCAGTGTGATTGCCACAAAGAAACATAGATTTAGATTAAAGATGAATATTGGAAAAAGATCAACGTTTCATAGGGTAATAAAACTGGTTTGTACAGAGCAATAAAAATATGAGAAATATATGTATTTTAACAATTTACGCTCGAGGTTCTTGTTCTGAATTACTCTGCAAAATTGTTGAAGTATTTCAGTGAAATTTATTTATAGATATTACAGTGGGTGATTGAAAAAATTCTATACCCGACTTAAGCGAAATTATGTAAAACACATTTTAATGAAAATAATAATAAATAAATAAATGTGCGAAAGGAATTATAAATAAATAAATGCATGAAAAGAATTATTAATGAAAGAATTATTAGCAAAATCCCGTTTCAAGAATTCTTTTTCACCCAACGTTTTTGAATTTCGTCTTTTTAAAAATTTCGTTACATTTCTTTCAAAGATATCATATAGGAGTTTTCGACTATTCCATAGAATCAATTTTTCGGAGACGGACAGAACAAACAAAAGAAAATTTGAAGAAACAATATCAGGGTGGTCAATTTCCCTGTTTAATTTTATAAGATATTACAGAGTTTTTAAAGTGACATGTTGTTATGGTAAAACATAATTCTTTTTCAATAGACCAAATTAAGACTTAAAGTTTGGATTTCAACATTTAGTTGAGTACTCATTAACAACTGACTGAACTAATTCTCAGTGGTTGGTAAAACATGATAAAGAAACTGGTCTAAAGATATTTCTTTTCAATTTCACGAAAAGAAATTTTCATGAAAGCAATTAGAATTGGACAAGAACTTTTCGTAATCACTCGATATTTAGCAATTTACTTACCAGCATCTGAAGTATGCAATACAAACTGGTTATCTGTGTGCGTTTTGCCTTCTTTCAGGCCATTTCCTGTAATCTTTACTTTTGTTGCATTACCTATATCCTTCACAAGGACATTTATTTTAAATGGACTGCCCGGAAGATGCTTTCCAAGTTTCTTCACGTTTATCTGATGTTCCCCTTCTTCCCTTGGAGTGAAAGATATGCCTGAAAAAAATATCAGAATTTTTAAATTTTTTTTAGTTAAAAGCTCAATTGCCGTTTAAACTATGAGTAGGAAGAAATCTTAACTAAAAATCCAATTCTTCATAAAAATATGACAATTTGGAAGAAACCTAAATTTAAAATTCATTTGGTCTGAAAAAATATCATGATTAAGAAGAAAATTTAAATAAAAACTGAATAGCCCATAAAAGTATGATGATTTGGCAGAAACTTTAATAAAATATCTAATTTCTTATTAAAAAATAAGACGAATATGAAGAATTCATAATTAAAAATTAAATTAGTCTGAAAAAAATATCTTGATTAAGAAGAATCAGGATGTTTTTTAGACCAATATTATGATTCTTCTTAATCATGGGATTGGTCAGAAAAAATATCATGCTAAGAAAAAACTTAAATAAAAATTAAATAGTTTCTAAAAGTAGGGTAATACGAAAAAACCTTAGTAAAAAATTTAATTGTTTAGAAAAAGTAAATCATTTTTTAATAAGATAAAATTTTAAATTAGAATTAAATTGAAAAATGGTAGAAATTATTTTTTATTTATCCATGAAAATTTATAGCAATGAAAAATTCCCCTTCGTTCATTAACATACAGAGGAAGTTATTCTTCATATTTCTGAAACCAATAAGTTATTTTCATGTATTATGTAAATTTCGTTTTCATAATTATTTCAACTTTAAATGAAAGAAGATAAAAGATACGAGGGTGATTAAAAATAGAAAAGTAAATTCTATAAATATTCAAGATCTGTTAATAACAATCTAAAGATATTTGGTATTTTAGAAAGATAGATATTTTGATTTGATTGGTATTCAGTTGATTTAATTTTCCAGCCAAATAGAACAACTTAATAAAAAAGATGTAAGATGATAGTGAATATATAAGATTAACATACCGAGGGAGCCATCTTGTCGTTTCTTGACAAAGCATGGCTCTTCTAATCCAGACGGTGCAATTATACTTGCATTGAGACATTTGACTTCTTTTTCTTGGACATTTAATGAGACTTCACTGGAATGACCCAAAGTTATTTGACTACGTTTTCGACCCTCGGCTGAAAAATAAAATTCAAAACATTAAAATTTACTACAAAAACATACCTCTCAAAAATTAATAGTATAAAAGCCTTATAGTTAGATAAATTGACTTGTTTATAATAATGACGAGTGTTTATAATACTAAAACTTTGCGATAATAATTCAACAGCAATGACGTTGATGCTAAAAAATAGAATATTTGAGTATTTTAACATAATCTCACTTGTTAAAATTAGCAAATTAATTCTTTTTACTTCAGTTTACTACCTGGAATTGTATTTTATTTTCATGAGAAAAAAAAACATGCTAAGGACAAATGATACTTTATCTAAATGATATGTTTAGGCATGCTAAGCATATATATATATATATATATATATATATATATATATATATATATATATATATATATATATATATATATATATACAGCAAAATAAAAAAACCAGAAAAAAATAATCAGTATCATTTATTGCGCATTCTTTATACAATTTTCCATGTGCAAATCCGTGGCTAAAATTATGTGCAAAACTGGCAATTCATGTTTCTTTCTCTTTTCTATTTTATATTTTTTCTTAAATAAATATTTATTGTCTAAAATTATTTATAGTCAATTTCTTTAAATTATCCAGTTTAATATTACCTCGCGTACATCAGTTTTCTGGCCCATCCTTGGTAACTAACAAATCAAACGCACTTCAGTAATGCAGCAAGAACGCAATTTAAACTCCTCTAGTTACTCTCAATTTGCGCTTTTGTTTTCACAGTTTTCATATTTTGCAATCTGGCAATCTTGTTACGTAAACACTTTAAATCATTCTTGAAAAATTTCCCGTTCATTTAAGTTCATTATTTTTCGCTACTCGTTTTATAGATTTTGTTTTGTTCTGCTCTTCCTTTATATTTTATATTCTGTTTTTACGGGTTATTTTTACTTATTGTGTTTTATTTTACTTGTCGTAATTTTTGTAAAAATTTTTTTTTGAGTGTTTCTCACACTATTGTATTGATATATTTTGCTTTGGCTATATTGATACAATATTAGAAAGCACTCTTTTTCGAATATAATTGCGTGGGCTGATGAAAAGATTATATCTTTTATTTTCCGGTTTTTAAAAAAAACTTTCTCCTTTTTTTTTTTTAAAAAATTAATTCTTTTTTTTTCTTCTTTCCCCAGTTGTTTGTTATTATTATTATTCGCCCCCCTTTTTTCATTTGTCTGTAATTTACCTTTGTTTTATATTATTATTACCTTTACCTTTACCTTTTATTATTACCTTTGTTTTGTTTTATATCTTCATTCATATTTAAACGGAGAAAAGAATTCTGGTAAAATTACCATGAAGTATGGTAATGACATTTCTAGTAAAAAAAAATATATTAATGGTAATAAAACCAAAATATACTGTATTTAAAAAATCCATTTGGCAAATTTTTCATTCATGTATGGTAACGGTTTACTGAAAATTCTGGTTTTCAAAATCATAGTTCTTATTGTTACACATTTAGTAAAAATATCAAAATGAAAAGTAAATTTAAAACTAAATAAATGGGGTTTTTTTTTTATGTCATGTCCTAAGGTATCATGATAAATTTTACTTCATTAACTGTACTTTATTACATAAAGTGCTTTTTACTGTAAATTTTACAAAAATCATTATAAAAAGAGCTTCTGTAAAAATTTCATAGCTTTTTGGTGTTCCTATACAGCCAGGAACAAGGTAAATGGTAGTTTAGGCCACACTTTTGTCTCAGTGCATGATAAAATAAGCTTTGCTTTTAAAATGCGTCATTGGTAGGCTTTAATAGTTTTTTAAGAAAGAAAAAAATATTTAAAAGAAAAGTAAATTGAATATAGTAAATTGATTTGAATGTAACTGTCAAATTTTTTTGGATAATGCCCCATATCCCATATAATTATAATAGAATGAAAGGAAACAGGAAGCAATTAAACATCAGTAACATATCTCTTATATTATTTGATTTGATTTATAAAATGAAAGAACAAAGGCCTACCTGTAATTTTCGCTGTGAATGGACTTCCCCTCACATGTTGGTCCCCTGCTTTTATGGACACTTTGTACTCACCCGGAGATGGTGGTACATAGATAACACTCATTGTGCCATCTTTGTTATCGTGGCATGTAACTTCTGCTCTGGATGGTCCTTCAACCGAAACATTTATTTTACCTAAACAAAAAGTTTTTAAGATCAATAGTTACCTTCTTTCAATGAAGAATATCTTCTCAACTCAAAAATTTATACACCTTTTAAAAGGCCCGGGAACACCAAGAGTATTAAAATTGAAAGGATGAAACTCAGTGACGCATATTGATAGAAAGGAGGGGAAAAACATCTAGTAAAGAAACTTTTGATGTAAAATCTTTCTCCAGTCGTAAAAGAGGAAGACCACACCAAACTTTGGAGTGATTGGGGTAAAGAGGTAAAAAAATCGGATTTCTGGAGGAATCTTAAATCGAAGGCCTGGGTTTGCCTTGTCAAACATGCTGAGGGATATATATATATATACTCTCAAAATACTCATATATACTCTCAAAAGTAATAAAGCTAGTTTCGAAGAAAAAAATCTTCCTTATTGCTCTGTAGGCCCATTTAATTAGATGTAGATTCGTACGAAAATTAAAAATCTGATCAATTGTAACAAATACGAAACAGTAAAAAATAGGACATAATATTTCATATTTTATTTCACCGAAACTATTATTTAATATAATTATTGAAAATAATTATTTAATGTAAAAATTCTTTGCAAACGATTTCATAAATGAAGTATTTTTAAAATCGTTTGCTTATCAGCAGTTTGACAAAGAAATAAATTTATTATTGTTACGGAATTATGTTGCAACTCGTGATAGAGCCATAGTCTTTGGTTCATAAAGTTTTTGACAGCTATTTTCAAGATAATTATTCCAAGAAAATCAAATGTTAAGTTCACTTATGCGTAACTTACTTGCTCACTAAGAACCTATAATACATTAATTGACGTTGCCTGGCAAATATAAATAAATCAAGATCAGATAAAAAAATATCGATTAGAACTGGAACTTCACTTTTAACGAATTCAATATTTTAATTATTGATTTCAGAATAATTTTAAAGTAAGTTTTTAGCTTAATATTCTGTAGAAAGTAATACTTTTCTGTCTAATGATACGTGATATTACAACTTAATTTGGTTGCTGTTCTATTATTATTTATTCCGGCAATAAAATATATTCTCAAAAATAAATAACTTAAATGTTCTGATATCTGAACTGTGATTCAAAGTTTAACTGAAGAATAATTTAAAAATTTCATCAGAAAATACGTAAAACTTAAAAATATAATATAACTTATATAAATAAAGAATTAAAAAATCCTTCTATCTCATCTAGCAGGATTTTGTATACAGATTAAAATTATTACTAAAATTTATACACTGTAACAGATTAATGAAACTGCAACAAAGATTTATCTTCATTTAAAAGAGCAAATAATATTAAACGCGTTTTATATTCAAATTAAATGAAAATTTAAACAAAACACATAGAATACTATAGTTTTCTAATCTTCTAATATTTGTTTTTTTCATTTTTTATTTTAAGTTTAAATGTGATTCTTGTATTGTATTTATAATCTAGTTGATTTTAAGTCATGCTAAAAATTAAAAATTCGTTAACACATATACATCAAATTATTGTTGTAATGCTATGAGATATATTAGAAGTCTAAAACGAATAAAATCTAAATCTTGAAAACATTGTATTTTATAAGCCTTTTTTTTTAAAAAAAAAATTAGTTTTGAAATTGTGTTCTCAGAGAAAGTTGTTTTAATTTAAAAATTTATTTTTCGGTTAAAAAAAAAAAAATTATTTTTCATTTTGAATTGCAAGAACAAACACACGTTATGTAATCAGCTCACTAGACATATTAAAATAACAAGAAGAAGTTATATTTACCAATTGCGTTACTTTTGTTATTGGATACAGTGATGTTACATGGTTCCCCAGCCACTCCTTGAACTAAACCATCTCCATATGCTGTGAGAGTTCCATTTGCTACACTATCGACGTGGAATTTAAATGGGCTACCTAAAACGTGCATGAAATGAAACATTATACACATTGATTGATTTGATTCTGGGTGTTACATTATACACATTGATTGATATACAAACATTCCCCCCCCCCCCAAAAAAAAAAAAATCAGGAGGTGCAAGATTTTTTTGCAGTGTTATGTTTATAGTAATTATATATTACTTTTTTACATGTTTGTTAGAAATACTCAAGCTTAAAAATTTTTTTGAGCGAGGCAATTTTCTGCTCAAAAAGTTTTTTAGTGGGCTGATTTTATTCCAAAACAATTTTTCACAGTTGAACAATAGAAAACAATTTCGAAAGTTTTATATTTAAAGAATCGATTTCACAAAATTTCATACCTTAATATACATAATTTTAAAAAACAAAAATAATAAACTTAAGACATTTTTTTGAATCAAAGTTTTTGTACAATGAGAGTCAAGTTTTTTTTTTTTTCCAATTACAATCTTCTCACTCTGTAAATGTTTAAATAAAATAATTTAACGCATTACATATTTTTGTATAACAATAGTTTGATTTTTGTGCTATCATGACTCTCTTATGTAAGATACTTTTTACATTTTGTATAACAGTGATGAATTTTATGCAGAACAATATTTTTTTGAATTTTTATTATTTAGAAATAAATAATGTATATTTTTAATTCAGAAAATGATTTGTATCACACATTCGTTCTTTGAATAACAAAAATCTGTAAGTTGGGTGAAATTTGGAAGCTTATTCATCACATTTCGAACAAAAAATATGAATGCAGAGTTTTGATAAACTTTATTATAAAGTCATTCATAAATGTATTTTCACCATTTTTTATAACTCTTTACTAGCTTTTTAGACTTTTTTTATTTTTTTGTTTAGAATTGACTTTTTCTCTTGATAAGAAAAAAGTCTTGATAATGGTTTTGATTTCTTCCATAGAATGAATTTTAATTAAAAATATTTATTTTATTATTCAAGAAAATAAAAAAATCAGATAAATACAGAATATGTTTCTTATTTAAACGCCCGAGTTTTTGTTAGTGTTAAACTACATGTGATGAAGAAAAATTCCTATTCCAGTGTGAAAATTTGGCCATTTCGCTTAAATTTCAACTTTTAGTGATGCTTGGTGCTCCAAGTTCTTCTCCACAGTTATGCATGTATTTATTAAAATTTTTCGGTACTATTCATTTAGCCAAAGGCAAGGAAACTCAGGTATTTCCTTTAGAAATTTTTTTATTTAATTTTTTGGTGAACATCCCTTTTGTTTAGAGTTAAAAAAAAAAGAAAAAAAAAAAAAAATTGGCGGAAGAATACATTTATTGGCGACATTTCGTTTGCCCTCAGCTAATTGAGAAGTACCAATTTTTCTGCAACCTCACTAGATATTTAACAACATTTTGCTTATTCAACTCAGATCGGGCACGAGTTTTTGCGATAATTTGAGATTTCATGCAAAAACAATGGAAGATGGAAAAGTACAATGGTATCATTGGACACTTTATGGATTAAATTTGAATTTCGTAGAAAAATAAAAAAATTTTTTGAACACTAATAAGTTTAATTAGAAATTAACTGTAGAACTTGCCTTGTACAGGTTCGAGATTATGTTTGATATACAATTCGTGGCTTCCAATTTCACGGGGATCATATTTAAAAGTTACGGTTCCATCATGGTTGTCGATGATTACAGGCTTGTCGTATTTCCCTGAAGGCATTTTCAGTTTACCTGTTGGAAAAATAAATATTTTACAAATCAATATTCTACATTTACTTTGATTTTAAGAAAAAAGTTAAAAATTAAACATTAAAATAATTATAACTAAGAAATTTATGCTACAAAGAGATAAGAATTCTTAAAAATAATGCAGTATTTTAAATAAGGAGCATATTTCTAAAATATAAAATACATGTATTTTTCGCTCTGTTGTATCATTTAAATAGTTATCAAATGTTGAAAAGATTTGTATTTAAAGCTTGATTTCATGTCGATAGATTTTGTTCGAATTTTTCGTTTTGTGATTTAGAATTACATACTCGTAAAATGATGCAAAGATTTGTTCATCTTACTATTCAAAAATTTTCAAATTTAATTAAGGGAAATTATTATCCTTAAAAAATAAAATAATAAAAAATGATAAATAATTTTTTAAAATTATTTTTTGCATAGAATTATCTTTGGATTAATAATTTTTGTTATTGTGCGCTAAAAGTTTGCGATTCGTTTAAAAAGTTTCTTATGTCAAAAAGAAATACACAAAAACAAAAATTAACACTTAAGCAAACTTTCAACCGATCGATCGTCTAAACCAGTGTTTCCCAAACTTAAGGCTTTTGTGTACCCTTTCTAAATTTTTCGTAACGCTGTGTACCACTAATAAAAAAATGAATGAATTTTTTACTATAAGAAAATTGCACAAAAGTTAAAAATCGCAACTGGCTGTTGACACCACTAATTACTGACTGTTAACTCTGCAAAAAATAGCCTATACAAAATTACGTAATCGCAAATTTTCATGGCTAGCTTTGTTTTTAAATAAAATTTTATGAAATTTTTGTTTGTTGTAAGTTGTTTGTTGTTTGTTTTGTTTGTTGTTGCGCGTACCCCCGCTAAACTGTTCCCGTACCCCTGGGGGTAAGCGTATCACACTTTGGGAAACACTGGTCTAAACTATTGGGACATTATACATTATTTTCCAGATTCTGACTATTCCTGATATTTCGAGAGTCAAAAATCCTAATTTATTGAAAAAAAGGTATGTTTATTCAGAGAAAATAAGCTTTTGTGCTTAAATAAGCTTTATAATTAAAATTTCATCTGCTTTAATTAATAAGTTTATATAATATTAGGCCTCTTCGAACCATCAAGACTGAGTTTTAGTACATGAAAATCCGATCATCAGATCAAAAGTCATTTAGAATGTGTACTCTTTTATTTCCCCCCTCATTTTATAAATTTTGAATTTCGCGTATTCCTTTTGGCTTTTGAGATGTATTGTTGTTGAGTTCAAAAATACATGAAAAATGGTCATAACAAAAAGGCTCTTAAATATCAGCATCAAAGTTCAGTAGGGAGAGAAAGAGCACGCTTCTATGTTCTAATTCGGATTAAAACTCCATTTTTTTAATATTTTCAAATATGCAATCATTTTAAGATTCTTACGTCATGGACTCGATTACTCCTCTTTTTATTCCTAAATATAGATCTATTTGAATTTAATATATTTTTCCCTTAGGAAATGATTAGGATACAAAAAAAGGACTTTGTAAATTGGGAAAAAACAAACTCCTAATTTGGTAGATTTTTTCTGACAATAAAAGCGAAACGCTTTGCTAGAACTCTGAAATTTTTTTTAAATAGATATGCTGTAAGGAAAAATAGTTATTTGCATATTCCTAAATTCATGGATTTATCCTTTTAAGTACAGAAATACACAGTTGTAAAGCTGAAAAAACATGAAAAAATGGTCATGAAAGAAAGGCATTCAAATATTAGCATCATTTAAAGTTCAGTATAAAGAATAAGAACACGCTTCTAAGTTCTAGCTCGGTTAAAAACTATAATTTTTTGAAACCTTTTACAAAATGCAATAATTTTAATATTCCTGCGTCGTAGACTTCAAAAAATTGAGATTAATTTTCTTATTCAATTGATATTCGTCTTATTCATTCTTATAGACCCAGACCTTGATTGAATTACATATTTTTGTTTTCTTAAGAAATGATTAAGATTAAAAGTAAAGATTTTGAATATATATATATATATATATATATATATATATATATATATATATATATAGCATTATAGTTAAAAATACAATGTTTAGAAAACAGAGACTTCATGTTTTAATAAAGAATGCGAAATGAGCTTTTTTGAAAAAAAAAAAAAAAAAAAAAAAAAAAAAACTAATACGCACAATATTATAAAATTAAAATAATGAATACATTATAGATAACTAAGTATATATACATACATATATATACATATATATATATATATATATATATATATATATATATATATATATATATATATATATATATATATATATATATATATATATATATATATATATATATGCACTTGCGAATAAGAATGCGCAATAAATGATACTGATTATTTTTTTCTGGTTTTTTTATTTTGCTGTATATATATATATATATATATATATATATATATATATATATATATATATATATATATATATATATATATATATATATATATATATATATATATATATATATATATATATATATATGTATATATATGTATGTATATATACTTAGTTATCTATAATGTATTCATTATTTTAATTTTATAATATTGTGCGTATTAGTTTTTTTTTTTTTTTTTTTTTCTTTTTCAAAAAAGCTCATTTCGCATTCTTTATTAAAACATGAAGTCTCTGTTTTCTAAACATTGTATTTTTAACTATAATGCATCAAATGATTGAAAAAAAAAAACGTGAAGCAGTCTTAACTAAACATGCTTTTATTTCTTCAGAAGCGTAACGGTTGGGTTATTTCTGACATAAACAAATGTTTCTTAAAATATAGTTTAATGCTACTAAGCCCTTTGAAAGTTTATAAGAGCAAACAAGAGAGTCAGGTAACAATTTCCCTTAATGTTCTTGTGGTAATTCTCTGTTAATTTTTTTTGATAAAGCCACCAACCTTGTTACATCGTTCAAAATGTCATTAAATACAATGAATTGACTGTAGACCCATAGAAGTTATTCATATGTTGCCAAGAAAGCCAAAATATCTAAAATCTGGACATACTCCCAACAATTTCGAGAATAAAAAATGTGTCACATTTGTCAAGGTTTTCGATTTATATTTTAGAATAATCTCGCTTCAAGAGAGAACATTGATAGAACACTCTTTATGCCTGACAGTGCTACCGAAGAAAGTGCAGATGCTACTTTGGCAGACAACCAATTGTCATTTCATATTATTTCTCATGAATTTTAAGAGTGATTCTTTTTAATTAGAAAGAAATAAAGATTGATTCAAAGCACCCAAATTTTTCTATGTTTAAAATGATAAATCACTCCATGTGTTGAAATGAATGTTTCGTGATATAATATAAGGTTGATATGTAACGTTTTTTTACGGATGAGGGTAGCAGAAACGTTTGTGTTTAAAACAGACTGATAAAATTTTTTAAAAATAAGGTATTAAAAGATATTTTAGTGACTACTATTTTTACTTCAAAAATTTTCAAATGACACGTAAAAATTCGTAGTTTTTTAGTAGATTCAAACCTGTATAACTAACCCATTTATCCCTATATTAATTCTCAGAAATGTAGTTATGTGTGAGAAATAGATTATTATATAGAGAAATTACTTAAGCGCTTAACTGTAGAAGAAAGAATTAGTAAAAAAGGTAGTTTTTAATTATAGTTACCTATGAAATGAAAAAAATACATTTGAGTGATGATAATTCGTTAATGCAATTTATTGCTGACATAAAAGTTCACTTTGCACTAGAAGTTTAAAATTAAGAATGCGAAATACTCAATATAAATTTTGAGTTACTGGGAAAAGTATTAAATTTATAGTAAAAAATGTTCACATTATGCATTGTGCTAAGTCGACACTGTAAAAATTCCGGATCAAATTACAGATAAAAAGTATCGGAACTCAGGGTGCCGGTACATTTAACTTAAAATCTTTTTTCAGTGTAACATGTTATGTCACAAAATATCTAATATATCGTAACTTTATAACACTAGTATTTACTGTAAAATCGCTGAATCACTGTAATTAAAGGAATATGACTGAATTAAGCAATAAAATTTTACGATAACAATGGATTTTACAGTACAGTTTACAGACTTTGCGAATGATGCAGTCTGGTTGCCAGTACTATTTATCGTAATTTGATACAGAATTTTTTACAGTGTGGTTAACATTTTAAAGTGTAAAATATCAAATTCAAAGTGATTACTATAATTTTATCAAATTCTTAAGGTACCAAGTATATATGTTTGAGGTTTCAAGTTATTTGTACTACATAGCTTAAACTAAAGTGGGATTTTTAAAACTGTAGTAGTATAACAAGTTTTTAAATGAAGCAAGTCATCATTTGATAGTAAATACCTTTTAATAGTAGTATTGCAAAGAGTAGTGGAAAAAATCCAACAAAATGAAGAATCTCTTCATCACTTACGCCCCAACGTGACGCGACAAGAATATAAGAACAAATCATCTTGGCTTAAGTGGATTGATCATTTGTCAAGAGAAGAGGAGTCCTTTTTAATATTGTCACACCCAGCATTAGCTTTGTCTGAGATAGTTATTCTTGTTTGAAGACAGAACATTCTTGAAAGAATTCAGAAGCCAAGAAAAGAGGAAAGGAGGCAGGTTGTGTAGAATAGATGGGATTTTTTGACAACATTAATCACCTCATAGCTTTCTCACTTGAGATGATAGGGAGCTGGAGAAAAGGAAGCTAGAATTTCGAACAAATAGCTTTTTTCTATAGCTAGATAAAATCTCAGCTGTCATAGCTGCCAAATTGCATTTGCACTTAGCAAATACTATGAAGAATAGAATGGTTATTCAATGGGTAGAAACTGCATTTTGTTTAAAAAATATCATAGTTGTAAGGGGAAAAAATGCCCAGGGAAAAAGTGATACGCTTTTGTTGTTAAAATTCAGTGCAGTAGTTTCTTATAGTAAACTCTCAAAGAATTCTCAATTTACATGAGTTTATTAAAGGCAGATGTGACGCACCTTTTATAGTTTTTGACCAGGGCACTCAAATTTCAAAGTGATACTCGCGCAGTTTTCATTAGGAATATTTAAAACATGTTAAATTTATATACCTTTATCAGGAAAAATATGACACATACTATAAAAAATTCTGAATCAAATTATGGTATAAAGTACTAGCATTTTAAGAGTATATTTTGTAAAATCCATTTTACCATAAAATTCATTTTTAATGTAAAATAGTATACCGTAATTTTTATACCAATAATTATTTCATTAGAGTGGTTCAGAGGTTTTGCGATGATTCTGTGAAAGTTACGGTTTATCAGATTTTTTGCTCAGTAACATGTTCCGGTAAAAATAGATATTACGGTACAAAGTACCAGCAACCTGAGTGCCGGTACTTTTTACTGCAATTTAAAACGGAAATTTTTAAACTGCACCTTTCACAGTTTTTGACTTAAACATATAATTTTCAAATTATATTTGTACTTTATACAGTGAACTTTAAAAACTTTTTCAATTTATATAACTTTATCAAAAAATATGATACGCCTTTAACAGATGTAAACTCTCAGGCACCCAATTTTCAGAGCAAAAATTGCAGTTTTGCATTGCTAATAAGAATTGTATTTTTTTAAACCTGAGAATAATGATATTTTACTATTTTTTTCTGACAAAAATGTTCAAAGCTCAATGGACAAAATAATCATTGCAATACTTGGAAAATAAAAGAAATGTAGAAGAGACGGGAATCAATGTCGATAATTTTTATAAATGTACCAAAAAATGTTGCCAATTATAATTTTGAAGATACATAGTATTTTTAAAATTAAAAGTGACTTGAACATTCATCTCCATTTTGATTGATATCTAAGCTAGTATATTTAGTAAACTATTACATATCTATTTAAATATTTTTTTTGTAAGTATACTTAAAAAAAAATTCAAAAAAAAATTTTTTTTTCGCATTAGCCTCATAATGTAGAGTTAGTGCATATAAGTCATAAAATGTTTTTAAAATTCATTTTTACTTGAAAAAAAGTCAAATTAAATTATTTTTAATTCAAAAATAAATGATTTAACGTACCCATTTTCATTTTAAAACATTTCCGTAAAAAATAATAAAATTCCATAGATAATCATTATTTTCATTTAAAAACAAACGAAAATATTATGTATTAAAGCCTTATTTTTTCTTATATTTTCCTCACTATAACAACTAATCGAGTTAAATAAGAGAAATGTGGGAAATAGTATAACAATTCAAATAAACATTGTACAAAATTAATTTTGTTTAGTATCTAAATATTCCATTAAGTGATGAGATAGAAATTAATTCAATTAATTATCTTGGAGAGCTTAATGATTAGTTTCAAAAACTTTAATTTGTTTAAATCTTCGATTCTTCCAGAATAAAACAACCCTTTTTTTATTGAAATTTAGAAAATTTAATTTTTGAAATACTTAATAATACAATTTAACTTAAATTCGTAGAGAAATACAAAATACACCATAAGTACAGGAGATTAAACTATATTTTAGTTAAATTAGTAATTACTATTGATTTGTAATCATCACGTTAGTTTTTTTGGAACTAAAACTAGATGTTACAATGCTAGTATTCTAAAGGAATTAAAAGAGGACCTATTAAACAAAAATTCATAGAAGACTGAAATTTTTATAATTTTTTATTTCACTATTTTATTTTTTACACCATTCAAAATTATCGATAAACATTTCGCCGAAACACTCATAAATGCAAAGCTCCGCAGGCAACTCTATAATAATTTCTCTGCAATTGCCATTTAATTAAAAAAGTCATCAAGTAAGCATGGTTTGATTTCATGGATAAGTTGGTTCGACGCTTGTTTCCAAATTAAATACCACTCTCGGGGTTCGAATGTTATAGTACATTGTCCGTGTTCTCACAATACAATCCCTATTACATAATCCCTGTTATCAAAAGTTACAGCATTGAGCTGTCATTGTGAAAGATCAATCCTCAGTTGTGGCTTTAAGTACACCTAACTTCAGATCGATGGGTAGCATTTTGTCTGAAAAGTAAAGGTAGCTTGTGCACAATACTGGCCACATTGTTACAATCATGCCGTTAGTCACGAAATTGTGGAGCCTTTATGAACCCTCAACTTTCTTGAATATGTTTTACGTCCTGTATAAATATACCAATTAATATGCAAATAAATTTTTAACTATCCCTAATTGTCAGGAAGAATACCAACACTGGCAAAGATGGTTATTTAAATTTCATGAAACTTTCATCGTTTTTGGTGAAACTATTTCCTGGTATTTGCTCCGAGCGATTATTTCCCCAAAGTGACCGAATAATATCGTCACCTTCTTCAAGGAAACGAATTTCGTCAAAAGTAAAGAAATATTCCATCTTTCGATATTCGATGGTTTAGTCTTAATTATAGTTTCGTCATTCTAGTTAACGATCTCCCACAATGCATTGCGATGAGGTTTCAAGTTGAGGAAACATTTTCGTCATTTTTTTTAAAGTTCTCGTTTCCTCACAAAGCATGTGATTTTGTAACAAAATGATTCTCAAAATTAACAGAATAAAGCTCAAGGATTATAGAATCGTAAAAAGTGAGAGTTTTATTTCTTAAAATGAAGATCGTTTCTTTAATAGATAAGTTTTATTTTCCAAAACTGCTACGTGAACATGTGAACACTTTAAAGTTTTTCAGTCGATATGGTGACTGAATTTATTAGTGTGAATTAAAGTCCCTCAGTTCTAAGTCTAAAACGAGACAAGAAACAGATGAAAAAGCAGTGAATCAATGCCAAAAATACCTTTTTGGGGCAAGAATTATAGTAAAGCTTTTAAAAAACTTGTAATAAAAGTGTCATCTGGTAAAAATTAATGTTTCAAAACAGACAGCCTGAAGGATGGGGTGTCTATAACTGAGATTAGATAACTTCAAATGTGACTTTTTCTCATTAGAATTAAGTAAACTAAATATAGATTTTTTTATGCTATTATACAATTCTCAGAGGTTATTTATAGTCTTTTCCCTCAGTTCCTGGGAAATATTAAAAAAGATATTAAAGATGTCTTTCTCTAGGAAACTGAATAAAATTTAAGCGGCAAACTTATTAAAGTAGTAACACAATATTGACTAAGTTCAGTAAAAAGTATGGTGAAAACTAATCGAAAATGGTAAAATGTTCCGTTTTTCTGGCTCTATGGGTATGCCAAAGAGCTCAGTAATTTTTACCGAAGCGCTTCCGCAATGAATTTAGGAAAATTAATAATAAAACAGGCTTTTATTATTAATTGGTAAATGTGGTAAAATTTGGAAATTTTATTGTGATATCTTAGAGGACGAATAAAAATCTTTTATTCGGTTAAATACACCTTTCAGTTTTGTATTTTTTATTAAATGTATGGTACTAAGAACTATAATTTTGAAAACCAGAATTGTCGGTAAACCGTGACCATTACCAAATAAAAATTACCAAATAA
The DNA here is from genome assembly GCA_949128135.1 of Parasteatoda lunata. Lineage (NCBI taxonomy): Eukaryota > Metazoa > Arthropoda > Arachnida > Araneae > Theridiidae > Parasteatoda > Parasteatoda lunata. The sequence goes on from OX421971.1 coordinate 50,851,084, forward strand.
ATGGTTTAAATATTGTATATTTTGATTTTATAACCCAAATTTATGTTTTATTATTATTATTATTATAATTATTAGAAATGCCATTACTATACAGTACTATACAGTGTTGCAATTTTACCGGAATTTTTTTCTCTGCGTCGTAAAGTAAAATTCAACATATATATATTTTTTTTGTAAGGAGTATGTTAAAATTCACTTTCGTATCTTTTCGAATAGAAAATTAGAGTTTGCAATACAATTTTTTAAACGGAGAAGTATTTTGATATTTCTTATTTTATTAAAAGATACTATTTCAAAGGGATTCATTTGCGTTAGCTTTTAAATCAACTGTGTAACCTAGACAAACAAATTTGGATTTGGCATTTATGGATCAAAAGATAATTTATTAATAAAATATACATCTGGATAATTTACAGCAGTATATTTTTTTCCGAGAAATGCATGCATTTTTCAGTAGTGTACCTAGTTTGATAATTGAATATTTTCTGAATTATTTCATTGGGTATTTTAACGGGATATTTTTTTGTGAATTATACAAAATCATTACCAAAGAGCCTCGGTGAAAATTACTGAGAATTTTGGCGTTCCCCTAGATCCAGAAGCATGGTAAATTAACCATAATCTGGTAGTTTTGACCACACTTTTTTCTCAGAGTAAGAGTCAAATCAAGACACTCTACCAACTCTAAATCAAAATTTTTTTCTATTACTTAGTTAAGAGTGTTTTAAATAAAACAATTTGACTAGTGTTAAACTAGTTAAGAAAGAGGAGGGATAAATGCTTTTCCTACTTTTTTTAAAAAACTTTTTAGCGTAACTTATATATATGTTTTTCAGAATTTAATTTTAGTCCTATTTTGCATTTCACATATGTTTACTACAGGTATGTATGTAACAAGTAAGGAAGTAAGCATAACATTTGTGAGTTAGCTTCTGAATTTTAAAAATAAGCATTTTAAATCAAAACATCAACATCATCAATTTTTTTGCTATGTAACTTTCACATCAGATTCCATTTATTAAAAATTGTTTTTTGAAGTTTTTGATCTTAAAATAAATTAAAAACAAGCAAATACACTACTTGTTTGAAATGAGAGAAAAAGAAATGATATCAGAGAGGGGAAAAACTAAGGTTCAGTTTTACACGCCAACTTTACCAGCTACTGTTTCGTGATCATTTGTGAGAATTAAAAAAAAAGTCAAATTAAATTGAGACAAGTAAAAAAAATTATAAAATAAAAATTATCCACTAAATTATTGAGTTCGCATTTCATTTTTACGTTACTTTTCATTTCTTAAAAATTTTTTCGTTTTTAGTGTTTTAAATCTCAAGAAAAAGAATAAAAATAGCGTTTGAATGCTAAGAAATGATGTGAGGGAGGAGAAAAAAACTGAAGTGCGGGTGTAAACTACATCTTTACCAACTGCTGCTGCGTGCTCTCTTGAGAGGATTTAAATAAATCAGTCGCAGAAAGGGACAAACCAAGAAAGGTGACATTCTTTTCATGTTTTTTTCTCCCTCGTACTTATGATCTCTTTTTCTTATTTTCACCTTCAGCTACTCTGATTTCCCTCCGCCGTAAGATTATCTTTGTTTTTTTAAAAAAATTAATGATAAAAACGAAAATATTAGTATTCATAGGGCATAAATAGCAGCACCACGAAGAGGCTTTTCTAGTTGTTAAGCGGAATTTTGGTAGACATAAACTATTAACGGACACTGTGAATTTCCGAATAAATGTTTAATATCTTTAATGACGTTGTAGAAATAGAATTTATAGCTTTGAATGTATTTTATGAAATATCTTATTGAAGTTTTATTAAGGTATTAGATAGAATTAAAAAAAAAAGGAATTACAATAATTTATTGAAAGTTGTAGAAAAATTAAAAGTTTTATTTTGTTTTCAATTTACAAAAAAAAAAAAAAAAAAAAAAACAACTTTTAACATTGTTATAATTCTTTTAAAAATTTATTTAAAAACACATAAATAAATTGTCAATGTTTTCATTAGGCATTTAAAAAATTTTCGGACACAAAAAAAATCTACAAATTTAGAAAATTCGGAAGAAATATGAAAAATTCTCTCTAAAATAATTTAAATATTAAGTAAAAACATCGAAATATATTTGTTGATTCCTGAAAGCTGATGTTGCTTTGCATATTAAAATGCTGTGTTAAAAAGAGCGATTTATAAACAAAGTTCAGGAATAAATTTATTAAGTCTATTCATAAGATGATTAAAAACAATGTAGTAGTGATGTAGTCAATGTAGTAGTCATTCCGCAACATCGAGAAGCATCAATATGCTAATCTGTATATTATACTTGACAAGAAGCCCATACGGAGAATGATTGAAACCTGTGGTTGATTTGGAAACTAATGGTTAATTAAGTTTTAAAAATATTGAACTAGTTGAACTTGAATCTGCAAGATTTCGGTATTCTTAAAAACTAGTTCATTTTAGACTTTAATGGCGATATGGTGAGCTCTAGAAAGTTTTTTTTTAAAAAATAAATCGCAGATTTAGAGTGCTTTCTAATTTAGATAAGCAGCGAAAATGTCACACCATGAGAACAAATTAATTAATAACGCAAAACTTGAAGTTAATGTCTCACAAATCAGGCAGAAGCTATTAATTGTTTTCATTGCAATCATATCACCAAAGTAATTTTCTCCCACTTTCATAAAAAAGTATATCTATTTTGCACTCATATTTTCATATGGTTTTTAACCTTCTGAAGATATGTAAAAAGTTTTATTCAAATTAGCCTTTTCTGCATAACTAATAGGTTCTTCTTAAGTTATTACAGAGAAATAGACCATTCAAAGGAAACATTTTTCTAAATTTGCAAAATTTACGAAAAAGACAGAGGTTTCTACATTGTAAGAAATTCTGGATCAAATTACGCTACTCAGGGTACCGACACTTTCTTTATCGTAAAATCCATTTTTTACCAGAATATGAATAACAAAAAAAATCTGATATACCGTAATTTTTATAGTAACAACAGATACTCTCTAATTAAATAAATATTACTTTCACTATATTATTTTTACTATATTAAATAAATAAAAATTACGATATAATGTTTTATGGTAAAATAGATTTTACGGTCCGATGGATTTTATGGGGGATGCACCTAAAGTGATTGCACTTTATACCGTAATTTGATCCGCAATTTTTCATAGTGTAAAATACAATACAAAAACTATACGCCACTGCAATTTAATATATAATTGGTTTGATTCCAATTTCTTCTACATTTTATATTTGTCAAAGCTTTTTTGTTTATATAACTGTTAGTGAAGCTTTTAATATTGAAATCAATTCGAGGTGAGATTCGTTGGCTTTATTACTCAACAAACCAATTACACACCTCGCTGTTTAAGAGGGTACAATCAAGTTTTTAAAGGGATAAATCGTATCACCCAAAATATAGACCTACACTAATTATGTTCTGGATAACGCAATATATTACATGCTGTTGAAATGTTTAAGGCATGAATTTTACTTAGCATAAGAAATTGAATTTATTTTCGCTTATTTGTTTTTATTTCAATTATAATTCTGCTAAATATCATTTGAAAGATATTTAGTAGATAGTTCTTTTTTAATGTTTCGAACTTATTCTTGATAAATGATTAAATTATTTTTAAAATAAATTCGAAGTCTAATTTTAAATTTCAGTGATTTTCTAAAAGAAAGAAAAAAGCATTAAATAAATTCTGAAAATAGATCACTCGATAGAATGAACTGTTTGGGTAAGCACCTTCATTATTTGACGTTTTGTAGCCTAATAGGAAAAAAAATAAGAGAAATATAAAGTTAAGAAGCATATTTAAGATTTTTGATTCATATCCAAATATGATGCGTGACTTTGAAATCCACACTCAAATTTTTGTATATTTTTATAAAGAGAGATTTCTTTCTGCGGTTAAAAACGTATTTTAAGACTAGATGACAATTATATGTTAGACAATATTTTCTACAGTTTTTAGCGAATAAAATTTCAGCTCCCACTATGAATTCTTTACTGAATAAGTTGTAAATAAGAAAATATACTGTAAAAAAATCCGGGTCAAATTATGGTAAAAAGTACCGGAACTCCGAGTGCGAATACTTTTAAGTGTAAAATTTATAGAACAAAAAATATGATTGACAATAATTTTTACAGCAATATTTACTGTAATATCACTGAATTACTGTAATTAAAAAAATTTACTGTAAAATATGAGATATAAAATTTTACAGTAAAAATGGACTATACAAAATGGATTTCGCAGAAGCTGCACTCTGAATGCCAGCACTTTTTGCCGTAATTCGATTTTTTTTACAGTGTGCATTAATATTTAAAGATAGAAAAATCAATAAAATTAAAATATAAAATTTATAAAAACGTACTTAACACAAAAATAATAAAGTTTGAAGTAAGTAAAAAAAATTAAAAAAGAATGTTGAATAGATAAAGACGATTTCTGCTAACGTTCATGCGTTTATTGGTTATGAAAAAGTTATTTTATCGCAACCAATACATTTAAGATTTAATAAACTTCATAATTGATTTAAGGATTTTTGAAATTTAAAAATAGTTTTTCTTTTTTTTTTAATGATAGTTAATATAATTAGTTAACATTACTATTAAAAATTAACATTATTATTAGAAATGAAAATCAAGTTTATAAAAATTACCTTTGGAATGTTAACGTTGTTGCTCAATAATGGTTGAAAAAGCCACCAGTTTATTATCATAAATTGAATATGTTTAGAGATTTAGCGATGAAAATTCCGGCAATTTTAACATTCTCTTTTTGTTTTTACAATTTGTGTATTACGTCTTGATAATCTGAGGACCATGGTGATAGCTAAAAAACGTAAGTTTAAGAATTATTTTAAAATTTGGCAGACCAAGTGAAAAATAACATATGTATTAATTATCATAATGATAGTCTATCAAGCCTTTGATGGTGATTCAAATCTACAAAACTTTAAAATGGCTGAAATCTTAAATTTTAACCGAAATAAACCTTACATACTTAGGATGCATACTGGGAGGTGTATAAAATAATTTTCTAATTGATAATAATTTAGTTCTTTTAATTTGAATTTGATTTATCAATTTTTTAAATTATTTTAAAGTTTTTTGAGTTTACATTTATTTTTAATATTAAATTCAGAAATATGAAAAAGTTGGTTAATAGGACTATATTCCGCCTTTATTTTCTTCTATAGTACCTCATTTTTATGAGTTTTTAATTTCTAATATGAATTTGATAGTTTTGATAGATAGCTCTATAGCGATTCTTCACTTTCCTTTATCTGCCTAAGTCATCTACGCTACTCTAAATTTTGATTTCAACAGTTTAATACATACTCAATTTTTAAAACTAAAACTTTTAATGTTCTTTGAATGACATGATTGAGTTTATCCATCCACTGAGATGTGCTGTCTACTTGCTCAAGATAAAAAAACAAACAAAAAAACAAGATGTAATTTCTTTTCTTTTTAACACTTAAAAAGAAATTTTGTGAACAATTATGATACTATTTTCAATTTTTGTGCAATAGCTTATTTATTCACAAATGAGAGAAGATAATTGGGATTAAACACTTCCTTGCTTTTAGCCATAACAAATTTTGATTTTTTTCCCACTCTCTTCAACTTATAAAAGTAAAAAAGCTTCACTTTCTTAATATAACTCCTCGTCACTCTAGAATCCGAGGACGCATTTTGAAGAGAATTCAGGTAATCACCCTATACGGGTTTGTGCACATGGAAAAGCGACTCAGCCTATGTTTATGCGTCATTTCTCGAAGACGAAATACTTAGCTCTTTACAAACTGAGAGAAATTAAGAGAGATAGTGGAAGATGAAGGAGACGCTGTTTTGGATTCAAGCCATTCCCTCTGTCAGCTATCTCTCTTTAATATTCATTCAGACTACTTTGTTCTTACAAAGAAAAGTTCAATTCTTGTGTTTTTTAAAAATTTTTTTTCTTCAAAGGGATGACAAAACTTTTCCTAAGTAATAGTTTTTTTTTTTTTTTTTTTACATCTTTGTTTACTTTTGAGTCGGTTTGTTTATTGTTCTAGGCAGTAACATCATTTAATTTCACGATACATTTATTATAGTATGTAGTCGTGGTTACTTTTTAGAAATTTACAGTTCATATATTTAAAGGAAGTGACAAGATGTAATTGTAAAGTTAAAGCTGTCTCTTTTAGACATTTGAAATAATTATTTTACAGCGATCCCACTATAAAATTTATTTAGTTTATTTTGTTCTTAGGAAGAAAAGTACAAATTAATATGTTTAATAAAGAGTTTTTTTCGTCAAGGAGTTGACAAAAATTTTTTATGCAATTTTTTTTTTACTTTTTTGTTTAATTTTAAGACAGTAAAGTGTTTTTTTTTCTAAGCAATAAAATTGTTTAATTTTACGAGATGCTTGTTATCGTTAATGGACTTCGTTCTTTATTGAAAAAGTAGTTGTTCATTGTATGTTTAAATCCAGGATGACCAGGATTTACCAGGATGTAATGGTATAATTAAAACTTTTTGTAGTATATACTGAGCTGGTTCAAGTCAGCGTAGAGACTGGGGTTCTATCTCTGGTAGCGGTTTGACGTCCGCACAGCTTCAGAATGATGGGTACCAGCTAATCTTGGAAGTAAAGATTACTACATGCTGAAACAGATATCCAAATCCCGAACAATCCACCTGCAATGGATCCCCTCACCTGTAGATGTACACGGTAATGAGGTGGCCGATGGACTGGCAAAGGAAGGCTCTGAGGCCCCGGCTCCCCTCCCGGTCTGGACTTTCCCGGAGATCCACACGATCAAGAAAAATAGGGTAAAATCGAAATTTCTTACCCCTCCAGCAAGTAATTGGTACAGGAGAAAGAGCCCTGGTGGATCCCTTGGCCTCACCTGTGATCGCAGGAACCAGGCAGCTCTGTTCAGATTCGCCAGCGGTCATCTGAGGACCCTTGCTTTTCTTGGAGGTCGCAAGGTTTTCCCAGTTTGTGGAAAATGTTCTACAGATTTGGCCTCCCCAGACCACATCCTGGACTGCCTCCGCCTTTCCTGGGACGATCTGATCAGGGAGCCCTTGAGTTTTTTAGACTTTTTGCGTGTTTATAATCTTATGGAACTTGTCTAGCTGTCGCTAGCCAGGAGGATTTGTAAAAAAAAAAAAAGAAAAAAAAAAGAAGTAAAGATTACTAATGTGCTATGCTTACCGTATTGCCATCATCATTCCGTTAGCTTTGAATGTGTAAAGAATTAAATTATATTTATCAGGAATTGGTTATTGCCAGAGTGTTTTAGCTTTTACTACTATAAACTAAAAATATCTATTTATCTGCCATAGTTTCTTTTATATTCATTCAAATTACTTTGTTCTTACGGAGAAATATACGATTAAGGTGTTGCAAACTATAATTTTTTTAAAAGAATCACAAAATCACTTTTAGGTATACTTAAATTTTTTATTGATATGAGGAGGTTTATTTAGTTTTAAGAGACATTTATCCCTATTACCAGTCTTGGCTACTTTTTAGAAATTTTTAGCTTGCATTTAAAGGAGTGACAAAGTGTAATTGTGCAATTAAAAAGTTACATCATGCTCATATTTTTATTTTGTCTTTGTGAAAGGATAAAGTGAAATTCGAGAAAAAAAACTAAAAAAATTTTTATACCGAAAACAAGAAAATTCAGTTCATATGTTTCACGCGAGATTTTTCTCATAAGATATAGCAAAACTTTATTTTTAGATGATAATGTTTTACAGCTTCGTTTTCTGTCGAGATGTTAAATTTTATTTATTATTCTAGACAGTAAAATCATTTAATTTTAAGACACATTTATTCCCATCACTAGTCTTGGATACTCCTTGGAAATTTGTATCATATATTTAAATGAGTGAAGGTGTAATTGCACAATAAAAAATTAAACTCTTATGTTGCTTACAACGTAATTTTCATGAAAGGATAAAGGCAAATTCGGGAATAAATATTTTCGAAATTTGTATATCGAAAACAGGAAAAATTAAGTGCATTTATTTTACTCGAGATTTTTATCAAAAGAGAGGTAACAAAACCTTCTTTTAGGTGATAGTTTTTTTGCACCTTAGTTCTCTATTGAGAGGATAAAATTTGTTAATTGTTTCAGGCAATAAAATCATTTAACTTTAAGAGACATTTATCATAATCACTAGTCTTGGTTCTTTTTAGAAATTTTTAACTTAAAGCTTTAAATGCATAAAAGGATACAACAGTACAATTGAAGAACTAATATCAACTAACATCATCTAAATTGTTTATAATCTTAATTTTAGTTTAATACAAGACGAAATAAATTTAATTTCAAACTGCGATAAATACGATACATATTAAAGAAGAAATTTTTCATTTTAAAAATGAAATTTGGAAGTCATCAACACTAAATTAATGTACTTTAAGGAACGTTGAGTTACGTAGATCTTTCAAAATTTTGTCATGTTCCAAGAAATTTTATTTTGAAAAATTATATATTTATTTTTATCAATTTTTCTTCACAGTTTCTTTGCTTAAAATGTACAAGAGTTACTGTTTTATGCATGAACAGCTTAATTACGAAACGCCCCTTAGTTTATATACCTTTTATAATGATAAAACTAAGTAATGATATAACGATGAAGTTATTTTCAAATGATTGCATTCATATTTAAAATATAATATTCAAGTATTATATTTATATTATATTTATATTATATCTAATATATTATATTATATCTATTTTCGAGATTTCTCCGCGATATTATATTACTTTAAATGAACTCAGATGTTTATTTTTTATGAAACTGATAAACGATAGCATATTTAAAACACCAAAAAATTTATTATTTGAACAAAATAAATTTTAATTTAAAGACCAATTGGATATGACAATGAAATATTCTATGTTTCAAGAACTTAGGGCAATGTAGTGGTAAGCTACAACCTTTTTCCCAAAGATAAGAATTTTTAATAAAACTGTTCTTTAGTACTATCTTCAGACAAATACTCCCCCGGAATTTTGCGAATAGATAACAGCCAAATACACAAAAAACTTGACAATTTTTTTAAAATACGGCTTATGATTATATTGCCTCAAGCCCTTTATTTTTTTCATTCCATATTTACGCGTCTACTAAAAAAGTAACATCCTTCAGAAAAAAAGAAATATTCAAAGTTTTACAATAGCATTTACAGATAGATGGTAAAATTTTTTAGAATTCATGTCAAGGCATTCTTGGCAGAATGAGTTTATTCAGTGCAGCTTAATGCTGCTAATTATTTATTTTAAGTAAGAGAAAAAAAATGACTATTTTATGCATCAAAGTTCGTTCATAATCTTTTGCTGAGAAAGTTACGCGAACTTTTATCATTCAGAAATAGAATTTTCCCCTTAATGCGTCATGCCGGAAATGTAACCAAAAGACGAGTCGATACATTTGCAACGTGACAGTTTTTAAGTTTGGACTGACTTCTGCCACTTAATAAGTTAACTCCATACTTCCTGGGAAGTCGTCGCAGTTTTTCTAATGGTAACTACAAACGGAGAGGCTTAATGTATTTTTTTTTTTTTTTAACGCTGTGCTCAACCCGAATAAATTACTTTTAGTTCAGCATGTTAGATATTTCATTTTTTTATTACATATTTTCAGGAAACAATGTTTCGCTTAATGACAAAGAGATATTTAAAATAACGGCAAACAATTTCGCAAACAATTTTTTCAGGTTGAGAAAGGTAATATAAACCATTTCGTCTGCAAAACCTAACCAAAACAAGCATTTATTTATTTTGAGAAAAAAAAATAAATAAAAAAAAAGGAAACCTTGAAAAACTTTCACTAGTTAAAAATTTATGGAATTTTACTTTATGTTAAAAATGACATTTGTTTTAAGTTTGTTTAGTTCCTAGTTTAGAGAAAAAAAGTTTTACTTTTTTAAATTTGATTTTATGGCTGCACGTGACTACTTTCAAGTGGATTAGTCATATTTTACCTTCACTGATTCTTTAGTTTTACTTCGTATTTTATAAATAATTTTTTTTTTTTTTTTGTAAATTCTTTTGAGAGTACTAAAATATTTTTAATAATTAGGTGATATTAAATGAATATATTGAGAGTAAATAATATGCACTTGAATAAAAAAATGTAATTATAAAATTACTGACATATATTTAAAAATTTTAAGGGTTTAATAGTATTTCAATACTAAAAGTAGGTGATTTATTTTGAATTTTAAAGATGTAGAAAATATATTGATAGATATTAAAAATTATTAAAATGTATTTTTAGTAAAGTGTCATTTTACAGAAGGTAAATTTATGTGCATTATACATCAATTTTCATATAAAGTTATGTCACAAATTTTTCTTATATTTTTTAAGTAAGAATAGCAAAAACACAGTTTCTCTTTATTAAAATACTTCTTTTGATACTTTTACGATATATAGGATAAAATTTAAGTTAAAACAAAATATAGCAAAATATCTCCAAATAAAGTAAAATATTTTAAAAATGGTGAATTGCAAATAAAAATTTTAATCATCAAGTACGTATATGAAAAATAAAAAATGATAAATAAATTTATTAATCTTTGTGATTTATAATAATTATATGATGTTTGTTGTTTATTGACAAATAGCATAATATTATTTTAAATTTATCTTAACTTTTCTGGTTTTTTTAAATCAATTTATCCACTTATTACATTGAATTAAAATGAACAATAAGATAGAATGTGAGATATAAGTACAAATATGTAATATTTTTATAATTACACTTAAATATCAAAATATATTCCTAAATTTCTTCCAAAGCCCTATTCATGGCCCTATAAGACACAGAAGTACATACTTTCTTTCTTTTACCATTTCTTAATTTTTAAAAAATTGAGAATTTCATAGATAGGAATTTGTTATACATGAACTGTAAATTAACTAAAGGCATGGTGTAATGAGTTCAACATACTAGTATAGGATCTTGCGCTTACAAGTGATTTTTGAACCATTGTTAACAAGTGTTAAATATTTAAAAATACAAAAATTATGTGTTTCTAAGGATTTTGAAATATTGCAACAGTCCCACAACTTTAAAAAGATAGGGTATACTACGTTGTGTTACGTAGAATACACTAAAAAACAACGTGAATAAAACACAAATTAAGTACAGAAATAGACATAATACAGTTTTGTTTCTCCAGCTGGCATCTCCCCCCCCCTCTCTCTCTATATATATATATATTTACCAGTTTGAATGTTTCCTTTTTCTTAATGATTTTACACTTTAAATACTTTCCAAATCCTAATTTTCCAATTATTATTATTATATATATATATATATATATATATATATATGTATATATAAATATTTTTTTATTTATTTTCCTCGAAGTGTTCAGTATTTCACACTATAGCAAGGCATTTGCCAATACAATATTTTTGTCTGCTATGATGAGTTCTTATTACAATGAAATCTTACTCTATAAGGGAAGAGCGTTTTTTGAATTGGGTATAATGAAGAATTATGCTCCCAAAATATTTCAGATAGATAACGATGCTCTACAAAAAACTAAAATACGTCTAATTGCGTAATCTCTAAAAATACTGCACGAAAGTTTGAATTAGATATAAACGTGTTTTTTTAAATTCCATGATAATCCATATATATATTTCCATAGAGCGTAATTTACAGCGAATGACAGCTGTGATAAAATGGAATGGAGCTGGTGAACAGATCGATTATTCATGATCGATTTTTTTTTAAATAGAGGATGGTGAATATAAAAGGGAATGTAAGTTTTATATAACAATTATTAAACATCACGTTAAAGATAGCGTACAATATTTGTACAACAGTTGCACTTCTGAAAGAAACTTTTTTTTAAATTTTCATAAATTGAACGAACATCGGTGTTATACATGATCAATGCGACTAGTTATATTCTGATAAACTAGAGAGTTATAAGGCATTTGATTAATTATTACGTTAAAAATATGAAAAACTGTATAAAAATTGTCTATTTTTAGGAAAGTCAATATTGTCTCTGAAGAATGTGACTAAATATAAATAGGAGACTGGCAAAGTAAATAAAATTTATATAGTGTTTTATATTTTATGACGTTAAATATAAGATTCATCGTCATTGATCAACAGTTGTAACATTCATTTGGAGGATTTTATAAAATACCTTCTAAAATTTTTTTGTGTAGTAATAGCGATATGTTATAAGTTACCTAAATTTTATTCCATAAGCCAGTGGATTTATTTTATAAAACCACTGGCTACTATTACTTTTTGACGAAAGTCTTTCGATGTTCTGCGAATGTCGATTTAAAAATTTATTTGTGTAATATTATTATTTAATAATAAAATTTGTACTTCATTAAATATTTTATTTACTTCAATAATTTTTAAAAAGAAAAACAACAAAAAATTGAGACGTGAATTAAGGGTCTTTGATTCCGCGATGTTTCGTTACTTACCGGTTAATAGGTGAGAGTAATAATTTTAATTATACTATAGTCCATTTTTTGATAAAACTTTTCGGGAAAAAAAAGCTTATAATTTTATTATTAAAAGCAAACTTATGTGCCATAATATATGAGTATTTTATTTTAAAATCTGCTCGATCCAATTAGAATTATAATACTTAGTTTGTTTTCAAGGTTTTCAGTTGTTTTTTGAAAATTTTGTTGCATACTTCTAATTATTAAGAGACTAAACTAAGGAGGGAAAAAACAGTTTCTTCCAGTTTTTCTTAAACATTGACCAAAAACAATAATTCCGTCACACTATTTTTAAAATAATGTAAAAAAGCTTAAATATTAAAAAAACTGACAAAAAATTACATTAAAGGAATTTGTTTTAGATATTTATTAATTTTTTTTTCGAAATACATTCAACCACGCATATATCGAAGAATTTTTCAGTTAGTAATATGAAGGAATAAAAATATAATTGGTTTCTATTATAATCAGGTCCATTTAAAATACGCTTTATTAATCTAAATTAAAATAAAAGGGATTTTAATAACAAAAATTATCATAAAAATATGAGCTTTATTCTTCATTTTAATGAACAATAAAAAATAAAGTGCCCGAGCATTTATTTTTAATTTCTGTCTCTCCTGAGAAATTTTGGAAAATAGTTCAAATTGTTTTTAAAACCAAATGTATGATACCTAAAAACATGATTATTTTTGTTTAAAAAAGTATGATGCATTTTTTATTGTAAAAACATAAAAAAAAGACGTAAAAATAGTATTATTTTTTAGACATTACTAATTTTTAACATATTCTTTAATAAATAGAGGTTGACACTTAAATTCCCCTAACTAGTTTTTTAAATGTTAATATAAATTTCTTCCGTAATGATTTGCATTTTTTACAGTTTAATTCAAAGTTTAAGCAATTAATATTAAATTAAACGAGTTTATTAAAATAATTAGCATGTCATAATTCCAAATAGAATGAAGAACGCGAATTTTGAATGTTGTTAGATCTGAAAAAGGGTTAATGGCATAATTAATGGTACTTACAATTTTATGAATGAATTCCAGATGACCATGGAATATATGGGAAAAGACGATTAAAAGAGGTCTTCCAGTGCACCTCGTGGAGAGGTGTCACGAAATAGGTTTTTTCCCGGCAAATAGCCAAGCAAGAAGAAGACGGAGGGAAAAATTGAGGGAATGTGCTATGATAGTTGATACCTTCTGAGATGGGATAGGGGTTACCGCGTGCTGCGAGGGTGGTTCTTATTGGACGACAAGTCGGGATTGCCACCATCCGAAAAAGGAGGGAATCTGGGACAGTCTCTTGCAAGAAAGACAACTTTACAACAGCCCTTGCTGACGATGTTCAGTGAAAAATTTCTGCATCGCAATGTCCCCTGGTAGATGGAAAAAAAAAAAGAAAAATAGAATTTACATGCTGTATCGTTTCAGACGATTTTGAAGACGTTGCCATCCATCTAGAAGTAGTCACAATGACACAGGAAGGAATTTATGACACTTGTACTTTTCTCTTCCGAAAAGTTCTTGTTCCTGGCAAGTTAAAATATTTATATGTATGATCTTTTAGCGGGATTTTAAGTTTTTGCCCCGCTGAGTGTTTTTATGAAGTGATATAAAACACTCAAAGTAACTAGTTTAGGCAAGGTTTTATTACGGTATAATTTAAGGAGCTAGACAGACGCCGGTGGATTCGAGCAAATAATTCTAAATGTAGACATATTTCTTATGGTTACTAAAATATTCTAATTGTTTACTGCTTTCTTAAGAAGATATTTATTAGGATATTAGATATTTAAAAGAAATTTTTTTTACACATTAATTATACAATGACAATTTCACCTTTATTGTCGAGTTCGCTCTTTTTTTATTTATTTATTTTTTTGACTTTGTATATTGTCCCAGTCACAGCTCGATGACGTCATTTAAAAAAGATGATCTCTCCCCCCCTCTCTCTCTGTATATATATATATATATATATATAATTTTAAAAAATGTTTCGTTTTCAAACTATTAAAACGCTTTTAATAGTGTTTCGACATCAAATTGCGACTGAAAATAAGCCTTCTAAAACGGTGACAATTTGTCCGTGCACACCAAATAAATAATAATTGGACAAAAACAGTGAGTTTATCTTTTTAACCATGCAGCCATTATTTTATTTTGTTTTATGCTATTTTTTTACATGTTCAAGAATATTTTTTAAAATCTACTAAGCTATTTGTTAAATCCATGTAAAAAAGTCCATAATAAAAAGTAAAATTTGAAATCTGAAAAATTAGCTAGATTCAGAAATTTTCAATCCTCATATAAATTTGCGATATTACGGCACTTAAAAGTTTAGGAGTTAAAAGTTTTTCTTTCTTTCTTTCTTTTTTTCCTTCTTTTTTTTTAAAAAAAAAGTTTTTTTTTTTTGAAAATAATAGGAATTCATCTTTACAAACCTAGTTAAGTTGAAAAATATCCAAAAAGGGAATAATATTTCTGGTGGTTTAAATATTGTTTTTCATAAAAAAAGATGATGCTCCAAAATATATTTGGCAATCTTACTTTAAATTAAAAAAAAAAAAAAAGACAAAAAACTCGAAATAAATATATTTTTCTTTCAAAAATAATATACAACATTAATATCCTTAAAAGATATTTAAAAAAAAACTTTTAGCCTGTTTTTATTTCTATTTGAAATATCTTATTAAATTAAAGATGCGTGTTTCTCCAGTTAAATTTAGTTTTCAAGCATATGAACAAATTAGCAATATTTTTATATCATATTATATCATATTATATCATATTTTATATCATATTATATTTATAAAGTTTTTAAATTATATAATGATTTAAAATATAGTTGTTCTCCTCAAAAAAGCACATATAAATTGTAAGATGCTATTATTTAACTTGAAACACATAGTATTTAAAAAAAAAAAAAATTCATTGGAAAGTGATAATTACTTTTAAATTTTTCGTTTAAAAACTAGCAAGGAAGTTAATAAAAGTTTTGAAAATGATAACTAGGTTGTACGTCAAATTCTTTATCCTAGATAAGCAGACATAGCCTTAATATTATTCCAAATAAACGCAAATATAAATGCTTATCTCTTTAAATATATCTATTTGAAATGAGGTAGGGATGATACAATAAAGCAGAATGCTTGATTTTTCTAATCGAGTAAATAAATCACAACTGTGATGAGTGCGATGGGAAATATAAAAGTTTTCTGGAAAATGTTTTGAAAGTGATTCGTTAATGGAAAGAAAAAAAAAGAAGAAAAAGAAGAAAGAAAAAAAAGGAAAAGAAAAAAAAGGAGAAAAAAAAAGCCTTCCATTCTGACACATCACAAATTTACAAAGTGTCAACAGAATTGATGTCAACAATGTTATGTCAGGAACGCATTGTCAGGCTCTGTTAAACAATGTATTAAATAATTCATTGTTGAAGGTATGCCAAATCTTTTGTTATCTAACTCTGAATAACGCAATAAAAAAATAAAAGACTTAAAGGCTCTTAAATGAAAATTTTGGATTTTTATTCTCCTAAAAATTTATAAACCAAATTTAAGCACTAAATTTAAATAAATGTTTGAATTTAATTACAGTAATCACAGATACTTTCATGCTAATATGAAATTTTTTTATTTTGTTCTTTTCGTCGTAATTATTTTAAGCTGTTTGCAATAAATGTCTGCAAAACTTTCAATGCTAAAATACTCAAAGACTTAATTAAGAAATTTATTATTCATTGCTCAATTAAATTGAGTCACTAGACTTCTGCGCCTGCATAATACAAGGCCCATTGTCATTGAAATTAGCCTAAGAGAATTTAGGATAATTGAATTCTTCATTCTTTTTTTATTACCCTAAAAGTATATGGGGAAATTTTAATAAGTTTCAAAATTTTCACATTGATTAGATAATACTGGAGACTTTTCCAATTAGCTTGGTGCACTATATAATGACGGTGACATTTTCAAAAGCCAACGACAAACTATATGAGTGTGATTTTATAAACAATTACGAACGTTAGAATAATATGAATTACTATAGTTACTTTACTTTTATCTTTGTCGAAAATAAACTTTATGTTAAAATTTTATTTTTCTTATTATTCCATTTTCTTATTTAACTGAATCATACTTTTATTACTATACTACCGCTTTATTCATTAATTCAATTATTATTTTAATATTTAAAATCTTATCCATTATCTTTTTTACACTGGCAACTATCCAGAGTAACAATTTAAATATTTGAATGAAATTAAGTGTCAAACTTTCAGTCATATTTCATTCGCCCAGTTTGAAATACGTAGCAAAGTAATGCATTTAAAATTAATATTTAAAATTAAAATTAACTTTAAAAATCTTATCTGTTATCTATCGTTACACTGGCAACTATCCGAAGTAACAATTTAATTATTTGAATGAAATTGAGTGTCAAACTCCCAGTCATATTTCATTCGCCCAGTTTGAAATACGTAGCAAAATAATGCATTTAAAATTAAAATTTAAACTCAATATTAACTTTTAAAATCTTATCTGTTATCTATCGTTACACTGGCAACTATCCGAAGTAACAATTTAATTATTTGAATGAAATTAAGTGTCAAGCTCCAAGTCATATTTCATTTGCCCAGTTTGAAATACATAGCGAAGTAATAAATCATTTTCAAATGCTGCCCTAAAATTAATTCAAGGACACTTTCATTCGCAATCTTGGACTGGCTCCATCTGTTTTAGAAAATAAAAAAATAAAGTTGTTTATGCTAACATACATTCGAATAAAGAAATTTTTGGCAAAAATCGGTTCTAATGTTTAAATTTAGCATCATAAAAATAAGCAACATTGTCCAACATTTTTATCCGTAGCTAAACTTGTCCTTTGGAGCCACCATCTTGACGTGTATGACATAGTATTTTATAAAACCTGTCTAGAACGTTGACCTTCATTAGTCACTGAGAGCCAGTGAATAATTATAAACAAATATGAAGAATGAATCTGGGTGTAAAATCTCATCTTTTAACTACTCTTTTTTTCTTCCAAAATTTAGAAAGTCAGTGTTAGGTACTTTTGTAACACTGACGTGCGTTATTATTCTGCGAGATAAATGACATTTAGGTCAAAATGACATAGGTCAGATATAAGTAGATAGACACTTAATACAAAAACAAAATTCCATGTAGTATTTTTTCAATTACTACTATATTTTAAGAAAACTATTAATATAAAAATTATTCCACGATTTCTTTCAGGAAATTTGAACCTTTCACTGTTGGAAATTTTGAAGCAAATTAAATCATATTACCTTTTAGATTTTTTACAACTACTTGTATGGTAATGACATTTCTTGTAAAAAAAATCTTAATTATGGTAATAAAAACCAAAATATACGGTATTTATTCCATTCATGTGGTAATTTTTCCATTACAGTTTATCGGTTATTTTATTACAGTTCTTATTATAAATTTATAATTAAAAATTATTGTTCTTATTACTCCAAATTCGGTAAACTGAAAAATAAATTTAACCAAATAAAAGTTTTTTTTATCTGTAAGGTATCACATTAAAATTACCAAATTTTATGGCATTTACTATCAAATAATATAGAAATCAAATATTATTTTATTGCTTATTTTTTAAAAGCCATTGCCAAAACGCTTGGGTAAAAAATATCGCTCTTTTTTAGTGTTCCCATAGAGCCAGAAACATGGTAAACTTTATCATATTCTATTAGATATGACCATATTTTTTTCTCAGTGCAATATGGCGCTAAGTTGATCCAGGTTCTCGAACTCCTTTGACTTTATTTAACACGATAGTATGGTTCAATTCGGACGAAAATATATATAGTTCAATTTAATATTTCTATTATTCATTTTCCTTAACTTATTTCATTCAATTTAATTAACTGGTATAATTAAGGTTCCAAGATACTTACACCTTATCACGGTTAATTTTATCACATCAACGTTGAATCAATTTTTTGGAGAGTGTACAGACTATCTGATGAATATTTATTTTATAAATTTAATTATATTCTATTTTAGTTAAGAGATAATGATTTTGGAAATTTCAAAATTAAACTATAACACTGCAAAGCATAGAAGCATTTGTGTAGAAAGTAATGTAAGTTGCAAATTAATTTAGCTCTACTAAACAAAATGATAAAATAAGTCTTCAGAATAGAAAATTAATCATACTTGTGGTAAATCAATAATTTAATTGAATCGAACATTATTTTTAACATATTGCCATTTTACAAATATAGTAATTTTAGTGTCTGCATTTAATTTTATCTTCACATTAAGAGTTTTTTCATAAAAATTATTTTTATTCATAAACATAGCCCTAATCATTTTGTTAAGAAACGAATAAGTTTCCAATTAGCTTTACTCATTATAAAAAATAAGTTTATAAAGTTAAACTACTTAATTTAATGAAATAACATTGATCTTTTATTAATTATTAATGTTCACTAATGTAAATATATATATATATATATATATATATATATATATATAGCATATAAGTTGAAAATGAAGATAAAACAAAGGTAAATTACAGACAAAAGAAAAAAGGGGGAAAAAGAAGAAAAAGAATAATAAAAATAACAAACAACTGGAGAAAGAAAAAGAATTAATTAAAAAAAAAAAAAAAAAAAAAAAAAAAGGATCAAGTTTTTTTAAAAAAATAAAATAAAATAATAAAATAAAAGATATAATCTTTTCATCAGCCCATACGATTATATCAGCCCGTAGAAAAGAGTTGTATCAATATATATATATATATATATATATATATATATATATATATATATATATATATATATATATATATATATATATATATATATATATATATATATATATATATATATTTAATAAACATTTTTATTGCAATTCACATAACATGTAAAGTAAAGAAAAAAATAGTACTTTTTATTTATATATTTAATAATTGATTTTTTATTTTGGTTAACTTGGATCTCTATTTTTAGGTAAACTAAAATCCTAGTAAAGATAATATTTAATTAATTGTTTGGAAAATAACGATTCTTTTGAATGCACAGAGAAAGCGACATCGAATAATACAGTTTCTGACTTATACTTGTCACTTATTGAGGAAGTGTTGACTGAAATAATGACAACTTCACGATGATGGATACTAATTGCAAATCAGACAATGCATTTAGTTACACGCGGTCCCAGACAGTTTAATGTTGATAAAATGCCAGAAATTTTTTATTGTCTAACTTTCAACAAAGCAGTGAAGAAATCTTTTTTTCAGAAAATGTAGTATTCACAAAGCAGTATTGCATATGCTTTTATGTTCAGATCTGTGATATTAAAAGAATTGTGGAATGTAAAAAGTTTTAACCGCTATAAAAGTGACATATATTATCTAATTTGAAAAAATTGATGATCTGGAAAAACATTTTAACCATACTACTTAAATTTTAGTTTTTTAAAGTTCTCTTTTTTATTATCTTGATTTAAAAATTTTTGCTTGCAGATTTATACATAGATAATGCATTAATATAAGTCTTTAAAATAGATATCAAATTTTAATTAAATCATGTTTTTGGTAAAAAAAATTCATGCAAGAAATGAATACACACTGCGTGTTAAATACAAATGAAACAAAGTGCAAATGACTTTTTATAAGTTTCTAAACGTGATTATGATATTTCAAAGAATTTAATATTTTGTGATCTTATAAGAAATTGAAAGCATGTCATTAATTATATAATAAATGAAAATATATAAAGAAACCATTTTCAGTTATGTAATTTCGTATTAGCTTCAAAATTAGTTGTTGATGAAGATTTGAAACACACGCTAAAATTTCAAGTTTGCAGGAAATTTCTATTACATAATCATTTTTCAACCTAGGTGTTTCAATTGTTTTTCAAACTAGAACCATAACGATTATTCTTAGTTATATAATCTGGAACCTTTTAATAACTATTGAAATAAGCATTATTTACTAAATAATATTTTTGTTTTCATCAGAAACATATTCATTGCAGTAAAAAACAAATCTTCCTGTAAGAGTTTTAGGCTTTTTATTTTATTTTATTTATAAACTGAAATACTCATCACTCATCATTTTTCAAGCATAGAAAATAAGCAATTATAAAGCATACTGTTTGAAAATTTTATAGGAACATACGCATAAAAATTAAAAAAGATAAGGATTTATTTAATGTTTTCTATTTTTTCGGAACAAAATTACTTTGTTGAAATTACCAAAACTGTACTAAGATTCAAATCTAATTATCACATTCTTAGGCAAATAATTCTTAAATTAAAGATTGAGTATTAGTAATTTTTAAAAATACACCCCAAAAATAAGCTCAAAATAAACATTTAAAGTTTTTTCTCCATTTCCTGAAATAATGAGTATTTTATCAACTTATCTAAAATTAAAAAGATGCACCAATTTCACATTCAGTACTAACATTTATATAAGTAATTATAGTTTAGCATTTTAGGAGCAACATTTCTTTTTGTTAAATATAAGAATTGAATAGGAAAAAAAGAAAATAAGTGATAAATCTTTGGGCGTGAAAATTTGCTATTATTATTCTATTTAAGAATTTCATAATGTACCATTAAAGTTTTATTAGTTATACTTACTTTAACTTTACACGTAAAGAATATGTGCAAAAAATGGTAACATAATTTTTGTAAATATAATATTTTTTTCCTAAACAATAAGTATAAAATTTAAGTAATTTTAGCACCATAACGTTCATTTACCAAGAAAATTTATATTAAACTGATTTGCAAGTTAGCGAACCATAAATTTAGGTTAGTTTTAATTAATAATTTTATTCGCAATATTATATTAATAGTTAAAATAAAAATTTTATTTTAGCATTTGATAATATTTGTTAATATTTAGCCAATAAAAAAAATTAAGCAATTTAGGATGGCTGAATAGCTTGCTTAAAACCCTTTCAAATAAATAAAAAAGCACACAGATCCAAAAATGAAGTATTAATCAAGGAAAAGTATTAATCAAATATTATATGAAGAAAGGAAGATTACATAGCAGATGCAGATTGTATAGGAAGTTATTCGCGCCATATTTAAGCAGTCCCCATTTTCTTATCATTCCTGGGGTAATATTACAATGCCTAAACCCTTAAAAGTATTTGTCGCTTATGCTAATAACGGTTTTAAATATTCTGATTCCCGAAAATGAAGTCGTAGGAGAAGAAAACAAAACAGTAAAATAGTTCTGAGAAGTGTTAAGTTAGGAGAACTATTAAAAAATGCCTCGGTATTTAAGAGTTCGTGAAAATGAAGTGTTTTCTAAGCCATTTCACTCTGACTTAAGTTACCTTTGGATACAATTTTATGAAATAAGGCTGTAGTGTAAAGTTCATTATTATTGTATTTAAAACAAGATATAATGGTATTTTCTAAATGAAAAAAAAAATGCAGAATTCACCTAAATTATAACTTCTCACTAATTTATAAGTTACATATTACACGTAGAAAAAAATTATGGTAATGTTACCGCAGTCTATAGTAATGACTTTTCTGATTAAAAATAACATAATTCTGATTATAAAAGCCAACATATATGGAATTTAAGCCATTTATTTGGTAATTTTTCAGTTCATATGGCAACGTTTTATCGGAAATTCTGGTTTTAAAATTATAGTTTTACTGGCAAATATTTACTAAAATATACGAAACTGAAAAGTAAATTTAACAAAATGATAATCTAATCGTAATCTAGAATAATCATTTGTATTAATTATGTTTCTTCTTAGGATGTGCTAATTCTTTCGCTATTTTTATCTTATTTATTTTAGGTAATATTAAATTAAAAATAATAATTTTCTTTTAATATTTCATAAAGACCAAAAAAAAAAAATGTTAAGCTACATTTCATTCAATGGCTGATGACTTCTTAAAGTTTGGTACTGGTCCCATGTAATTTTGAATGTTTTTTCTTACCCTAATCCATGAGTATCAGTAAAAGTATTTTATATCCCAAAGTTGGGTATCCACGCAGGACATAATTATACATTTAGGACATGTTAACAATAATATTTATAACACAGAACTCATTATCTTATTATCAATATATTAATTAAGACTTAAACTTATGTACGAGTGAAAGATAGGTTTCACTTCCTAATACTCATAGCTCTTATCTCAATGCCTATTTCTCTTAATAAATTTCTGAAGGAATTATTTTCCCAATATTTTCATGCAATTATAACATTTTTATTTTTTGAATAATATACAGTATTTCTGTTCTCTGAAAGAAATGTGGAAAACCCAAATCAAATATCCTCTTTCCTGGTGTTATTTCACGGTGATTTAAGACGCCGTCTTACTATTGTAGTCATTCAGGCTTATACCTTGTCATTGAGCCAAGGAGAGAAAGGTTACTCTAAACTTGGATCTAAAATGCTGTTGAAAGGAGCAAAAATGTGACGCAATAAAATTTTTTGAGAAAACCTGACGACGGCAGATCTGTCTTGAACTGGCTAAAAACAAATTAAGCAGATGATTTGAAAGTTAAACGAGGTTCACATCAAACCTACAAAAAATAAACAAGTGCAAGGAGTGGATCATCGTGTCTAGATCAAGTTCTTGAGATTTATTGCTGGGCTGGATTGTAGTTTCAGTCTCGTTTGTTTATTGATATGTTGTCATTAAGGCACACATTTTTATTTATTTTATCATCTGTAACAAATAGCTCATTTGAGTTGGATTCAAAACTGTAATGTTGCGTCTAAAACGTTACGTTACGTTAGCATCGCAGTTTTGGGCTCAAATAGAGAACATCTGTTTCCAGCATGGTAGTGTAGGGGGAACTTGTATATTGCGAGTAGGGGGAACTTGTCTTCGATGATGCATATTGTAAAAACATATAATATCCTCTAATAAGTACGTCCTTTAATAAGTAATAAGTGATAACTTTTCAAGTAAACACAGGTTTCACTTTCTCTAGCTTATGTGAATGGTCTCCCTCCATTTTTTTTACCCCACGTCATATTTAGTTCTTAACGTTGCTTGATTTCGTTTTTTTAGTACGTACCGTCATATAAATTTGGCACTGTTTAATCGATTGCGTCTTTTGTGCTGGAAAATTTTATCTTCAGGCTAATCCACTGCTGGCCTGGCAAATATGGGATTCAAACCTTTAGTTGAAAACTGCTAAAATTATAAATTAGTTTCCTTCTATGAAACAATATTCTTGTCTTCTTTTTATTATATTCTAAATTTTAAAATAAAACTTTTTTAGTAAGCTTTTAGCAGCTTTTTAGTAAGATTTTAGCATAAGTACTTTTGAGATATGTAAATAATTTTTCCAAAAAATAAAACCGGTTTAATAGGGAGAAAATGTAAATATAAAATAGGATTAACTCGTAAATATCATTATGAAATTTATAAAAACTTTTTTTCTTCTTTCTTTTATTTTCCTTGTTTTATGCATAAAAATTTACAAATTTGAGATCATTTTTCAAAAGAAAGAAGTTGGAACTCATAAATGAGAACGATTCATTGCTTTTTTGTGTAGATGCATTTATGTAGATAAAAAAAAGTTTCGACTGCTTCAAATAACGCTTTCTCAAAACTTCTTTTTTTGCTATACTTGAAAACACGACAGCTTTAATTTTCAATAGATTCGACGCAATTTAAGAGAGTCTATATAGGAGTCTATAGAGAAACTCTATATGTGGAGATAGGTAATTTTAATTTAACGTTTTTCTTTTTTCCGTTTTAGCTTAACTTATAATCGAATTGAATTTATGTCATGTTGTGGTTACTATGTATAAAGCTTTCTATCGCTCCCTAAATTGGGGTCTACAGCTGTGGTGGTAAGAATATCCTACTACTATCTTGGTGGTCATTGGTTTTAATCTAGCCGCCAGCCTACGAACATCTCTCTCCCGCATCTCTCCATCCACGACACTTTTGAGACTATGCATTTTGCTTAAAAAAGAGTATAGGTTGTTTAAAATATGAATACAAGGGGCTTTCAAATTCGGCTATAATTGTTTTGAAGGTATTTTGACACATTTTTGCTCAATTTTAAAAAACTCTTTTTTAAATTTTTTTTTCTTATCTTATTTTATCACTTCAGCTACTTTTGTTATATTTTTTTACGAAAATAGTAACTAACAATCGGGACAAAATTAAAGGCTTAAAACTAAAAGTGGTCTTACAAAGTAATTTTGTAATGCTTTCTCATTTGGAAACAATTTTTTATAACATATTGAAAAGCTTTCTAACAATCATTAAACGGTAACACTTAGTGTTTGAAAATTATATTTAGTTTCGTGTGATATTTCACGTGAAATTGTGTAGAGTCAGTATATACTATTAGAATAATTATCATTTACTCAGAAATTGAAATTAAAAAGAGATGCTAGAGATTAAAATTTTTCACTATTGCTAAGTAATTTATTTGTCCAGAAAAAAATTAAATGGAATTTCATAGTAACGGAAAATTAAACAAGAATATAATAGAGTTCTTGCTATCTAACTCTTAGTTAGAGAGTTACGACAATGGTTTCAAAATTGTTCTAAATAATTGGGTTGCGGAAGAGAAAGATAGTGATTTTTATTAGTATTTTAATTTTTTTACTTGTAATGTTTAAGTCAAAGATATGTTAAAAATGAAACTAAAATGTATAGCGTTTTAATTAAAAGAGTAAATTATTGATAGCTTCACAAAAATTAAATTGGTAAAAGTTTCATTCATTATTTTTATTAACATATTTTTTATCACTTGAATAAATATTTTTATTTTAATATAAATTACATTTTTATTTTGTTATTTTTTTTTAACTTAATGGAATCTTGATATTTTTGCAAAGGAATCTCGATAGATGGATGTTTGGTGGAGTCAATGGAATCTTGTAGTCAAAATTTCGATTGCACTTAAGATAGTATTAAAGCTTCATGCTCGAAGTCAATGCAAGATTCAATAATTTTTTGACCTCTACCAGCACTAGTTTTCCATGAATCAAAATTTTCCGATCGTTTTAAGACTGGCTACAGTACTCATATTTAAACCGAAGTTCAATGCTTAATTACAATGCTATTTGCAATCATTTCGCGACTGTTACCGACAGAATTTATCATGAAAATATTGCCAATGGAAACTTATCATGTGTCAAATTTTTTACCATTTTCTGATTAACTAGAGTGATTACGTCATAAGAGCCTTTTCGCGCCTGCCGACAATGTAAGTTTCAATCCTTTTCAAAACAATCAGAATCAATTTTCATATTATCGCAAAGTTACTTGATTGCTAGTAAAAATTGCATCCTCTTTCCGAAAAACTGGAGTGTTTGAACCTGATCTAGATATCCAGGTCTGATGACAAATTAGATAATAATTATTTCCTGATATCATAAGTTAATCATAAGCAAAATTTATAGCCTTCTTATTTTTGCAATAAATTTATAGTCAATCGAAATTTCAATTACTGTCCGATTAGCTAGCTAGAGGGCCTACATTTCAAATGGAGCTGTGTATTGTATGACATCTCATTTATTTATCGTTTACTGATCACTACATGAAGGTTTTAGAATCATATCATCAAAAGAAATTTGTCTTTAATCTGAATTTCGACTATTTTCCAACTAGTTATATAAACTAAACACTGTTAGATGGAAATAATTGTTTCAAATTTTTTTGACCTACCTAAGCATGATTTAGATCGCCAAGTGAAATTCATCAACAATCTCAATTTCGACCATTTTCAGATTACATAGAATGCTTAAATTTCTACAGGAATTCCGTGTCTGATGACAATAAGCAAATCATTTTTTTAATAGTTCAAGCTAAATTTATTAGCAAATTAAGAATTTTTTATACATTCCTACTTTATATAAAAGGTATAAAACTAAAAGTAGAAAATGAGAAAATAATATAATTTTTAATGTGAAATTGATATAATTTTTGTCATACGAAAAAACACAAAGAGCATAGTTTTTGTAATAAACTTCTATCACCACTAAAAAATCTCCTTTTTGTCTTTTGAAAGTGATGCGCTTTACTTTTTTTCCTGGTTTGTTAAAAATCAAATTATTATCGTATTTTTTTATCCATTTAAAGCGTTTTATTTTATTTTTCCATAACTAATCATTATATCCTAATTTATATTTTAAATTGTGACCAGCTTTTACAGAAATTCAAATTGTTTTGCACTTATTGAATCTTTCAATTAAATAATTGCATCATTAAATCTAAAAAATAAAATTTAAGTAAAGAGAAAATGAATAGCAACAACATTTTAGTTTCTGAATAATAATGAAAAATACATATAATATATATAATAATGAAAAATATGTATAAAAATAATGAAAAATATGTATAATAATAATGAAAAATAACACACTATTTAAGAAATTCTAAAAACAACATGCAATAAAATGTGCACAAATGTGATTTAAAAGATCTCCATCTTAACTTCATGGAATAAAAACTTCAGTATAAACTTAAATCAACGTAACGTACTTTTTTAATCAATAATGCATGAATAAATTATTAAAAAAACGGCGTCATTTTTTTCATACATAAAAATAAATCGGCATTAAAATCAGGTATTGTATATTATCATTAAAAAAACCAACTTTAAAACAACAATTTCTATGAAAATATACAATTACCAGTAAAAGCTCCAGCATTGAAAAATTTAAACTTAAAGAACATAACAAGACATTGATAAGCAAAAACCATAAACAAAAATAATGACAAATCGCCGTAATTAATTATAATTGGAAAATGAATAAACAGCAGCCATTTTTGA
The DNA here is from genome assembly GCA_949128135.1 of Parasteatoda lunata. Classification (NCBI taxonomy): domain Eukaryota; kingdom Metazoa; phylum Arthropoda; class Arachnida; order Araneae; family Theridiidae; genus Parasteatoda; species Parasteatoda lunata. The sequence goes on from OX421971.1 coordinate 50,878,418, forward strand.
ATTGTTGCTATGTTATCATTATTTAGTAACGTTACTATTCGTTGCTCTTTTCCCAACCAAGAGTTGATGTACAAATTTAGTTCTTTAAACATAAAAATATAATTTGTTTTTAGTTTGTTTGCGAAATTAATTTTATAGAGATAAAATTAATCTTTTATTAAAAAATTAACGATTTTTTTTTCATATAATGACATAAATAACTTGATAAAAGTGACAAGTAGAGCAATCTTAATTTTTAAAATCTAATTATTTCACAAAATAAATGATTTTTCGACATTGTATTTAAGTATAAGAGATACTAGGAACAGTTTAGAATAGTTTTTAAAGCAAAGGAAAATAATACGTAACCGAAATTATGAGATTTCCATAGATAAAAATACCCTGTCGACCACTCCGTTTTAAGTCAACGAGAAAAAGTTTCTTTCGTAGCTAATTTTTTTATTTTTCAGAAATAAAAGTTTTTGTCATAATTCTCCAGGGATCATTAAAAGCAGCCTAGTAAGTTTATCAACAAATTAAACATGAAATGAAATGTTAATTATGAAGCAAAATATTCTTTTAATATATTTATCTATTTCAAAGGAAAGCAATTCAAATAATTCAACAATAAGATTTGCATTTTCTCAAACAAAAAACTTTTTTTTGCAATAATAGCATGAAAAAACTCTAAAACTTGAAAATGTCGAATTAATTTTTTAAAATAAATACTTTCAGAATTAACTGTGATTTACTATTAAAAAATTAATTACGTTTAACTTTTAGAAAAATAAGTTTAAATGGATCTATTTTTAACATCTTCTCTAAATTTAAAAGTTCAAGAATAAATCAATTGCTTCATTTGATGGAGAAGTTTTTAAATGTATCGAATTGAGCAATATGGATAGTGTATCTGATGAAGTTGAACTTCAAATACATCTTTTCAGAAACAAATTATTAATTAAGTTATTGTCTCCTATTTTTTTTTTTAAAAAATTTATCTGTTTTATATTAAAATTTATTTGCTCTAATTTTAATGATGTGAAAATAAATTTTTAATTTCTTTGGTCGAGAGGGTAATGATTTTTTTATTCAATGAAGGATATTAAGTTACCTTTTGGTTATATTTTGTTAGAAGTAAATGAATCATTGCTTTCAATTTTTGGAATAGTGCATTTTATCGGATTCATATTTAGTATATAATTTAGCTTAATAAAGTTGAGAATATGACTCATTTGACAGACGCACTATTAAATTTTCTTCTGCTACTGATGTGTTTTAGCTATATATTAAAGCTGGTATATGTAAGTAATCAATACTGTCCTGTTTTGATCATTTTTAAGGAAAGCACGTTTATTTAAATCTGTCCATTTTTAGGTCAACAACCTAGAAATATATCAATTTCTTCATTCGATAAAGTTGGTTTTAATTTTGGAGCAATAAATACAGTTTAATTATATTAAACCAGTGTTGAATGAGTTATTAGTTTCAACTTTTTTATAAATGTACAGTTAAATCTTCTCCATATTCAATATTTGTTATAACTTAGATAGTTAGAAAATTCATCGATTTTTTGTTGTTGGTTGTTTTTATATTTTTCTAATGAAGCGAATGCGATTTAATTATCTTAATTTATACCGTTTTAGAAGTAAACGTATTATTGCTTTTTATTCCCTTTTTACAAAATTCTGTTAAATCTCTTCAGAATCAATACAATATGGATAGTGTAACTGATGAAGTTGAACTTCAGATGCATCTTTTTAGAAACAAATTATTAATTAAGTTATTGTCTCCTAAATATGGACAGTGTAATTGATAGTGTAATTATACTAATTTAAATAAGTAGAAAAGTATTGATTACTCACATGTATAAAGTTGGTTTACTTAGTTTTACTAACGAAATGAATTTGATTTTAACTATAAGTTTTAAACTACATGAACTTTGTAGTAAATAAATAATTGCTTACCCCCTTTTTTAAAAAAAAAATGTTCATTTCTCTTTGTTCTTGTCTTTATCTATAATATCTATTCTAACTTAATTAGATAAAAATTATAACAATAATTATTTTTTATATAGTTCATCTTAAATCTTCTTGATGAAAAAAATATGTGGTTCAATCATTTTAAAATATACTGAGTTATCAGTAAAAGAATAAAAGCTTTCAACGTTTCGTTAAAAAATTATAATTTAGTCTTATCTGCATTTTAACTTAAATAGATATAAACCGATTGCTTCATTTGATTAATATATTAAGTTGGTTTAAAAATTTTAAGACACCCTGATCGCTGTTTAATTATTTTAAACTATACCATGTTCGAAGTAAATGTGTGAGGAAAACTTTCAACTTTTTTTAGAAGGGTACCTTTAATCTAATCATTGTCTGAAAAATGTTTTAAATTAAATAGTTATAAAGTAAATCAATACAGACGTCGATTTATTTAGATATCTTAGATGTGAAATGGAAGTTTCTTTGGTATGAATGAGTCAGTGCTCATGGCCTTTTAAAAGTTAATTAATTTCATAAGCATTAATTTTTTTATTTATGTTTTGACATGTTGATTCCATTTTGAATTTTTTTGAGAGATTTCTGTATTTTTAAATGAAATGTTTAAAGTATAAAGGGTAAGCATTAAATGTCTATATTTTAGAAAGATGCTCGGCAGCAAAAGGAATAGTAAGCCAGCATAGAAGAACAAAAAAAAAAAAAAAAAAAAAAAAACGTAAAAAGAAACAAAAATAACAGTCAGTTCTTGTTCTCATATCTTTACTTTAATCATATTAATATCATAAGTTCATATCTGTTCTAACTTAAATAGTCAGAAAGTTTATCAATTAATTAGTTTTAATAAATTTGGCATTATAATCTTCGTGGCGCACAAAATGTGGTATAATTATCTCGAATTGCATTGAGTTATCAGCAAAACGGAACAGCTTTCGCCTATTTATAAAAATACAATATAATTTGATCTGACTTTAATATCCATTTTAACTTAAATGGAAAAAATATCATTTGCTTCATTTGATTAATATATTAAGTTAGTTGGTTTTAAATTTTTAGGACACTCTGGACACAGTTTAATTATTTTAAATTATACCATACTAGAAAACAAATGAGGAAAACTTTCAACTCTTTTTTACAAAGCTACGTTCAATCTAATTATTATCGAATATATGTTCTAACTTAAATAGTTAGAAAGTGAATCGATTTAGGCGCTTTAGCAGTAGATTTATTGAGATATCTTAAATGTGAATGAGTCAGTGCTCATGACTTTTTAAAAGATCATTTCTTTCCTAAACATTGACTTTTTATGTTTTGGCATGTTGATTCCATTTCGAATTTTTTCTTGACAGGTTTCTGTGACCTTAAATAAAATGTCATCATAAAGTATAAAATGTAAGCTCTGAATGTCCATATTTTAGAAAGATGCTTTGTAGCAAAAGCAATGGTATGCCAGCTTTGAAAGAAAAAAAAAGCGTTAAAGCGAACAAAAATAACCGTCATTTCCTACCGAAAACCAGATCATCGTCAAGAGAGACTTCGTCAGTGTTGCAGGGAAGCGCCATTTTTCAACCACAGTGCAGAATAATCTCAACAAGCTTAGCACCTTCTGGAAAAAGGCGTCAGCTATGCCCCACACCAAACGACGAATGACGCCTTTTGCTAGTTCCCTGGTCACACGCCATTTCGCAAATAAGAAATTTTCTCTACCATTCCAACATTTTACGTCATTAATTTATTTTTCGCGCTTTTTACACATTTTAAGAATAATTTTATTTTATGTTTTTTACTCATTCCGAGTCGTTGACTGCATTAGGATATAGAGATGGCTTTTCTTTGGTTTCATATTCAATCTTGGATAAACTAAGATCTTCAAACTTATTGGTCATTGCTTTTATTTTTTTAATGTGTCGTTTGGATAAAATTATATAATGTGTATCTATATGATGAATTATCATTTTCATGGATAGATTTCAAGATAATTTATTAATATAATACACGTACTCAGGTTGATGTACGAGATTTCAACGCAAATGTGTAAAACTTGGATTTTAGAGTTCCGTCCCTACTTGAGGAAATGATTCATACGCGAGAACACACCTGCAAGGTCAATATTTTGGATGATGGGTGTGAAAGTTTCACTTCTACATGTAAACATTGCACCACAACAACACCTCTAATTTTGGCACCTCGCAGTTTTAAATTAGATATTTATTACGCTCTAACTACATTGCAATTAGAAGCAAAATTGTTTACTGGCGAAGGTAAAAACGCTGAAAAAAAGATTGAAGACTTTATGAAATCATTGTAAAGCCTAATATTTTCTTTAAATTTACAAGGCGGTTTATTATGCAACGATCTTATTTGATTCGTAGGGAAACCCCACATCCTTTTTTCATTTTCAGATACAGAGCCTTAAAGTCTAATGAGTGTATTCTCTTTTCTAACTTGCCTTATTTACGGTATCTTTTATTTCATAGCAGAAATAAGTTGGAGGAGAACCAGAGTTTATTTTAAGATTGAAATGACTTGTATAAACATAAAAGTGAGGCTAGCCCTATTGATCTAATAATTGGAGTTAGACCACTATTCATGTATATGTTCATATAATCAAGACAGAGCCTGATAGCAAAATTTAAGGGCTGTATATAGGGAATCATCGGGGTTATCTTTATACGTTATATCAAACTAAATGCATAACTTGTTTGTGAACAAAATGCTTTTAAATTATTTTTAATATAAGAGACTTATGATATATTAAGAAAATTTGGGCTTTTATTTAGTTAAGTTTTTGTTAACTCAAATCTCTAGTAGGCAATTCTTAGGAAAAAATATTTTCAAAAGTTAAAGAATCCCTAGAAATGTAACGGTCCTATGTCTGACTTTTTAGGCCTTATGATAAATCAGGCATTGCATTAAGGCAGTTTAAAACTTCTAATTAGAAATGGATTCAAGTAATTTTGAAAGAATATCAATAATATGCATTTTCAGACGTTCTTCAAAATCTTCAAAACGAAAACGGTCTGTTAATTCAATAATAAATTGTAATATTTTGAAGAAAAATACTAAGCAAAATCCAGGCCCATTAATGTATAAGATGGCAACGAAAGAAAATCGAGATATTAGAGTAACTATTGTTACCAGGATAATTAAGTGGCTAAAAATGGATAATATTCCGTAAGGTTATGAAAACTATCCTTTTTTTTTTAATCTTATATTTAACAGTCATGAATGAAATGCAGAAAATTGCATCTTTCACTTAAAACATCTTTGGAAGTCACGATTGTAAACAAAAATGAATGAAATAAATGAATTAAATGAAAATAATGAAAAATTTATTTCTTCAAGGTGGCTGTACACGAAGCAGAAATCATCTGCTTTTATTTAAGAATAGCTAGAAGTGTTGCAGTTAAGCATCAGCACAATCTCTCAAACAACGCATTCCTTTTTTCCCCGATGGGATACGTTGTCCAGTCACAGATGTGTTATAAACCCGAGCGTGATGAAAATAGAATGCACATAATGCTACGATTGGATTAAAATAAATAGCAGATTACAGCAGGCAGGCTCAAAATTGAATGACGTGATAGATATTGGAGTCCATTAAAACACTTGGCGATATTCCCCTTAAATCTCGCAATTTTTCTTTCTTCTTGTAAAAAGAATCAAGAAGTTTTAATGTTATTATGCAGCTGTACTGCCAAGAGACGCATAAACTAAGCTAACGAGAAGGCAATAATTAAATTGGTTATTCAACTTTTTAAATATAGATTTAAACTTTTTTGTTGTACTTTCACAACATCTTCTGATAGAAATCACTTATAAACAATAAAGAGTAATATTTGGTTGAAAACATAGATGTTTCGTTCACAATAAACATGGCGAAAAGAAAAAAAGGGTCAAAGCTTATACATTTAAAATAACAAGCCAAAGCTCACTGGTATTTATTTTTGAGGGTTTCTGGTGATCTCACATGAAAATCCCACAAAATCCTAAAGTAGGTGCAGGCGGAATGGGAGATTAAAGATGGAAGTATTTTAAATACATGTATTTCGACAAACAGGTACTGTTTCCAATGTGGTTCTTCACGCTGAGTCGAATAAGTTTAAACTTGAGACGATATGACTACTAGTTAGAATGTACTAGTTCTATGTTCAAAAAGTTCTATTTCTGAGTTTAGAACCTAATTAGTTATTGTAAACATTGATCTACAATTACATTCTAGGTTTATTTATGTAAAAGTGAAGTTATAAAATTTATGATATAAAACGTGGCAGAGATTAATTATAAAGAAGTATAAGGAGATGAATGAAGTAGAAAATAAAATTTGCAAAATAAAGAGACTTATTTAAAGAAGAAATTCTATAAATTTGTTCATTATAAAGGCAAAATGAAAAAAAGGTAACTGTACCAAGCAATGAGTTTTCAGAATAAAATATTTCTACCCAAAATTAATGAATGTAGGCAGATTAATAGGAGATTTACTGACTTAAAAAAAGAATGAAGATTTGAATGAAGGATAAGTAATGAGGAAGATCAAGAAACGGTTGATAAAGTCTTTATACCAACAAGAGGAGAAGAAATTAAGTATTGTATTGAAATAACTAAAATCTATAAAGCCTCAGGTACAGATAATATCATTGCTGAATTAGTAAAATATGTAGGAAATGCTGTGATGGAAATAATTTATGAATTCATAAAAAAAATCTAGGCAACAGACGTTATGCCAGAGGAATGGAATCTGGAAAGTATTTGCCCTGTGTAAGAAAAAGGCGATAGGTATGAATGTAATAGCTACAGAGGAATAACCTTACTAAATACAACATATAAAATATTTTTAAGTTTGTTAATAGACAAAATTAAAGTTTGTTAATAGACAAAATTAAAAAAACATACAAAGAAATTTAAGGGGAATATAAGGAGAAAACAATTCTGGTAAAATCACCGTGATGTATGGTAATGAAATTTCTGGTATTAAAAAAAAACATAATTTTGGTAATAAAAACTAAAATATACCGTATTTAAACTATTCATTTGATAGTTTTTCCGTTCAAAAATTGTAGTTCTTATTGCTATACATTTAAATAAAAAATACAAAATTGAAAAGTAAATATCACCAAATAAATAGTTTCTATGCATAGCTCCAAGGTATCATGGTAAGTTACCAAATTTTACAATTTTATCACACATTATAGAACTATATTTAATTGTTTATTTTACTAAAGAGATTTGGTGAAAATTATCGAGCTTTTTGGTGTTCCCATTGAGACAGAAACACTGTAAATTTTACCATATGCTGATGGTAGTTTTGACCATATGTATCAAAGGGAATTTAGAGAAATAAAAGCACTGTGGATCAGCCTTTTGCAGATAAATAGTGCAAAAGTTTTACGGATACGATAATGATTTAAGCATGCTTCTTGTTAATTTCACGCAAGCATTTGAGAGCATCAATAGAAGAAAAATGTATAAAGCAATGCAGAGATTTGAAGTACCATCAAACTAGTAAAACTGGAAAAAAATTTACGATGAAAACACCAAGACGAGAAGCTAAAATAAATATAGGTGGAAGAATTGGAAATGCACTTGAGTTTAACAAATGCAGAATAATTACGTAGAAAAAAAAGTAGAATAATTAGAAAAAATTTAAGGAGCCATTTATGAAAATTACACATAAGGAAAAATATACAATCATGAAACAGAAAAATAATTAAAGGTAAAAATATCATAAGATTTATCAAAGCTAAAGGAATACAGTACATTGGACATGTCGAAAGAACGAAGGAAACAGTCGTGTCTAAGAGAATCACGAAAGGAAAATTATATAATATTAGGTAAAATTGAAGAGCAAAGCTAAGATTGCTAGATCAGTTTGAGGAAGACCTGCACAAGTGAAAAAAAAAAAAAACTGGAAAAAGAAATCAAGAGAGAGAGAGAGAGGGACGTGGAACTCTACTGTTCGGAAATTCAAAGCACACCAAGGGCTGTTGAGCTGGAAAAGAAGAAGGTATATAAGTTATTCATTTTAAACAATATAATTTTCAATAACAAAATACAAATCAATCAAATATTTTTGAGAAATTAAATTTTAAAAATACATTTTTGAAATTCTGTAACTTAGAAACTGTTTGAGGAATTTCGTTCTAATTTTGTGTTTTGTCATTTAAAATTATCTTACTAAAAATGGAAAAAAAGGTTATACAGCTTGAAATCAGAAAAATTAAGACGTTTTATAAATAAAATAATAAGAAATTCTTAAAATTGTTTTTATTACAAATTAGGATTCACACGGAATAATGAATTGAAAACTTTGGATAAACGAAATTTTAATTTGCATGCTAAAATTTTTTTATCCCGTTAAAAGTTCCCGAAATATTAGGAATTTGATATCAAGAGGTATTAACTTTCGTTTGCACTCCTGGCTAAATTATTGGGGCCATATTTTCTATAGATTGCAGCTACTTCACATATTTCGATAGTCGAGAAGCCAAATACGTTGGAAAAAAAGCTCGTTAATAAAAAATTTTTTATTGATTCCGTAACTTAACTAATAGTTAATACTAACTAATTAGCATAGTTGAAGTGAACTCTTTGAACCATAAGTATTGATACCATTAAAATTGGTACTCAAAATTACGGTGCTTAAAATAGAAGTAATTTACGGTAATAGCTCTTTTTCTGTTCACTCTTAATGATTGAACAATAAACAAATGATATGTGCAGCAACAATAATTGCAGTTGAATTTGCATTTTCTAAGAGCCAATTTTGTTGGTTTGAGAAGCTATCTAAGATATACTCTGTAATCATTGGTCATGCTAATTAAGTCCCCAAACTAGACCTATATGTTAACTTACTTTCTCCAAACAGACACCTTCTCGATTACTTTCTCTCTTAAATAGATTACTTTCTCGATTGGTTCTGATTTCCGATTCTCAAAATATAGAGGGGGAGGGAATATTCGCAAATTGGAATTTGTGGACTCAATTATTTGATCAGATCAGTCAGTTTATATCAATTTTAAATTTTGCATTGCTTTTCCATGCTTCTGAAACTAAATATGAAAAATAAGCAACACTTGCTGGCAGTTATAAAACTCATTTACCCATTGAATTTGTATTTTTAATAAATGTTTGTTATTATTTAAATAAACAATGAGCAAAAATGCTTTGAATTTTTAGATAAAAAAATTCTATCTAATGTTAAAGTACGCTTTTTTCTTAACAAAATCCTAATTATTAGTTTAATATAAGTTATTACAGTTTCAGGTTAGTTTTTTTTTAATTAAATCAATAAAATATTTCTGTTTAATATTTCCTCACAAATAAGAACTTTTAAAATGTAATTTTTCCCTAAATTCTTTATTTTATCTTACCACTCAGCCGATTTGTTCCAAGTTTAGAATTTGTCATTTAGAAGTGCGTACTCAAAATAAATATAAAACTATTTGTGTTTTAAAATTGAAAATGTTTTCTATCCCTATTAAATGAGTCAATTACAATTGCAAATAATAATTAAAAATTTTTTTGTCAGGCTGAAGTATGTTTGATAAACGATTATTATAAATTTTATTTTTATATATTTAAGAAACTAGAGACAAGACAAAACAAGCAAAAAATAAAAATTCGATCATCACCCTACATTTTGCAGATTGCAGCTATCCACACATTGAGAATCAAAAGTTTGAATCCGACGAAAAAAAGGATGTCATTTTTAAGAAGCATTTTATGTCTGATTTCGTGACTTAATTTATTCATTCGTATTAATTAATTGCCATATCTCAGGAGGACTCTTCATACCGTGCAGATCGCATTATACCCCATAAAAATCCAATTATTAGATCGAGGTTCAATCTGGTCTAATAATTAGATCGAGCCGCAGTAGTTTAGGGATAGAGCATTCGCCTCCCATTGAGATAACTCGGGTTTCAATCCCAGTAGTGGCTGGTTGATATGAATTTTACTCCCAGTTTGCACCGACCATAGTGCCGACATAGAACCTCCTCATGGATCATGCGTTAGAATCCTTTTGCCATTGCTAATCGGTAGAGGTTTTCGTTGTATTACTCTCAAAGTAACGCAAATGCGGGTTAGTTCTCCCTTGTCTTCTGGGCTGCGTTCAAAATTACAAGCCCATGGATTTGAAGAGTCACTGGCAAGGGCCACGGCATTAAGAGTCGTAAACTCAGATTCGGGTTGGCAGCGCAGCACCGGTTTTAAAATACAATAATTAAGCTAAGATAATAATTAAGCTAGATTAAGCTAACTAATGCAGTTAATATAATTGTTAATTTATGAAATGTTAGTTTATGTAATTGTTAGTAATTATTGTTAATTGTTAATAAATATCTTAAAAAAATGTTCTACATTTTGTTTTGGTTTCGAATATGCTTGTTAGCATCTTTCTCCGTTTGCGCTATTCTTTAGCTTTAAAATGTATCACATTTTTTTATAATGTGTCTGTTTATATATTGTGGTATTATTAATATTATTTTTTTACTTCTATTACTCATGACGAATTGTGTTTCGAATAATTGAAATTAACACTTGTAAACGTCTGTAATATATAATGCATGTAACTATAGTATTTAAAGATCAAATGACCACTAAAAGAAATTTAATTCATTTAAAATCGACTTTCATAATTTCAAAAACGTTTATCTCAAAATAATATTTTAGATCATGAAATAAGTCAATGTAACGTGACATGTTCTGTGGGGCATTTTCTTAAAATCTTGAGGAAAAGATCAGTATTGTGGATTTTAAATTCCTGGCATGAACCACACGCGGGCTGGGCCTGAGATTTCAAAATAGTTTACAGACTGACTCAGGCTTTCATATTAAAATATTTTTCAATTTATCAAAGTGATTTTAGTTTAGTTTCTGGAGAAGGTGGAGAAGAAAAGTACAGTTGTTTCTGAACAGTTGTTCTAATTTCCTTTTAAATTTTTTTTTATTTTTAGTTAGTTTGTTTAAAAGAAAATGTATTTGTGGGTTTAAAAAAAAATTTATTTGAAAACTCGAATTGTAATTTTTAAACTATAAATTAAAATGAAGGATCTTTGTTAAATGAAAGAGTTTTACAAAATATGAAAACTTTTTACTTTGAGGGAAGGGCCTGTATTAAATTTCGTTCCGGGGCTGCATATTTTGTGCCCAACTGTAGAGTTTTCTTATCTGTAGCAAATTTTTTCATGAATATTTTTGCGTTTATTAAATATCAAATGACAATGTAATTTATTAAGATATATGCTTAGATAATATAAATACTAAAGAATTCACCGCTATGTCTTAAAATAATCTAGTATTAGTCTTGGGTTTGAATAAAGAATTCACGTTATATCTCCAAATAATGTATTGTTGGTCTGTCTTGGATTCGAATTATAAGCCCACTTTCAAAAATTGATCCAAATAGACAGTAATTGAATAAAGAATTCACGTTATACCTCCAAATAATCTATTGTTGGTCTGTCTTGGATTCGAATTATAAGCCCACAGATTTCAAAAATTGATCCAAATGGACAGTACGGTTTTGGAAATAAAAGTTTCAATTAAATTAACAGCATATAAAGGAACACAGGCCATGACATAACAATGTGTCAAAGGGCATAATGTTTAAAAATGATTTTAATTTAATGAATGTGTCGTTGTTTAGATTAGAAAAGTATCACACATTTTGGAAAAACAGAAACATGTCATAAAGAAGTAGGTCATCGTGGACGGCTTCTCTCTTTTTCATGAGATTTAAAGATACGACCTTGGGAACTCCTTCTGAAACGGAATGGAAAAGGCGGTTTCCTGTTTCTTGGATTTTATAAATATATTTCTCGTATAGTTGTGTAAATATCAGGGCGGTTTTCTATTTTAAGTTCAAAACCGACACCATTACATTTCTTTTGCCGAAATATCTGCCCAATGACAAGCACTGGCTGAGCTTCTTCTTTTCCTTCTCTCAACTCAAATCTGAAATTCCTCCCCACCCTTTTTTTTCTTTCAAATTTCTGGTAAAGAGAATAAAAATGTTGATGAAAAATACGATATAATTATGTGTATCAAAAATATGTATCAGTAATAATGTGAAAGTTAAATTATTTCGTTGATGCTATTTGAAAATCAAAGGGAAAGGGAATAATTTATCTCCATGAAAGATGATTCTGAGTAAAGCAAACTTAAAGGTTTGAGAATTTTCGGGAGAAAGCATTCGAATGAAATCGTAAAATTAAAAATAAACACGAATGTTACAAACATTTATTGACATGACCTAACAATTTCAAAACAAAACTTACAATTTTTAATGTTGAAGATAAGAAATAAATAAAATTTGAAAATTGGGTTTGACAAAAACCGTTTTTTACTCAAAATTCTTCCTCAATCAATACTTCCTCATGAGTATTCTCTCGTCTTCTATAGTATATTTTTATTTGTTCTTGTTCACGCATGAACGGGAACCGTTTTTTTCGAGAACGACCCCTTTTCACCATGTAATAATTCTCGGTGAGGACCGATTTTCCACATTATTGATTTGTCAAAGCTTAATAAACTTCAAAAGGCAACAGATAGTGATCTAATCGCCGATTTCTTAATAATGGACATAAACCGTTCTTACCCCTTGATCTTCAATTAAAACATTACTTTTTGGGAATAATTTCTTTTTAATCATATGATAATTTCCGCATAAATTTGCTTAAAACAATGGTTTAAATTTTATAACTTATGCATTTTTTTTTCACATTTTGAGAAATATAGTATTCCAATAATTATACTCCTCATTTCAACGGCATCTCAATGCACCATGCATCAACAAAACATGTGCTCTCCACTGAGTAGTAAATATTTTGAACCACAAAAATAAAATTAGTATGAGAAAATTCTAGAATATATAGTTTTACAGCCTACTATAAAATCGTACATTTTTTACGTCTGGTATCGCAATTTAACTTGGAATGAACACAAATCAATATACTTAGCATTGACATATCTCGTGAATCATGAAGATTTTCCTAATAATTAAAAATTCGCAATTTTTTTTTTTTTACCTACTACATGTGCGGTGAAATGTTTTTTTTAAGAAGTTATCTTTGAAGTATTCAGATGAAAAGTATTTTGCTCCGTTCCACCAATTCCTGAAGAGTTATAAAAAATTCATATTAAAAGTAATGGTTCACCAGGCATTTTGTTTTACAGATATGCTTAAGAAATGGGTTTAAACTTTAGATAGAATGTCCGATAAATTTCCCCCAGTTAAACTAAATCTTATTTAGTAAATTTAGGAACCTATAGCACGACTGAAACTATCAGTGAATGTAAAAATTATCACATTGTCTTTATGGTACGTAGGCCTATACCCTTCTCAAGGAATATTTCTAGGAATTTAAAACTTTCTTTGGTGTTCAAAATAGAAGAAGTTTTCGGCTTTCATCGATTTATGTCTAAACCATTGGCCTGATTAAAAGGAAATTCTAATTGAAATTGCGTCGGCTGTTCAACGGCGGTACTAAAAGGTCAAACCGTCTATGTTTCGATGGAAAATTTTATAAACTTCCGAATAAAAGAAAAAGATATTTTTTTACTTATGTAATTAATTCAAAATGCTACAATTCTGTATTGAACTCTTAATAGATTCCGTCTGAGACTCGAGTATTAAATAATGGAAGAAAATGTAATTTTTAGTAAACTCATAAAAGCAATAAATTTTTTTTACAAAAAGTATTTAATTAATTTAACTCAATTTTTTTAAAACTTATTTTTAACTACTACACTAAAAAAGATAAATTTAAATTTGTAACATTTTTTGCATGTTGTAGAAATTTTTTATCGAGTTTTACTTCATATTTTGGTCATGAAACAAAATCCACTTAACCCGTTTCTCCCATCTTCCAGTGATGCAGAGAACTGATCGTAAAGACACGGTTCCCACTAGAACAGCAAAGTCAAGCATCACTAGCTGTGGCCGTAAGAAAATGGATGAAGGCTTTGATAACCCTGGGAAGGGATTGAAGGTGCGCGGTATGGGTCCTCGTTAAACAACTCGTGCTCGACATCGCTAACAGGTCGTCGGGTTGCCAAAGCGGTTGAGCCTTCCCCATTGCAGAGGATCAAAATTATCTTTGGATCTTGATCATGTATGAGCTTCCCACATCGTCACCAATTGCCCATTGTGGAGCTCTAGTGAGTAGTAAAACAAGTGCTACTACCATTCCTTCAAAAATCTCATTTTAAATAGAATTAAAAAATATGACAGCCTAAGAATTGATAATCGAAATGGGCAACAGGCAGGGACGTGCTTGTTTGTGGTCCTGGGCGAAACAATTGAAGCATTTTATCACCCTTGATAAAAATCATGTTTTGTTTAAAAAATCTGTGTTAAACATTGGATTTTTAAAAATTTAAATCAGATTTTTTTAAAAAATTCTTTCCTACATCGAATTAAAAATTAAAAAAAAAGCGAGTAGCGAATTCAAATGAACTTACATGTATGGGAAATTTTTCAAAAATGATTTAAAATATTTTTGTAACAAGGTTGCCAGCTTGCAAAAAATGAAAACAAAAGCGCAAACTCAGATAAAAGCGTAACAAGAGGATTTTTGCATTAAAGTGCGTTCTTACTGCATTACTGAAGTGCGTTTGATTTGTTAGTTACCAAGAATGGGTCCGAAATGGATGTACGCAAGGTAATATTATACTGGATAATTTAAAGAAGTTAACCATTAATAATTATAGAAAATAAATATTTATTTAAGAAAAAAATATAAAATAGAAAAGAGAAAGAAACATGAATTGCCTGTTTTGAACATAATTTTAGCCACGGATTTGCCCGAAATGGATTTGCACATGGAAAAATTATATAAATTAAGAAAGAATTTTTTATTTAGCAAATAATTTTAGCCACGGATTTACCCGATATGGATTTGCACATGGGAAAATTATATAAATTAACAAAGAAATTTATTTAGTAAATAAATACAGCCATGAATTTGCCAGAAATGGATTTGCACATGGAAAAATTATGTAAATTAACAAGGAAATTCTTTTAGTAAATAGTTTATGATTTTTATATAACGTTGTTAGAAATTTGAAGCATTTTTTTATAGCCTATGCAAGATCCTTCGTTTCAGCTTAGCATTTTGGATCATTACTTGTTTCATAAATTTCTACGATAGCATCATCAATTTGAAACCTAATTGTTTTAACACTTTCTATTCTGCATTCTCATCAGGTGTCACATAAGAGTTTGACAATCAGAGTTTTTAAATGCTTTTTTAAATTTTCCCTTTGATAATTAGAAACATTAAAATCTCTAGTTATAACAGAAATGCAGTCGTCTTATATTCAGACAGCTTTACCACGCGATCGAAAGAATTTCTGACACACTTTTCCCTTGCTGTTGATGTATTTTTACTGGACAGAAAATCTCATGGTAGACTTCAGTTTTCCCTCTTTGACTTTCATATACAATGCCGGCGGAAGACGTTTCGCGCTCCGTACGATACTGAAAATGGCTCCCTTAATATTCAATTTTGAAAGAAAAAAAATCTGCTTTCTTGTTTCGCCAGTGTAGTCTCAACGATGTAGAAAATTTCTTTCTTTATTTTATATCTTCTTTTTTCTATATCAAGCCAAAATTCTCTATTAGGAAATATAAAAACAAGATAAATAAAAATTAACGCATTCAATGCTAAAAACAAAAGCTGTTAGTTTAGTTAAAGAGAATATCATTTCAAGTTTTCTAGAATGAATATTTATAACAGGTTATAATTTTAATGAACATATTCTTATATGACATACAAATATATAAGTATAAACATAAATTTTTTTCCTTTCGTACTATAGCAGTAGCAAAGAAACAGTTTTATAGAGTCTTCAAAATTAATTATTTTTGTTGTTGCATCTTCGATAAAAACTATTGTCCTATTTTGCATTTAATATGTCTTCATTTTGTTAATAATTATTTTTAAAAATAATAAATTGTAGTCGTCGACTTCCGTCAAACAAATTATAGCTTTATAAACATTTTAATGCATTTATAAGCTCATTCACTAAAATGCCCTTCAAAGACTTACCCGTAAACAAATTCACAGCTATTTAATGATGATTCGTTGTTAATACATCTGCTCACTGATCCATTGATTGGTGTCCTTACATTCCTCATTTTTACTTTATTAACACGCTATATCTAAAGTAGTTTATTATAACAGGTCTCATGACGAAGTGAACGAAGCATACTATCTGTAAAATAATAGCTTAAAATAAATTAAAAATGAACTTGTAAAAAATGTATTAACAAAAGAACGGACTGTCGTTATAGTAGAAAGGAAAATATTAAGTGAATACTCTGGGGAAAATTTTCCCCCCTGCTGATTTTTTTAAAAAACGGATTTCGAATATTTTCACGTCTTTGATTTCAAATCTGCAATCAGTTTCTCTCTCCAATCTACAGTTTTGTTCAAATGACCTTTTTAGTCTCTTTTTGTCAAAATGTACAAGTTTAAAACGCTATACATAACAGAGGGTCGCATAAATGTTGCAACAAACTTCTAGTGGAGTTAGGGCACATCAAATTGCATATGAATCCATACCCGGAAATGACTTCATATGCCGCTATGGGAACTTCACTATTATGAACTATTCCCGTGCCTCTTAACATGTCATAATAAAAAAGCCCTTCATTTTTATGCAATTTTTATTTTGATGATTTCAAATTTGAAATCCCCACACCCAAATTGCGCAAGTATTTGTATAAATGCTGCATCAAGTTTGTTCCCAAGTATTATTGCTTTCTCAAAAATTGTTAGAATTTTTGGAAAAGATTATATATTCTCAACCCAGACTAATGTAGGCATATAAAGCTGAGCATATAAATAAATAAAAATCTACGTGTAACGGAAATTAAAACAATAAAAAACGTTTAAATAAATCAGATGATTAAAGATGTTATCTAGCTCAATATAAGTAATTATTTGTAGAGAAAAAAAATGTGTTACTTTTGCCTCCCAGAATTTTTTTAAAATTACTATTTTAAACAATAAAATGTATGAAATATAGTGAATATGAATGCATGTTTCTAATTGTCAACATAAAATTTATTAAGATTTTGGTAATTATCTAATCTTTACTATTTATCTTGGAAATTAACCTTCTAGTCTTGTTTCTAAAAAAACCCAACCGAGATTCGTATTAAAAATCTAAATTAGCGACAAAATAAGAGTATTTTCAACATTAAATGTTAAGAATTATATCAACAATTTCACATTATAGTAAGAGTACATTTGACGTAGAGGCTCACGTGTAGTGCGTGTCTAAGACCTATATCGAATGAACATAATCAGTTTTTTTACATTAGAAAATGAATTTCTACTATTCTTTCCTACGTCTACAAAAATTTACAAGGCGTTTAATACACTACTGGCCATTGAAATTGCTACACTGCTACACCAGGAAGGCGACACACAACGAACGTGAAATTTGTAGGACGCATAAAGCATGTCGTGGTATGCAAATAATTAGCTTATCAGCGTTTTCATGCAAAGCAGGCGGCGGTATCAATACTTAAAATGTATAAGAGAAGAGATTTGACAGTTGAGTTTCTCATTTAGAAATTGAATTTAAGCGTTGTTCTTGGGTAAAAAAGTTTTTGTTATGCCTTGTTTAAGAAGGAGAAATGCCTACCAGCACGTGTCTGAGTTTGATCGAGGTTGAATTGTGGCCTACCGGGATTGCGTTTTATCATACTGAAATATTGCTGCTCGCTAGACCTTTGACTAGACCTTTGGTAAATGTCCGAAATATATACTAGGTCTAGTGCCACTTTTGCTATAGCTTAAATATTTAAAAAAAAATTAAACAAAGCGTTTGAATCAATTTTAAACTGATACCGAAATGATTGCTTTAAAATTAAAAAAAAAATAATAAAAACTGCGCCAGATAAGAGTAATTGAAATAGTTGCTTTATACAGCGCATGTGCGGGAAAAAATTAAAAAAAAAAAATTCTCCAGGTGCATCTAAAAGTGGATGAATATCCCGAGACACCCTGTGGCTGTGTGTGACACAAATTGCCCACTTGACTTTTAGCATTATACATAAAGACCGGGCAATGTAATATTTGCAACATAATTTATCATTTTGTCATATCCTTTTGGGCACTTTTTAAATGGCCCGGGCATTATAAAAAATGCCCAATTATTTATATTGCCCGTAGCACATATATATATATAAGTATATTAAGTTGTCATCAGCATAAAATTAATATGAGTCATTAAGTTAACGTTTTCCAATAATGCAGTTTTACCGTCTCAAACAAAAATCGTTTTTAGTGGTGGATATGTTAATCGCCACTTCGTTTTTAAAAACTACTTCTTATATTCTTTATATCAGATTCCTTAGAGATATTGCAACTTAAAATTACCTAGCTCAAAAATTCTTCAAATTATCGACTTTGCAATAAAGGTCATGAAGGCTTTTGTGACCGGTAGACACTCTGTATAAAATATTTTTTTATTTAGTATTTTTTAATTTTTTTAAAATTTCTGCGATGTCACCTCATTACGCAACATTTTAGGATAGACATATATAAATCTGTGTCTAAAGTTATTAACCATTTTACTACTAATATATTTTGGCACAAATAACTATAATATACTATAATAAAATACAATTTAGGAGACTCGTTAAATGAGTAGGAACTGAATGATCCGCTTCATGCAGTGTCCAACTCGAAGCGATAAACTTTGATTCATTTACAGTAACTTAACAGCAGGATGAGTGAAAATAACAGTGGGAATGTCTTTTTCACCACCGAAAGTGGAAATTGTAGCCCTTGGCTATCGCCCAGTTCTCCCACTGCAAAGCAGGGTCCTGGCCACAGGCGGCGCATAATAGAATTCCTAACCTATGGCAACAGTAGGCATGCTTTCACCACTAGCGTGTGGATAGTCATAGGAGTTGGAAGTATGTTAGTTTTTGTCTTGATTTTCAAAGCAATAAAATCTTTTTAAGCTTGTAAATTATGGATCTCAGCTGTATTAAACATGATGATTAATGAAAACAGGCGGAAAAATTGAAATACGTTACCATACATCTGCTTAAATATCAATTGGTGATCAAAATGGGCTACGTGGGGCGTGAAGCAGAACTCTTTACTTATGGCAGAACTTCGTATGATTTCACTATTAGCGTGTGTATAGACACGCTAATAGTGAAAGGTCATAGGAAAAGGAAATACGTTCGATTCTGTCTGGTTTTTCAAATAGATTAAAAACTTTTAAGTTACGAAGCCATTTGGAAATGAAGACTACATTGAAGATAGTTTTATAAGAAATCACCGAGGAAATTAAAAAAAAATATTTTTGACAGTTAAATACGAAAAATATTAGGAAAGGGGAAAATATCGTAGCACATTCCAATGGTTGACTGAATATAAACAATAACAAGCTTCCTAAAACCAGAAAAAAGTTAGAAAACTTCCGTTATATATGCTTATGTTATGCTTACGTGGCGATTTGTGTACACGCTTAATATTCTAGGAAGTAATATTAATGTGATTTATGTTTAAATTTGCACGTAATTTTATCATAAGAGTTTCCTGGAGTTTACAGATTTTAACTGGTTGTGAGCCCTAAAGTAAGCAAATTAATATCACGGCATAAATAAAGTGTAAGGTTTGCCACGTTTTGAGTGTTATGTAATATATCGTAGTTAGTTATTTTTTGGGGTGCATCGTGCAGGACACAGCATGTTTGCTGAGTCTTACAAATTCTTATGGTGTTTGTTTCGTTGGAATTTAAATTTAAAAAAAAAAAAAAAAACGCGTTATATTGTAAACAATACAAGTATAATAATATATGATGGAACCTTTTTTCAAGTTTAGGCATAAAAATCAATCGACCCCTAGTTTAGTTGTGTTTCGCAATCGACCCAAATTTAACCCCTAGTGCCATCTGTGCTTAGTTTTACACGGTCAACCATTCATACAATTGAGAAGAGGAGGAGAAAGGTGAGGGTGTCAAGACATGGAACCAATCTTTTCCCCAGATGGCGTACTCAACAGTTGCGATCTAAATAGAGAGAAACATAGTGGGTTTCAGGGGAAAAGTGGGAAAGCAAAAATAGGCAACCGGATACAAATTGAAAAAGTATCAACTCGCCAAACCAAACAATCTGCTCCCGCTAAATTTGTAGCTGATTTGTAGCAATTTACCACTGAACAATAAAATATGGATGATGAGTCAGTTTTGAAAGATGAATTTGGGTATGGTGAAACAAAAACAATGTTTTAAAATTGAATAAATAATTTTTTATCGTTAAGTTTAACATTTCCCCCCAAGAAAAATTAGCCATAGTAACATAAATCAAAGAGTATTTCAATTATTAAAGCATGGAACTCTTTTGATCTAAGTTAATAACAAGGAGATAATACTTTAGCGACGCAAGCAATTAACGTCTCAATTTAACTTTCAAAAGAACACATAAGAGTAGAAAATTAACAGCACCTGTTCTTTAAAAAGACTAGCTTAAGCTAAGCCGTAGGTAGAAAACGTTTATTGATAATAATTTTTTTCTCTACCATTCCAGAGCTATTTTCAAAATTTAATCACCAGATGAAAAACCTCTCTTCTGGTACAAATATAGTAGCTTGAAACAGTTAGATAATCTGGTATATATCCATGTTGTGATCTGTCACGCCAACTACAATTGGATTTTAACCCACTGACGGTTATGCACGTAAAAAAGTCGTATTTTACCCTGCAGTCTTCTCTGCATAGCAAAACCGGTTTTCCCATGTTAATGGATAGGGGAACTGTGTGTAGGGGAGAAACATTCTCCCAATTTCGCCCATCATTTCCTTAACCACCAGTGGGTTAAACTTGCTATCATAAAAATTTTATTGAAGAAGTGTATGTTGAATCCCAACGATGGCTGATTGGACAGATTTCCATATTGTAATCGGTGGCAGAATATTCTCCCAAGTCTTTTCAACTTGGCCTGTGAGAAACTAAAAAAAAAAAAAAAAAAAAAAAACATCTCAGAAAGAGACCAACTCGAAAGGTTTAACTTGTAGTTATCCCGAGAAAACATCTACTTGTTTTTATTATTTTAAAAAATACCGAAATATCCCTGACTGATTGATGCAAGTTCCGCCCCGGCCTCTCATCGACCACAATGCGGATGGAAAATATCCTTTGTTCAAGTACAATATTGATTATGCATTTGTTGAAGATGCTGTTTGACTATTTCCAATTGTTCGTATTTTATTTCAGAGTGATACAGGCCAGCAATTTTATATTAAATATCATAAATGCTTAGTTGAAGAATCAAATATAAATAATAAAAATGCTTTATTTTTGAAATGTATAGAGCTCCAAAGTAGAGAAGTTTTATCAATAATGTGTTTATGAATTATTATAAATAAAAAGTTTGGAAAGTGGCCTGGAGGGTGAGGCTGTAAGGCCAAGCCTCCACACAACATATCCGACTACCAAGAAATTAAAAATGCCATAACTTAGTTTTTGATAAGCAATCCATGTATTTTCTATTAATTGATTTAATTTATTGCCAATGCTCTTTTTTTTTATCCTTACTCATTCAAATGTGTTGGCTTAACAGAAAGTGAGAGAAATAGTAATGAATTCAAAAACATTTGCAAAACATTAGCTTTGGTACTCTTCAGTTTAACGGGCTCAAAGAAAATCAATTATTTTTTTGTTTATTTTTTAAATTGGTTTTTTAATTTATTAAATTTTTTTTTTGTGAAGATCCATTTTGTTCAGTGTGCAAAGAAAAAAAAAACAAAAAAAAAGAAGAGTAAAAATAAAATTTGCTAAGGTCGACACTTTTGGCAACTTTTTGCTTGCACCCAAATCTAATCAAAAAGTATTTAGGTTTTTTTGGGTGTAATTTTTTACTGTTTTAATATTGTGTTTATTACCTAATTATTTTTATTATTTATAATTTTTATTGTTATTATTTTATTATTATTTTTTGTGAGCATCTTTAAGTGTGTAAAAGTTTATGTGCATACCAGAATAATTAGGTTTTGAGTGATAAATGTAATTCCTTGATTGTAGCACTTTTTTTTCTTTTTGCTAATGCAGTATTGTTTTAATATTATTTTGTACTATTATTAATAAAGGGCACTTAATTACTTTTCCGTTTTTTTTTTCATTATATGTGAAAAATTTTATGAGGATTTGAAACTGATTTTGAAATTTTTGCATTTTCTTCACAGATGGGATGATGTATTTGATGATGAAAATTTTTATAATGATGATGAATTCAATAAATGTAAGTTTCCTTATTTTAAAATGTGAAGTTATGCTCTGAAACAGTAGTTACCAACTCGCGGCCTGTGAAGCCTTTTTTTGTGACCCACGAACTAAAATATATTAATTGTCTTTTTTTGCAGAAAATTTTCTTAAAAAATCTATGTGGTTTTAAAATACTTTTCTTTCGTTAAAAAAACCCCAATCCTTTCGTTTTTGTGAAATTTAACATACCAACGGTGCAAAAAAAATTATTTCTCAGGTTATGCATCCGAGAAAATTTTTATTCAAGAAAATATTTGTTATTATTTGTGATTCAATACTTTTGTTTTGTACAACTTATTAAAAAAAAGACAGTAATATGTAATGTTCCTTCAAACATTAAAGAGTCCTATATAAAATTTTGATAAAGTTGCGGCTCGCCATTTGACAGGCGTTTTTATTTGCGGCCCCCAGCCTCATGTATGTTAGAAACCCCTGCTCTAAAATATCATTTATAAAATTAATAATGATGATAATTATTTATAAAAATGATTCACTCTTTTAATATTGTTGTTTTTAGTAATACCTATTTAGTTTATATTGTTTGTAAATTTAAAAGTTTTTTTGTTATTAACAGACAAGAAAGAGATGTCTAATTATATACTTCTGAAATATATATGCATAGTTTAAGTCATTTGTTCTGAGCATGTAGGATTCAAAGCAATCCTCTTGTTAAATAAAGATGTTTCTTAAACTCTAAAATTTAAAAAAAGTAAAAGCTGTAACGGCAAATTTACCTATTCTACTATAAACAACTATTAGTTTTTTTTTTAAATTATCAAACTAATTTATAAAATTACTTTTGACAAAAGATAGCTAGCCTCAATAATTAGCAAAGTATTGTTGATTTATTTAATGAAGAGTATAAAAATGTGAAAATACAAAAATAATGCCCCTTAATAAAAATGCAATTAAAATTTTTTTATTCATTATTTTAAAAATAACTCTCCCTGCCAAAAAATCTAAGTCCATCTGTTGCTATGGAAACACGAATAGCGCATTTTAGGAAGGGTAGCCTCATTTCACTCTAGGGCTAACTCAGTAGATCGAAGAAAAAGATTCCCTTTCTCTCGCCTGCCTGAACCAAAACCTGTCCTAAACAATGACTCTGCACCCCTACTTGAAATAGTTATACCTCATTACCATAGTCACCCCCATGTGTTCAGACGAATGGCATAGGGAGTTGTTACTTTAGACAAACTATACTGATTTTGCTATAAGAAATTGAAAAATGCGAATTGCATTTGCTTGTGAACATATTGAGTGGCTGGTAGATTATTAGAAAAATGTTTTGTAGTCTGACGGTCCCAAGTTCAATTTATTTTATTCTGATGCATCGATTAAAGTTTAAAGTTCGAAAAATAAAAGTTTTTTGTCATGGTAAACTTAACACTCTTAAGTATTGAGTCCTTGGGTAAAATTTTGCAGAAATTCCACTGCTACAGTTTGCCCTGCCATTGAATAACATGGGGGAAACCATGCATGAAAGTTTGCTGTAAAAAGTTCAGAAAAAGCTGTAACTAATGCTCAAAGGGTTAATGCAAAAGTTTGTGGTGGAAAAGTACTTGTTTAGGGCAAGGCTTAAGTTAAGTTCAAAAGTTTTATAGTAAATAAGTCGAAAGTTTAGGCAAAATGTATATGAATTTACGATGTTATTCATACAATATGCCTTCTTCTTATTTCCATTTAGGATGCCTTTTCAAAAAATGGAGTTATGCCAATTATACAAATTGAGGGGCTGTGGATAGTTTGAATAAGTATGAAAAACTCAATAAAACTAAATTTAAGAATGGAAAACTAAACTTAAAATAACTCTTACAATTTCTTAAGTCTGTGTTTGGTTTGTGCATCAATCTAAAATATGTTCTTTTGTCTTTGTTTTGTGAGTTTCAGGGTCGGTAAAGATTGTTAAGAATGTTTTCAAATTGTGAAATAAAAAAAATAAAAAATAAAATAAATAAAATAGAAAGTGATTAGTTTGAAAATTCTACACGGGAATTTCCTTCTGTTTAGTAAAAACTGAGATTTACATTGTATTTTTATGTAATGTAGGAGCTTATGTCGTATCTTTATAAATTAATTTACCTTAGTTCGTTAAAATTTATTTTTCTCTTTCTATATTATAAAACATAATCTTAGAAATGTTTTTTACATTATTTTGTTAGTTTTGGATTGAGTTTCTTTTTTTTTTTGTAATTACTGATCAATTGCTTGAAATTGAAATGAATGTTTATAAAAAATTTTTTTAAATATAAAACTACAGGTATTGAATTTTTTGTTTAAAAACATGTCTGATATGATGTATTATATTTTTCAGTTTTAAACAAAACTAAGAAAAACTTGCAAAGTCTATCTCTTAATAGGTATCTTTTATTTTATTATTCCATTTTTATTATTGAGATTAAATTGTTGATACTACTATGTGTTAAATGTATACAGTAGAACCTGTTTTTGTGCGATGGATAGGGACCGCATAAAAGAAATCGCTAAAAAAAAAAAATCGAACATTTTATAAATTCTTTCATATAATAAACAACTCTGAACGATATACTACCTAAAACTTTTTTTATGCGGTGGATAGGGACCGCATGAAAAAAGTCGGACTAAGAAAATACTTCAATGATTTATGGAATAGATGAGAGAATGCTTTCAATTAAATGAAATAACTAAATTAGACTTAAAGAAATTGTAAAAATATTTAATTCTTCATTGTACATATACCTGGAGAAGTTTTCAAATTATACATTAAATAGTGGAATTGTCTGTCTTTTTACTTTCTTTTGGCCATAATTATTCATTTTAAGGGAGTACTTATGTCTAAAAATAAAATAAAAATCATAAAAACTACATATAAATAGAAACAAAAGTAACTAATTTATTTATCTTTAATCTCACTATAAAATGAATCCTTAATCACGTGAATCGTGTATAAAACTCTGAATACGAAGCGCATTCTGTTCGCGTGTGGAGCGACAATATGTACGTAACTGACTCTGTCTTGTCAGGAGATTGTATAAAATAAATGAACAGAGCATCGCGAAGTCCAGATACAACATCGTTGTCAAGGAGGCTACGTAATCAGAGTTCGTCCACAACATGAATATGTACATTGATAGGAAACATTAAACTGGTGCTAACGCCGCTAAGATTCATTTACCGCATAAAAAAATCGCACAAAACCAATTGCATAAAGACAAAATTGCATAAAAAAGAACCGCACAAAAACAGGTTTTACTGTATGTATGCAATTGTTGTTGTTAATTTTATCTCTATAAAGAATCTTTTGTATGTATAAAAAACAATTTTTCATGTAGTAAAAATAAATTTTTCTTTATAATTAACTTTCAAAGTTTCCTATTTTTTATTTTTTAAAAAAATGTATATTGATGAAAACAAAAATTATAAATTTTAATACTCCACATTTCGATGCTATTTGTCTTCTTCTTCTTCCTAAACCCCAAAATTAGCAGGGCTAAACAATGTTCATGAAATTCATGACCCGGAGGAAGTCGGCCACCAAAAGTGGGTTTTCTGAAATGTCCCTCTTGTCCAGTCCAGGATATGTTGGGGAGAAGCCTGCATGTTGTGGCAGTTTGGGAAGATTTTAACACTACCCTCGAAAGAAAGAGACTTAAGGTGGCTGCTGGTAAGCGCCGTCTGATCCTTGCGGTTGCCCTGAATGTTGAGTGCACCTTGATGCTATTTGTAAATGAAACTATATTTATTTTACTTTCCTTAAACGTTTGTTTGTTTTTTGTTGTTTTTTTGTGATATAATTTTGGATCTTTCATTTTTTGAGAAACTAGTTTGTATTCAGAACTAATTATAAATATTTGTAGTGTGAATTATATTGAGTTTTAATATCTAATTATTTATTAAAACCTCATATCTTGGAAATTTTTTTCTTTTGTAAGTACTGGCAAAAGTTATATACTTTATCAGCAGAACCTCTTTTAGGCTGTAAGTGTGTTTCAGGGGATAATAAAAAAAATCTTTGAACTACGAGTGTTTTAATTGTTATTTTGGTTAAAAAAAAATTCTTTTAATAAAAATCTGGAAGAAAAATTTTTTTTATCATTTATAACTTGAATTGATAGTTTTGCATTTTAAAATGTTTATGCTATAGTTTGTACGTCATTTTAAAAATAAATATTGAACTTAGTTTGAAGAATGATAAAAAAATTTCTGCAAAATTTTTAAAAATTTCTTTTCTAGTTTGAAAACGAAGACTGCACATGAACCATTTAAGCGTCCTATCTGGTTTTGGGCGGAGGGTTGTGCATTTCTACTTTAAAGCCCTAAAGCTAAAAGTGCTCAAAATTGAAACATATGTCTCAAAACAAAGTATCCTCAAAAGAAAATATGTTTAGAGAAAAACTAATTTTCGCGACATATGTGTTTATGCTGTTACTATGTTTTTTGTTCTATATTCTTGTCATCTATAAATGTATTTTAATGTTAAACTAATTAATATTTCTTGTTTTTCAATTTAAATTTGCAATTAATCATCATTTCAAAAAAAAAAAAAAAAAAAAAAAAAGGAAAAGAAATGGAAATAATTCAACTTTTGTTTGGCGATATTAACAGAACATTTGTGATTATCAAAAATCTTGTTGTAAAACATTAAATATAATTCAGTTCCTAGGCTCTAAAGTTGAAGTGTTAAGGATTAGTATTTTGAAGTTACAAATTAAGTCAATATTGTAAAACACATGCATTAAAAAATATTTATAAATATATATTTTTTAGAACAACTTATATTTGCAGTAAACTTAGATGTAGAAATATACCACCAAGCAGTAGTCAATTTCATATATTTTGAAGTGAACACAAATAATGCTTCCATGATTAACAATTCATTTCAAAGTTTATAGCTGAAATAATATATTTTGAAAGGAATTGTTTTCTGTGATTGAATAGTAAGCATTTATGCATGAAGTAAGTGGTATATAAAATGTAGGGGGATTATTCTTTTATCTTGAGAAAAGGAATAATGTAAATTGTAAATATCCAGGGGTGATTGTGCTCCGAAAAAATTCCGGATTTTTCGCTAACAGTGATCCGGAAGTTTCCGGAGATCGAAGGTCCAGACGTTTAAAAAAATCAATGATCACAGAAGTTTCCGGAAATCAAATTTTCAAAGGTGGAACTTAAAAACACAGTTTATTTTATTTGTTTGTAAGGGAGAGCCTGAGAGATACTTTATAAGCTTATATTCATGATTAATATTCATTTTTTATCAGTAAATAGTTATTATAATCATAAACTCAAGAAAGAAAGACATATTTGCAAATTTCAATTATTTCTGCAGGTCATCATAGGTATGTGTAAAATTTTAAATATATTTTAGGTAAATTAAGAAATATTGAGAAACAGGAAAAAAACCTTGTTTTAATTTTTTTTCTAATTTTTTTAATTTAAACTGGTTTTTTTTCTTACTCAAGAAATTTTCCGGAATTTTGACTTGAACTCACAATTACCCCTGAGTATCTATATTATCAGAATCTTACTTTAATTATTTATAATATTTTTTGTTTGAAAAATTTGTATTTTTTTTAGTTCTTCAAGAATTTGTTTGTTTTATTCATATTTATTATGTTTTTTAGAAATAAATCAGCTTCTGAGGACAATAGTGCCAATGATAAATTCAAATTCACAAAATGTAAGCTTTCTTTGAATATGTATTATTTACTTTTCATTTATAATTAATATTTTTTTTAAATATTTATTTAATTTAAGTTTCTTAAATTTGTGCTGCATATTTTTCTTTGTGTTTAAATCTTGATTCAAAATTTAACAAATTCTCTAAATGAAGTTTTTAGTCAAGTTCATTGTTATATGTATTTCATTGTTATTTGTAAAATGAGTTCTAATAGATCTATTTCAATTATATGTTTATTTTAGTGTACTTTTTTTAAAAAATAATCTTAACATAACAATACATTTTTATTATTATTATTTATTTGTTTATTTTCTTTTAAATGTTTGGGTCCTAAATTACATACTTGTGTTTGAATATTTTCATGTAACTGTGCTTTAATTCTGTTCTTTGTAGTATTGTGAGATTTTTATAGTTTCATGAGTTTATAGTGATAGAAAATATAATTGTTTATTCATTTGAGCAATAGCGTGTTAAATTTTTTTATATTTAAAACAGTTATTCAGAATGAATATTTTATGGTAGTTTTAAAATAAACAAAGCCTGGATGTATACTGCCATATTTATATCATAAAAATTCTGGTAAGTATTTTAATATAAATTGTTTTAAAAATTATCAATTAAAAGGAAGTTAATTATATATAACTCATCATTTAGATTTTAAAAATGTCTTAATTGTGTTGTTTCTCAGTGCTGAAATAATTAAAAAATTTTTTCTTTGTAAATTTGCATTCGTAAAATGTCTTTGTTTTTCCCCAATCATATTTATAATTTTTGATCTATGCTGAAAAGAGAGTCGTTTAAGATTTTTCTTACTAGAATTATTGTTAACTGATTATTCTATGTTTATCAAATAATATTTTGTTTTAAAGCATATTTTGCTTTAAAGTATTCTCTTAATAAGATGTCTATTGAGAAAAAAAAAATGTATTGTAAGAAATGATGCAGCATTACAAAATTTAACATTACATTTATAATGTTCACATATAAATTCACTATAACATTGAGGAATATATTTTTTTTTCGTATGCTTGCAAGTAGCCTAATGAAGTAGGTATGTTTCTTTATTGTTTTTAAAAAGTTCTGATTTTTAAACTGACTTTAAAAATTTATAATGGCGAGGCCCAATTTTTTCCTATGCATTCATTCTGAAATACATAAATACATAGAATATTGTTTTATTCATAATATTAATAATAGTGTTTACAAATTAATATAATATTATCATTATAAAAACATAACAATAAGTATTAATTATATTTTAAATATATCTGTCTTTTAATAATAAGTAGGCCTTAATGAAATGCCTTGCACATTTGTTCATTTTCTCATAACTTTTGAATGAAATTTGTTCTTGCTATAATATGTAACTCTTCCTGATAAATATATAAAAGTTAGTTTATTTTTGTAACAGCAAAACAAGTTTATTGATTGTTGTACTTTTAAACAGAGTATATTCATTTTTTTGTAATATTATTATTGTGTATTTAATATTTTGAAAGCATTTTAAAGATGCTTAATTTTTCCCTTTTCTAGTTTTAGAAGGAATAAAAAATAAGCTCTCTGAAGATTCTGAAAAGAGGTAATATATCTTTGAATTCATAAATATTTATTTTTCTTCAATTTTTGAATATAACTCTTTATTAGTTTAAAATCAAATCTGTGCATAATAGTTTAAAAGTTTCTTATTTGAGTTATTTGAGAATTTTCTGTTTTTTACTGTTCTGTCTTTTTGTTTTTCTAGGAATGAGTCATCTATTTCTGAGGATAGTAATGCAGATACTGAATTCATGAAATGTAAGTATTACAAGTACACATTAATTTATTTACTCACTTTTAAATTAATTTTTTTAATGTTTTACATTTTACAAAAATGTTTTACATTTTTGAATGTAAATGCATTAAAATTTTGTTTTTATATTTTTAATGTATTGACATTGTGATTAAAGCATAATTAAATTTGGGCACTTTTTGGCTAGCCCGTAGCACGTGCAAAGTTTCCAAAAAAATTTACTTCTTTGCCAACTTTTTTTCTCACTATTTTAATATTTTATTCATTTTTTAGTTACTGAACGAAATGCACATTCACGAAAAAATTAAATAAAATAAAAAAAAGTTAAAAAAAATAGTTGAATTTCCTAGCACATGACTAGCAGAAAAATATCAACATTTGTATAAAGTTTAAGCTTCATTAATCTATGAAATAATGATTTCTTTTGATCAAACTGTGTTTTCTGTTATGTAGAATAGCACTGCTGTTTAAATTCTAACATATTTCAAAATTTATAATTTTGTGTGCATTCATAATATTAAATTCATGCATGATGAAGAATGTTTTTTTTTCGTTTCAAGTTTGAACGAAATAGGGTATTGAAAGTTTTTATGTCGAAAAATATTCTGAGTACAAGTCATTTTTTCTTCCTTTTCTCAAATAAAAAAAGAATTGAATCTCAAATTATTTGAATTATTATTTAGTCTCAAATTATTAATTCCAGAAAATGAATGTAAACAAACAAATAACAATATAAGATATAGAGCTGGCAAAGAAAGATATTATTTGTGTAAGATTCATGATTACAGCTAGTATGTTAATTTTAGTATGGAGTCCCACAAAAAGCTGCATTGTTAAAAAAGAATGGATTGTAAGATACAGAGTATGAGCAAGTTGTTAATATGATTGTGGGGCTTCTACAAGATGAAAAGAGGAGAAATGTGACTTGCTTGAGATAAAATTGATTGTTGGTAGAGTAAGACTCATAGGGAGAACTCATTGATTAAAAGGTGTTTCTTTCAATTCTTTTGCTAAAAGGATGACCATCTGATATCATCCTTTTAATAAAACATACACTGTGTAGTGCAACAAAAAAAGTTAAAATTTTTTTTTAACAAAATAATTTTTTGTTTTAATTTGTTAAAAAACAAAAAAAACAAATCAGAAACATAAAGAGTTCAGAGTCATTTGAGTATTGCTAGTTTTGAATGTATGTTTGAAATGCTTATTTTCTTTAGTTTTAGGAGGAGTAAAAAGCGAGCTCTCTAAACTTTCTGAGGAAAGGTAATACAGCCAACTTTTTATTAATTTCACTTAATGCAATAATTTAAAAACATTCAAATCAACAAATATATGCATTTCTTAAAAAAAACAAAATTTAAAAGTTTGAATTGATTGTATATAAAAAAGTACTTAAAAATAAAACATATTGTTTTAATGTGCTTAATTTTAATACTTGATTTAATGTTAAATGGTCAATTTCTAAAACTCACAATAGGCTTTTTGTTTGTGCTTTAAAATTAGACAGTTTGAAAATATGATAAAAATATGTTTTTTTCTTCTCTTTTTTTAAAAAAAAAACAAAACATAATATTAATGGGTAATATTTATACCATTGCATAGATTCTTTTTTGCAGGCATTTCATATGTTTTTTGCTATCCATTTTGGTAATTAATAATACCTTTCATTGCTACTTGATTTCTCGGCTCCTTAAAAAGTTGTCAAAATATTATTGATACCAGTGATGCTTAATTAATTTATTGACTAGTACCTGCCACAATGTCGGCAGTACCTATTATCCCAGATATCTGAGAATAACTATCTTGAAGAATAGTTGGGTGATTTTTTTTACAAGCATGTAAGCCTAATCGTATAATGTCCCGTACACGTATGTTTTGGCATTATGAATTATCTAAAGTCAGAGAATTAACTTGTTACCACCAAGCTTACCATTATTCAGGTTATAAATAAACCTTAATTGTTGTGCTTGCAATGAAAAGTGAAATGAATTTCATTATTAATCACTATTCAGTATTATGTCAATGTCACTCAAACATCTTTACCTCATTTTTATTTTTTTATTAGATAAAAAATATATTTTAATTGGTATATCGTAATTAGATCTGTAATAATATCACATTCCACAATGCTGAAATTTAATGGACTGATGATACAATTAGCACCAATGCACCTCAAGAAAAGAATGATATTGTGCATAATTTGAAAGCTTATTTTAATTTTGCTGTGAGAAAACAAAAGATCAAATTCTAAAATGAAAAGTATGCATACTTTGTGAAATAGTATATGAAAAAAATAGGCTGTGGTGTTGATATCATCATTATATCATCAAAATATCATATGTGTTACTATATCATTATAATTCTAACATCACAATATTATTGTTGTGCTAAAATACAAATAGTGCATACAAATTTTTGTATTAGGAGGAAAGTGATCACTTGGTGGGAATGTCAAAAAAATATTAAGATTTTTTAATTCTTTAGTATTTAGGTTGTCTATCTATAATAATTTCCAATGTATCTTGAGTAAAGTAATTCTTTTTCAACCTTTATTAAAATTTTGAATAATCCATTTTTTTCCCGGAAATAGCCGGGATTGGTTCATATCAGTCTGTATAACTGTATGTATACAAAATCCACATGTTTATATATACATTTTCCATATATATAATCCACATGTTTATATAGAATTTTTACTCTTTCATGAAGAGATTTGTATGTAATATTTTTACTGGTAAGAAATAACTAAAATTTTTTTCCTATCTAATTACACAAATAAATCTTTTTCTTTTTAAATGGAAGTTAAAATTTTAGTTTGTATTTTTAACAGAGCAAAAGCTGTTTCATCTCTCTTGAAGAAAAATTCAGCCATATGTGAAATTCAACAATCGCAAAGCACAACATCAGTTGTTCAAGGTAATTATAGTGTTTAAAAATAATTCTTTTGAAACTTTTTATTTACTATGATGGAAAGGATAAACCAATAATATCATACAGTCATTATATATTTAACAAAGATTTCCATGCAAAAGAAAATGTTGGGAGTGTACTTTAAGATTCCTTGAGTTTATAAGGCTTCATGCTGTTTCAAAAGAAATTTTTTTAATAATATATTAGAACATTTTTTACAGCTATTTTTAGAAATTGAGATACATTTTGACCAATATCTACTAGTGTAATTAAAAAAAAATTTTATGGTTAAATATGGATAAAAGATCACTAATTCTTTTAAAATGTTTTATTTTACCAAATAATTATTTTCAACAGAAGTTGTATGAAATGCACTATTAATAATATTTTTTGTTATTGCAATTTATAAGATTACATCATTTTTATGGCAAATGAGACATCTGTAAATTAAATAATTATAATTTAAGTAACTTGTTTGGGAATGAAATTATTCTTTCACATGTTTTTTTTATTGGTTATTACTTTTTGTTTACAATACATTCCCATTGCTTGAATATTGCGTTGTTGCTATAATTTGTCACCATAGCCTATGCCTCCTTATGCTCTATTTTATCAAGCTCTACTTTTAATTTTTAAATTTTAAGATTTTGCTTTTTAAAATCAGTTGCTATAAAAAGTGGTTTTTTTATTATTAACCTTAATAATTAATAATCAACAGAGTTAAGAAAAAAAAATTAATACAACTGTAACTCGTCCTTCCTTTCACAAATTGAGCCTTACAGATCTGATAATCGTACTGCTTTGCCTCTTTTTACTTCCCATTATAATAAAAAATTTCCAGTATTTCAAAAAGATCAAATTTTTAAGTTATTTTCAAACCCATTAATGAATTTCTTTTTTTTTTCTCTTAGCAGAAAATCTCTTGTTCACAATCTTTAAAAATAAAGCATCAATTCTAATTCACTTATGTTAACTCAATTTGTATTAATATCTAAAAATATTTTATTTTAGATATATCAGATAATCATTGTATTGATGAAAAAAGAGCCTCTGGCCTTCATAGTCTGCAGAAAATAGAAAATAAATTGAGAAGTAATTTTGTTGAAAGGCGTGTTGTTGGTGCTAAGAAACTGTATAAAGTCTTCAATGAAAAAATTTTTGATTCAAAAGTAATGCTCCATTGGTTTTTAAACTTTATATTTCTTTATTATATTTCTATATCTTCTAATTTAATAAAAAAATTTTTTTTATTTGCTTCCGACAATACTCAATTTATGTTTAATTGGTATTCTTTTGTATTTTTAAATATCTCAGTGTAAAATGAATAATTAATTACCACCTAGTAATTTTATTTGCTTTTCCTCATTCTATAGTTTAAAAAAATCTTATCAACTTATTTAAAATTAATATTAAGGAAAATTACTACAGTTTTCTTGTTATTTCTCAATTTATTTTTAATTAGCTTCTTATAATATATCACTTTTTTCTTTCCAATTTAGAGACAAATGTTTATTTTTTTCCCCATGTAAGAACTAATTTATTTGTTCAGAAATTAAATTGAAAGCAAAAACTTCTGATTTAATATATTTTAATCTTTATATGCATTTACACATATGGAAGCTTTTTTTTTTTATGTTTAGAAAAAAAAATATGTATAAAATAGAAAACTAGAAAATAACCTCTTTTAGTCAAATGTAATTACGGGACTTTTGATTTCATGAAATATTTTTGATCAACAATACAATTTTTTCTTATTTTTGTAGAATTTAAAATGCTTTGTTTGAATTCTAAATTCTCCAAAAATTGACATAAACAGTTTAATGAATCAATTCTTAAAATCTTCATACAAAAGAGATAACTATGCTTGAAAAAAAAAAAATTTGCCTGAATTATCTATTCCTAATGAAGTAGGCATGCAAGATATATGTATACATAATATCTTCTCTTAACATAGGCATGATTTTGCTAGTTTAATGAATCTAAAAGAAACTCTTATTTATGAGGAAGTAGTCACTGTAGACAAAAAATATTTTAATATATGAGGATAAGGAAAAATCAAGAATATTAAAAAAGGCTAAGGCAACTTGAAATCACAAAAAGAAGATGAAGAGCAGATGACTTGAAGCAAAATGTAAAATAAGATGAAAAAGCAAACATATTGATATTTGAAATAAATGCTTTTTGAAGTTGCAATTACGTTATACAATTTTTAATGTGTCAGTACAGATACTATTTTGCTTAAAACCTTAAAGATATTCGATTTTTAATATTCCTAACTTATGATATCACTAAATTTTTAGTATTTTTCTTCAAGTTTATAATAACATGGCTCAACTGAACTACGCTATGTATTACTTTACTTTTTATTCTAATTTACTATATAGAGGCCACTAAGTAACAAAGATAACTTTTTTATTGAGAAAATAAATGTTGTGAGAAATAAATGAGAAAGTATGCGACGTATAAAAAATAAGTTTTATTAGGAGATAATTTTTATATTTTACACAAAACTAAAAAGTACTTTTTGTTTCAGAAGTATAAGTATGATGTGTTTTTTTCATTACATTTTCTTTACATAGCTCCCTGAAGATATGGAATTAGAGTGGTCAGTTGATTTGCGAACTACTGCTGGAAAAACGCATGGAGTTAAAAAAGGAGATTGCTTTATTAGATGCAAAATTATTTTAGCCTCTAAAGTTCTGACATCATTTGGTAATTCTTAATTTGAAAAAATGGTTTATTTTAGTATAATATTTTATTTATATACATTTTTAATTACCAGTATTGCTTATAGTTTTTCTTTTTAATGATAGCTCATTTTTATTTTTTTTAAAAAAAAGTTTGATTTTAGAGTGTAAATTTCTAATTTAGATTTAAAAATCCATTTCAGCATTTTTAATACTTAAATATATTTAAATATATCTTCCTCGCTCCAACTATAAAAATAATACTCATTAATGTTCTATTGCTTCTAGAACAGTGAAACCTTATGGCAACCCTTTTTTGATTTAGTAGTATATAATTATAATAAATGTGTTTCATTTTTTAATTTTTTACTTTCTTTTTTTTGGGTTCGGTCATCTAAAAGTTATTCATACTTCTGTTAAAAATTTAAAAGTTGTTAATATTTTTCATGACTGTAAAAATTTCAGACAGACTGGTATCCTTAGAACTGAAATTTCGCGCTCTGACTTAACATTATTATTACTACATTACATTATTACTAGATTACATTTTTACTAGATAAACTATTGAATAGTGTCCACTAACACTGGGCAATGCTAAGATTTTGACATTGCAATATATCGTCACTCTAACATCGCATTATTTTGATCCTTTGCGATGTTTCGTTGCACTAATATTTTACATTTGTTTTTGTGTACTTTTTGATTGATAATGCAATTTTATTTTTGTAATTTTTATTTTTGTAAAAAGTGATGCAATTTTATTTTTGTAATAAACTCAAGCCGCATTTACCTTGCAAAAAATGCTATAAGTTATCCAAGTTATCAACAATAATTTGTATATTTTTAAAAAAAAAATCAATAAATCACAACAGTGACACGATACATTGGAAATTAAAAAAAAAACAAAACAAATTGAATAACTTGTGTGAGAGGGTTAGGGCTTGTGGCAAAAACTAGTTCGCTGCTGCCTATGTTATACTATGTCAATAGAAAGTTTTAAAGAAAAAAACAATGAAAATAATAGTGACAACTGAAGCTGACATCGTCAGGGGGTACCAGCCTGGAAGTCATAAAAATGGAAAGCTTTTTCTATCAAGTGAGCACAACAAATGTCTAAAATTTGTTCTCTCTGTACCCCAAAGGTTTTGCAAAAAGCCCCGGAAGAGAGAAGAAAAGAGTGTACAAAGTACAAAAGTAAAATATGTAAACTAATTACAAAAGGAAAACAATGTTAAAAGAACCTACTTAAAAATATACTTTTGTAAAACCAAAGCACATCTTTTTGAAATAGATATAAAAGGTTTTGCGTCTTGATGACTTCTGGGGCTGGTACTCCCTGACGATGTCAGCTTCGGTTGTCATTAGTAATTTCATTGTTTTCTTTAGAATTTTCTATTGGTTTCAGTTTTTTATGGAATTTCTACAGCATTGTGCAACTTTCCTTTGAATTTTTAGTATTTAACTGCTTTATACATGATTTTTGATTTCTCTTTTCACACTATGCCGGTAATTATGAATATAAAAATCATATTCAAAATGCACATTGAGATCATTTATAAAAATCTTCATAAACAGAAAAATAAAAACTTTGATGAATTGAGAAAGATGGAAAACTTAGGAACAGTTGAGGCTAGAATGCGCGTAACTTCCCAGTCACCCCTTCCCCATCTTAAATTTATTCATTATTATTAATAATAAAAAAAAAAGGAAAAAGCTCTTCGCGCGAGCTTGCGATCCTCGATTTCTTGGTCGGGAGAAGTGCTCATTGAAACTATCGTATTTTCAGAAATAATGCTCATCATCACACATGCAGACGTCAATGAGGCATCGGGAAATATCTCATGTATCTCGGTAAATTGAATCGATGCTTCGAAAAATGGCCAATCCAAACATCGATCGTCAATGATTACATATCATCGATATTTTCTGATGCATCACCCAGTACTAGTGTCCGCAGTTTGATTCATTGCTTATTTTAGTGATATTGCATTTTTTATTTTTTTCAGAGAGATTAAGAGACACTCTACTGCATGAAATGTGCCATGCTGCAGTGTTTTTAATTAGTCAAGTTCCTGGAGAGAACCATGGTCCTTTATGGAAAGCATGGTATTATGTTAATTTATTCATTATAAAATTTTTAAATAAATTTATTGTTATTTATAATGTAGTGTATATGGAAGCGTGAATAACAGTATTTTATACCAATAGCTGGAAGTCAGTTATGTTTAATCAAGTTGGATATCACATGTTGATCGTGTAGGATGTAACCTTAACAGTCGAACATTTGGTCGCACTCATCAATTTGTTTTATGTAATAAATGTTTGATATCTTTAAATTACATACAATGCTAACTAAATGGAATGCAAAACTCCTTTTCTTCCTAAGAAGTGAACTATAGTCTATTCTTGGTTTTTTTATTTGCTTCATATTTTGGTATTTACCGAAATGCAATGAAATTTATCTTATAATATATTATTGTTATGGTTAGATTACGGTTAAATATTTTTGACTATTAAAATTTTTTAAAGGATTTTAAATACTTAAAAAAATTGTCTTTTATAAATAACTTTTAAAATAATTAATCTTTGATCTTAATATTCAATGTTTTTATTTTGATATTTGCCCTTGATAGGTATGTCCATGTTCCAAGACCCCATGGTATCTTAGTGGTCATTCCTCCTTTATTTTTGTCCCTCAAATATCAGACTTAGTTTAGCATTTTATAATTTCTTTACCACTTTTTTCAACCAGCCTATTTCACATATCATCTTTAAACAGTTCTATGGAATAAAATGTATGCAAGTTTTGAAGGAAATGTGCATTATTAATACTTTCTTCTTATATTGCTGATTACTTGATTACTATGTAAACATAAATCATTTGTAATAACTCACATTTTAATCCTGTCATTTTGTTGTTTGAGATAATGCAAACGTATGTAAAATGTATTTATGCAAATTAATAGAAGAAAATTAAAGTATATCATTTCTGTCAGGGCTGTAAGATGCAGTTTAGTGTTTCCTGATATTGAAATGCCCCAACGTTGTCACAGTTATGATCTCTCATATCCTTACTATTACCAGTGTAAAAATTGCGAATGGAAGTGAGTAATATTTCTCTTTTATTTAGTTTGCTCTTAATTGATAAGACATTGAAAGTAATTTTTTTTTAAAAATTGTCATTTGACTTTATATATAAATATTTAAAATTTCATAAATATTTATTGATTATAAATAATAAATAATTAAATTATGTGTTTTAGATTTAAATATGTGAATGTAAAATAAAAATTTTCTTTCTCAAGAATAAGTCAATAGTCAAAGAGGCACAAAGTTTATAATATTTTGTAAGCAAAATTAAGTTCACAAAAAGTCTAATACTTTGTATAACAAAATAATTGTTCCCGTGAAATAAAACCAAATTTTTGATAAATCTCATTTTTTTATGAAATAAATGAGCAAAGTTTTGTAAATTTAGGTTTGGTTGGCACCCATAAGGGTTTAAATGTAAGGGCTTTATTTTTTGAAATAGAAACTATTGCTTATTTAAAAAAGACTATATTAAAGGTCACTATACAGTTTCTATTGTAAATAATAATTTTATTTGTGGAACAAAAAATATTGATTATTTTTTTCATGTATTTATCAGAGCTATAAAAATATATTGGTCGGCATAGCCAAGGAAAATAATTCTAAACTGACAGGTATTTTGACCCTTGCATGCACAGGGCATGTAAAAATTCTTATCTAGTATAAATTTTTACTCTTGCTTGCCCAGAGCATGTAAAAATTAATATTGACCATGTATATTTTTATTCTTGCATGCCTGATCTGACATATTAATTAATATTCATTCAGAAATACTAACTTAGCTTTAACGAAAATTGCCAAAAGGGCAGGTGGTGCAAATAAATGTCACCAAAGGAGGGAAAAAAGAAATTTGATTATGCTTGATAAGACTTTATAATTATTTAATTTAATTTTATAAATAAGAATTTAAGCAAAGTTGATTTAGTTGATACCTAGTTAGGTTTGTCTTCAATAAAATAAGTTCACCCCAATTTCTATGTATAAGTAAAAAATTAATAAAGTTTATAGTATTGTTTAAAAGTAACGCATTATGATTTTGATAATATTACTTGTTTGTAAACACTAATGCTCTGCATTTAATTCATCAATGCTTATTTGTATTTTTCTTTCTTGTTAATAATATCTTATACTTTGTTAACAACTCGTATTGCTTCGGATTTATACCTAAATTAAAAGTGTTGATGTAGACATATTGTTAATGTTATTTTTTTCCCGATAGGATAACTATTGGTACATTCATATGTTTTCATTATTAAGTAATTGAGAAAGATGCTCAGGCATGTAAAAAATATAATCGAACTAACATGCCTGTTAGGGCATGCAAAAATTTTGAGATTTTTTTACAATCAATAGATTTTTTTGGTGAGTTTTTCGATGTCTGGTATTTATGATGGTAAATTAATATAAATAGTGCATGTCCATAAAATGATTCCTTGCATTTTGAGCAGTTAGTTGTTTTCATTTTCATGTAATCTAAAGACTATTTTTTAATATTTCATTTTGTTTCTTTATTTCTTGTTAACTTGCAGATGTGGTAGGCATCGAAAATCAACAAAATTATCTGAAGCTTGCTGTCCTAAGTGCAGAAGTTCACTGTCTTTAGTTAAATCATAGTATTTATTCATTTGTGTAAACTTATTTATTTCATGTATTGTCATACTATGTATTCATTCTTAAGTAACTTATTTTTATAATAAATTATTTTAGCTATTTTTCTAATAAATTATTTTAGCTATTTTTCTAATAATTTATTTTGGAAAATTATTTCTTGTATAATTGTTTTAATTTTTCTTATATATCTAAAACTCATTTGTTTAGAAACCACAATAATTTCATTTTGAATATTTAAGCCACAATATTTTATTAACCCCTTTATAATTTTTCATTACTTTTGTTTATTATCTATTCATTCATCCTTTTTTTTTATGATTTACTGATATTTAATTAACAGTTATCTCTGATAATCAGTATTTATTGATCTAAGATTTATTCCAATCATTTGCTTGCCTTCATTTTTTAGCTAAAAGTATGTTGTTGGTTTGTTTCAGGTCAAAAATTTCAACTATGACTATAAGGGTCATTTGAATTCTATATAAACTATTTTATAAAAAACTTCATTAAGACTATAATAAATTTCTTTATAATTTTTCGCTATACATAGTCATTTTTCGAATTTTTATCTAATGTTATTAAATATTTAAAAAAAATATTTACAAAAAAAAAAAATATATATATATATATACACTTATTTGTTCCCATTTTTTTTTTATAATTGAGATTGAGTTTTAGGCTGTGCTTTGAAAAAATTATACTCTGCATAGTTCTGACTCTAAATATAGGGTCAAAAAGGCAATAAAGCATTTAAAGTGTCCAAAAAGTGTTTTAAAATATCCCAATAAAAAATTATTATGTTAAAATATTGACTTATAAAGGGAGTTTTTAAATATTGTAAATAAATGGAAAATTCTCTCTAGTAAAAATTTTATCAAGCTTCTAAGAAGACTGCTAAAATTTTAGCATGCTTTTAAGAAGTATTTAACCTTTTGCGGAGCAGAATAACTTGAACAAAAGAGCCACAGGAATTGTAGTCATCATATACACCTCCTATTAATAGAAGTTTTACATGAAGCAATCTGCTTTATCTTAGCATCTTTAAAAATTTCAAACGATTTATTAAAATTTTTCTTGCTTAAAAAATAAAATCCACCTCAATTTTAGTGGTTTATAGTATTGTTTAAAAATAAATAGGTAGGACACAGATAATAATATCCAATAATAGTATCCAAATTCTCCTGAAAGAGATAAAAATTTTTCATCATGTTAAACAATGATTAAAGCTATAGAATTATGTATTATCTCTTCAACATATTCCTTAAAATGCTTACTGCAATTCTTATTTCAAAGAAATCTAATTAAATAATTATTTCCAGCATTCTAATTAAACAAGCAAATAAAATGTGATCTTTAATAAACAGATTAGACGTAAATATGTTAAGCTGTCATAAGTAGAAAACTAATAAAGTTATAATTATTTGATAATATTCCTTTAAATCTGTGATATCATTTATTTATGTTTGTTATTTTTCATTATTTTATCAATTGACCCTGCTTTACAAGATTATAAATGTTATCTTTTTGTAATTATGATATTTCCTAATGAATTAGAGGTTTGTCATTTAACACATATTAAAAACTGAATTTTCAGCAATGGTCAGATTAACTGATTATAATAAAAGTTCTTCAGATTTTTTATATTTTATTAAGTGTTAATAACTATTTCATGCACAAAATCATAAAAGCTGTATTTAATATAACCTGTTTGGTATGAGAAATAATCAAGTTACTATTTTATACTTACTAAATGTATTATGAACATTATGTAAGGGACAGGGGTTCTGCTCTCTATTTGGTTTTAATTTTATCCCAGTAGAATCGGGAACTAAATGTGCGGAGCTAAATCTTTATCAATATAATAAATAATTTTGGGATATTTAAATTTAATAAGTGGTTAAGGTGTTGAATGGGGGATCACTTAGTTTGTAGATAATTTTTGTTCAGGTATGCTGAAATTCTGTTTCAAACAATGATTTTTTTTGCTGTCTTAACTTTCATTGATGTCACCATGGGGTACTGCAACTATTGTTTATCGTTATGCGATTTTTTCTTGGTTTATTTCCATTAATATTCGTTATTTTAAAATCGCTATATATACGAGGGGCCTCTGATTGTAAACTATTACCGAATACCGATTATAGATAAATCATGTAAGGCGAAGTGAGAAGCTCCTTGTTGTTAAATCGTTACATAAGATATTGAAAAACTAAATTCGTTTAGTGAAATATGATACACCTTTTGTACTTTGAAGAAATTCCCCTTGATTTTTTTAAAGTAGAGTGTACTTAGTAATAATAATCACTGGCTATATTATGAAAAATATTTTTATTAACATTTGAAAAAGATCAACCGTATACTCAATGAGTATTCATTTGTAAAAGTTCATTTCCCCAGGTGTGCATTAAGCTATTGATACGGATTAAGATTTCATGATTTTGTCAATCCATGGTCTGTAAGAGGATATTCTCATGTAGACACCTGGCAAATTCGGATCAGCACATCGGATACCATGGGATACAGTACCTGCTAATACCCATTGCCCACTTTCTCTTTCCACCATAAGTGGTCCTCCAGAGTCACCCTGTAAAAATAAAATATAATTTTCGATGAAGTATAAAAATGTATTCTGTATATAATTGTTGCCTTTAAATTTTCTGAATTTTTAAAACTATAATAATAATAATTAAAAAAAAAAAACAGGTGGATTTATTTTCAGAAAATTGATTCTGTAACAATAAAATAGCCCTCAAAAAAATTTAAATGCTGTCTATTTCTGAAAAGTTAATAAAAATATTGATTACATAATTTATGCATTTTAAGATAATGTATTTTAAGTCATTTTAAGCTGATATATTTAATAATCAATATAAAATATTTTATAGAGATTAAAATAAATGCCTGAAAAAGTGATTGTTAAATTTGATTTTTGATACACATTATTATTATTTAAAAATTCTTGTAATTTCCCCAGAAAAACTGTTACTCAATGTAAATTATGAATTCTAATATAACCAAATCTTAATTTATTAACTTAAATAGTGTGCAAAATTTTAAAATTTTTGATAAGAGTACTTTTTAATAAAAACATGGTTTTAGTAATCTTCAATAGCTATAAAGTTTCAATTGAAACCAGTTAAAGCTAAATTTCTTTGGGTTATCTTAAATATCATTTCATAACTTCTATTTCAAGAATATGACATAGTTTATTTTGACAATGTGCCATGATGGAGCATTTTCTCTATTCATTTGTATGATATAATAAAGATAATAGCAATTTGCTCAAAAATTATAAGACCTATGAATAATATTTTAAAATTAAAAAAAAAGAAAATCATTTAAATGAGATATTTAGTTAGTGATTGCAATAGTTTATTAAAATTAGTCCTAACGTTTATTAAAATTAGTCCTAAAGTTTATTAAAATTAGTTTGAAAGCAGTTATATAATTTCTTATACTTATTTATGTAATTTTTTTCAGTTAATATTTGGTTAGCAGGCAGGTAGACAATGCATTGAGCATTCAACTGTTACATTGTGTCCTCATGCTGGGCTTTCTTTATCAAATGTGTATATTTTGGTTAAAAAAAATTTTTTTTTAACGGCAGGCACTGAACTCTAGTTAATTTCCCTTGGAAGATGCCAGAAGTGTGGCTCTTTAATGTTACCCGTGAACCTTAGTTACGTAGACAAGCAATATTACCCACGCCACACAGTCACAGATACCTGTTCATAGGGTGGGCCACATTCACACATCACCTAATAGAGGTCAACACAGAGAATAACAACCATGCCCTGAGTGGGATTCAAATCCGCAACCATTAGCTTTGCGGTCAGGTGCGTTAACTGCTCGGCCACTTTGCTGAGCGGTTGAAGTTTTTTAAAGCTGAAAAGGTTGATGCATAAAACTGAAATGGTTACAAAATTTACTTACTTCACATGAATCTTTTCCGCCTGTTTTGTAACCTGCACATAAGAAAGAATCCTTTATCAGTTTGTTATGCCCTGCATCTTTAAACATATCTACACATTGTAAGTTACTCATGATTGGCACCTGAACCTCTTGCAACAAATTCGGAATGATTCCACCTTTAAAAAAATAACAATTCTTTATTGTTTTTTCGGCTTATATCATTCATATAAAAACAAAATGACTCAAAATTACTTTTCATATGTGGGTGCAAGTTAGTAACCAAGTGAGATAAGTTTTGTTGCTTGCATCCTGTACAGCTCTTGTAGTGTGGGGGGGAAAAAAATCACTTTTTTTTTGCTTAATATGTAATGATTTATATGTAAATATGTTATAAAGATTTCTTCTATATGAATGTATTTTATTCTTAGCTTGTAAACATTTTGAGCATAAACCTATGTCTTTCAGAATAAGACTGATCAGAATAATTGAATTTTTTGGATCAGGGGCAGAAATTCCCTTAAATCACAGAATTTATTGTTTAAACTTATTTCATCAACTATTTTAAAGCAAAGCAATCACATGTCTGTATTTCACTTCTCAGAGAAACTAAAGGAGGGAATAAAACATTTAAAAAAAAAACGTAGGTCTTTGTAACTTATGATTAGTATTATGAGAGATTGGAGCAGCAGGAATACAAAATCCAATTATTTTTTTTTTTTTTTTTTTTTTTTTTGTGCTCATCAACTTTGGATAATGAATTAAATTT
This sequence comes from Parasteatoda lunata, assembly GCA_949128135.1. Classification (NCBI taxonomy): domain Eukaryota; kingdom Metazoa; phylum Arthropoda; class Arachnida; order Araneae; family Theridiidae; genus Parasteatoda; species Parasteatoda lunata. The sequence goes on from OX421971.1 coordinate 50,923,116, forward strand.
CTGTGTGATGGTTTAGGTTTGCAAATTTTATGGAATCTTATTCTTATTTTGAGTAATTTATACTTTTTTGCCAAAAAAAGAAAAGGGAAATTTATGAGTTTCACTCACCATGAGATGTTTTACCCCAACCAGTGACAAAAGCTGTCTTCCCTTCAAAATCTTCATCAGTGGTGGGCAGACAGATGGGTGATATATGCGGACGAAAAACGACGGGAGGATCCAATTCCAATAGAGCAATGTCATTGTCAAAATTTTGAGGATTGTAATGTCTGTGGACAATCATCCTCTTGACCCGTCTCATTTCAGGTTTCAGCCTCTCGTGGTCAGTCAATAAATCATGCTCTCCCAAAATCACTACCAGTGAAGATAGAAATCTTCTGCTACAAGCAAATCAAAAAGATTAAAAAACACCTATGAATAGTGCACAAAATAGAAAACAGCTTATATCTAACGGTTGAATTATCATGTACCAACATCCAATCTTATTGATTCGAGGAGATAAAATATAATATGCTAATTAATGAGGACAATGATATAGCGACAAAGTGAGACAGAAAATTTTTCTTTCTTGAAATAAACTGTATTTTTTTCCTTCTATTTTAAAGGGTTCTGAAGATATCTATAAAATATTAGTGAGCCGCGATGGCTCAGGGGATAAAGCGTTCGCCTTCCAATGAGCTGAACCGGGTTCGAATCCCAGCGATGGGTGGTCGCTACGAATTCCGCATTTGGCTTGCACCGTCCACAGTGCTAACGTGAAATATCCTCAGTGGTAAACGGATCATGGGTTAGAGTCCTCTTACCGTCAAGCTAACCATGTGAGGTTTTCGTGGTTTTCCTCTGCATGTAACGCAAATGCGGGTTAGTTCCATCAAAAAGTCCTCCACGAAGACAAATTTCTCCCAATACTTCATTTAGAAGTTTCCTTGTCTTCAGGTTTGGGTTCAAAATTACAAGGCTACGGAGTTGAACATTAGAAGTCTTAAACCCAGAAATTGGGTTCGTTGTTCAACGATGGTAATAAAATAAATTATAAAATATTAGTAATTCAATTAGAGAAAACACTTCCTGTTGAGAAATTTTTAAAATTTCAGATGGTTATTTACAAATTCGATTTTTTGAAAAGACATTAATATTCCACTTGAGATTAATTATGTTTTTATGACGGATTAAAGTCGCAAGTTCTGTGAATAACATAAAACGAAAACTTGTTTCACAAAAAAATTAATGTTTAACTAAATGGTTTGTCTATTGATTTGGTCAATAGTGCATACGTGCACCATTTTATTTCTTAAATAAAATATTTTTCCTACACAAAGCTTTTTTTTGTGTATAATTTAAGCATATTTCAATGAAAATAATACCAAATTTTTATAAAATTTATATTTTTTGCCAAGACTAGTGTTTTCTATGAGATTTTTCCTAACGTTTATATTTTAAAATTGACATAACTTATTTCTGTTTTTTCTCTTCTTTGCTTGTTTATGTTTTTCTTATCCTTTCGAACAAATAAACAATGAGCTACTGCACAACACTATTAAAGTGTTCTCTTGCTTCTGATAAACAAAATTCACTGAACAGGTTGTAGAATCAATTTATGAATCATTTCACTGTACGGCTTGAATTTAAATTCTCTCTTTAACATTACAAATGATATTTTAATAATACCTTAAATTAAATGGATATCATACAAGGATATTAACAAATAATGAGACAACGAATTATTGATTTTTTCCCCCATCCCTAATTTATATTCATAACTATAGAACCAACCCTGGCTGGCAGTGTCCTGCTGTAATTGCATACTTGGTTGATACAAGGACTCCTCCACATTTGTTCTTTTGATAAAGACCTAGCCATGCTGCTTCTTTTACCAACACCTGAAAAAATAATAGAATAATTTTTTACAAATCGCAAAAAAGTTTTGAGCTTGTTTCACATATTTTTAATATCGCACTAACTTTTTAGACCAGTAACTGGTTGTAAATAATGGATTTTTTCCAAGTTTTCTATCTTATATATATATATATATATATATATATATATATATATATATATATATATATATATATATATATATATATATATAATATAAAAAGATTTGTTGATCGTACGAATATGAAACTTACTTGCCATGGCCATCGACCAAAATATGAACTCTGACCGCCAACAATGCGCCCTTTGGGACCTAAAGCTCGGACTCCACAATCTGGAAGGAATGAGTGTAGTATTAGATAGTTATTTAGTTTAATTTAAAAAAAAAAAAAATTTCCACTTCATAAGAAAAAATTGAAAAACATCAACATTTAGGAAATTGCATTGCCCTATTCGCTTGTACATGAATACCTATGTCTGTTTCATAGATTTTTTTTTCTCTTTAGAAAAGCAAAAAATTTATTAACTCCATAGCGTATCTACCACTACATAATTACAACTACAATTCACTAGTATATAAGACATGTTAACTCTACTCTTTGTCGGGGTACCTGATCATAGATGAAGGTTGACATGGTCGTTAACTACTAGCCCCACATTGGTGACCCGGATGTGATTTGAACACGCCTACGTCGGCAGAAACGCCCACTTCGATTTGAATACGCCTACTTCGATGGATGGTCCACATTGAACAGTTGACTTTCTACTCGTGACTGCAATCCACCTCCTCGCACTGTTGCTACTCAGTTTTGTTTCGATTACACACAACGTCGGTTTGCACACATAAAGGCAACACGGTGATCTTAGTACAGCTCTGCCGGCTTCGCACAAAAACAGCAATGAATCAACTAATGGCATCCATTCATCGAATTCTATCACGGATATAATTCTGGTGGTCGTTAACTACTAGCCCCACATTGGTGACCCGGACGTGATTTGAACACGCCTACGTTGGCAGAAACGCCCACTTCGATCTGAATACGCCTACTTCGATAGATGGTCTACATTGAACAGTTGAACTCTTTGTGGTTGCATCTTAGCTTTAGGTTACTTTAGAATATTAATAAAATAGTTGGCAAAAGGTTGAAACCTTTTATTAAAAGAGGAGTTTCTGCTGCATTTTTAAAAATGTTTGATATAGATGTAATATTAAAATTCATCCCAAAATTCCTAAGAACCTTTAAATTAGAAATTTTAATTAATATCTAAAAAAAAAAAAAAAAACCTGTTAAAACCTAAACAAAATTTGTTACCAAAGTCAATCGCTGAAACTACAATGCAAAAATATTTTAAACCTATTCTTTATCAGTTTAGCGAAACCGAAAATGTATACGAACCCAACACAATACTCCAGTTAAAATTTTAAGTATTCTAGACAGTCGGAAAGAGGGCAAAAAACGTCTATTATATCCCATTAACGTTTATAAAGCACACTCCTGGTAAAATTGTATCTTTGTCAGCCGAAATATGTTCAAAATTAATATTAGCGAAAATTTCTATTTGTCCATAATATGGAGTTTAACTCCGTCTGAAAATGATTGAAAATTGTGACGTCATCAAGCCCAAAATTGCAGTTGAAATTTTAATGCTCTATTTAATATTTAAGGAGTTGTAGTTCTGATTGGCGATAAATTCCATGCCACTATAATTTTGTTGGTAGTTGTCAATGAATGATTGAAAATCACATTGCCATCGAGCATGCAGCTGTAGCTGAGGTTTGAATGCTCTTCGAATATTTGCTATTCGCAAGATTCCATCATTGCAATCACGGAACCGAGTTTATAAAAACGTGGCAGTAAACATGTTTTACCTTTTCTGTAGTCCAGGTGGGGTCGCCTTGTTGTGACTGCGTTTGTTGATGGTGTAACATTATGGGATGTATAAAATAAAGGCCTGATTGTTCCTCTTGGAGAAGAAAGCTGTGCTGGACGGTTGAAATTTCGCTGGGTTGTAGTTGATTGAGTTGACGATTGTGTCGACCACTGCGGTATTGGCACAACTACAGTAGTCAATGATACAGCATTATTGGTTGTTGCATTAATCGCTGAATTAATTCCATTTGTGCTGTTAAATATTGTAAATGATGAACCAGGTCTCGATAGTGTTTGATTTGACACAGTACTTTGAGCAGTTTGAATCACAGCTGGAGGTCTAAATATCTGAAATGGTCGGTTTTGTTGAAAAAAATTCACTGGAAAAGCTATGCCTAGTGGCCATCCTGTCTGTGGAATATTTAATCCGGGACGAAATGGAAATGGGTTTAGTAATATAGGACGTTGTGGCACAAGCGGTGGTCTTGTCGGTCCTATGGAAGTCCATGTCACTAATTGTGTATTTGGTCTGTTAGTTGTAGTTATTAAAGTAGTACTACGCGTTGTGGCTGCAGCCTCTGTGGTTGTAATTGTTGGTCGGTTTGTTGTTGGAGGACGGCTCGCTGTAACTATTGGTCGAAGCGTTGTCGTCGTTGAACGAGTTGATCTTGTTGGGCGACTAGTGGGGATCGAATAAAAACGCGTTGGTGTGGTGGTCGTAGTACTTGTTGAATACCTTGCAGGTGAAGGTAAAAGTTTGTGATCTTCATGAACATTATTTGTGTTATCATAGAATATAATGTCGTCAAATGAATCGTCATGAAATAAAGGGTCGTAGTCATACTGACAACAGGTGCCAAATATGAAGCCATCCATACAAGTTCCCATAAGTGTTCCATTGTGATTAATGCAGTCCCATTTAAATGTACAAATGCCTTTCCTTCCGCTTGGATCAGAACAGGGCTTCTTTGATATTTTCAAAGCTTTACCTAAAAAACAAAAAATATTCATAATTAACCATAGCCTTAACTTGCTAATTTTTATTAATTAAATTGTTAATATTTTTTTGTCATTAAAGCTGTGCCATTATTATTGATATTTTCTATAAAATTGTTTGAAATTGGATTGGCTGTTCAACAATGGTTATAAAATATATTATAATTTTTTTTTCACAATATACCTAGTTCATAATTCTTTATGAAGTGTTTGCCTTTGAGTAAGTAGTGTAGTCTAATAATTTTCGATTCATATGCCATTTAACTCTACTATTTTACCAACTTTTGATAAAACTGTATCAGTACCTTACCTGTTTGTTGTTATTGTCACTAAACAGCCTGTAGAAGTAACAGATTTAAGGTAATGATCTTCACTTTTTTATCTTCTATTTTATTTTTTAACTCAGCACAAAAGACAAGAAAACTCCTGTGAGAAGTATCTCATTGATGGAAGATGACTTTTTGAGATAAAGTTACTCACTATTTCATTGCTAATTTTTGCAATATCAGTCTTTTTTTTCTTTCTCTTTTTAATTAAAGACTAGGTGAATACCCGTTCTTTGTTGAAGGTGAAAAAAACATCAACGAATGGGTATTGATCAACACTACAAAAATCATACACAAAACTATAAGGCATAAGTAATTATGCTAAAGCAATTTGAATTTGTTAATTTATTATTATTTTCTACCTTTCCTGGTGGCTTTATGTTATTAGATTATGCAAAATATAGTTTTAGAAATTCATCCTATCAGATTAAATGTAAATTTTATTCATTTAATTACTCGAGGTAAACTCCGTATGGTCAAAATTTACCATACTTAACAATTTTCTCAGGTACTTATCCCATTCGGTGGGCCGTAAAAAATCTATTTTCAACGAACCTATAGTAGGTACCTTGGTACCAATATTATTAAATTTTGTACCAATTAACATAATACCAGTACTGCCAGTTATCAACATTAATTATCAGATGACGATTCTCTTACACATTAATACGAGTATAAAACATTTTTTTCGTGTTATTTATTGTATATTACTACACACTATTAGATTTACCGTAACATAAGTTAGAAATTCCACTCACTAAGAGAAATTAACTATTTATGATGTACCATTTTATCTATGATCAGAATATATTGACCCATGGCGTAATAGATGACTTCAATTTGGTTTTATTAATTCTTGTTGAGTTTCCATATTTATGTTTAGAGATGCCATGCTTCAGAAGCGTAAATATCAATATTAGAACCCCGAGGAGGTTATTTATACTTTTTAAAATACGACTTTGTTTAAGTTATCATTATAATTCACGAAATTATGAACGCTTATTTTACTTGTGATAACCTAACAAAGGAAACCAATGATAAACAATTCATTAAGAACGTGAGGTAAAACTAATATTACATTGATTAGAGCAGCAAGCTAGCAAATCACTCATATTATAAAATCTTTATCAAATCCTTTGAAAAACTCTTTGGGCTGTTAGTTCTGTCATATTTTCGAACGTATGTACACCAAATTTGGTGTGCATAGGTTCATAATTGCGAATTTGTATAAGATGTTTACTTTCACACGTAAAAATATTCTGCTTTATTCATTTAAATCGATAAGTTTTAAATACATAGCATAGCGAGATATTTCATTCAAAAAAGATATATAGATATATTTTTTTATGTAAACCTTTCGTTCTTTATTGTAGGCTTATAAATATTTTATGGAAGCTTTAATCAGGCCTGAAAGCGGGACGGAAAAGAGAAAATACTAGTAGTAGAACTATTAATTTCTTCTCGGGGAAGAAGCAATTCGGTTGATAAATTGTATCTGTTAAAAAATTTGGTAGCTATGGATATTTTATTATTCCCGAAAAAAAAGCTAAAAATGAAATTTATTTGTTACCAGTTTTTACTCTTTTCCGTCTTGATATATATGGACTTTCAGCCCTGGCTTTATTTTGACTATAGATGGGTGTTTGAAATAAACTGATATAAATTAATATAGTTAATTACATTCTTAACTTTGGCATTCAAAGCTGATAGACAGATTTCATTCATAAATGCTAAAAGTATGTTTCGATTTTAATATATCTTACTAAAAATTGAATGCATATAATTGAGTCATTCCATCGCTTTGTCCCACTCATGACGCATGAAATTATTTCATATATTTCTGAAAAAATAAATGTGTGACTGGTTCTAAATATCCTAGTACCTATATAATGTACATAAGAGTAATTTATTAATTCTCATTAACAAATCTGTATAAAATTATAATTTCTGTTTGTCCCTTCTACGCGTATCAATTTAATCATAACTTAACCTACCACCAACAATTGAATTATGCAATTCATGAAATCTGTTAATTAAAAATATTTTCCTAACTAATGTATGAATGCTGAAAGGTTTTTAAATCTTAAATTTCATTATTTTTTTAAAAAATTCAATAAATCTTAAAAGTTTCCTTTTGATACCTGTAAATTATCTCAGTGAATAAAATCATGAAAAAATAACTTAGAACTATAAGAATCCATTATAGGAGTTTTCCATTGATTTGATTTGATTAAAAGATTCTAGCGAAGTCATCCTTTCGACAAACAAACATCTGCGTAGTAAAATAATATTAATTTTTTTGCGTTAAAATAATAATTGAAATGTCATCTTTTTCAAAACCGAAGCATATTTGATACAAAGTTAATATTTTAAATGTAGAGGTAGCAAAAAAAAAAAAAAAAAAAAAAAAAAAAATGTTTACCTCTTCTGTGCGACTGCTTGATGGTAAAGTTCTTTTGCTCTGCTGATACCATAAGAAAAATGACTATGCATAAGCAGCCGCGCCATAGACCCATCTGATCCTGAAAAAGATAAATTTGAATTTTGTCATTTGCAAACCACCCATGGCATGCAAACTCATAATAAAATTCATCATTGTGTCTGTCATTTTTAAAATTTCACTCGTAAACGGAAATCGTTCATGGACGCGAGACTGATCGTAAATCATTTAGCAAGGTTGCATATTTTAAATTCGATGTCCTATATTCATTGGCCAAAGATATAATTGTGAGACATGAGCATTTTAATAAAATTTGTGTGCTAAAATTGTCGTTCATCTAACTTTCAGATGCTTCCTATGAAGGAATCAAATTAGTTTTAGTGTTGAAATGAAATCAACCGAAGGATTGATTTTAGGATTAAAATTAAATCGGAGTAATTTTAGGATTGGAATGAAATAAAATTTATTTAAGGATTAAAAATTTATCAATTTAAATTTAAGAATAAAATGAAATTAAATTATTTAATGATTAAAATGAAATTGAATTACTTTTAGGATTAAAAATAAATCAAATTAGTTCTAGGATTAAAATGAAACCATATTATTTTAGGATTAAAAATAAATCAAATTAGTTCTGGGATTAAGAAGAAATCCTATTATTTTAGGAAATGAAAGCAATTAAAATAGTTTTAGGATTAAAAGTTAATCAAATTAAATTTAGGATGGTAAGCAAATTAGTTCAAGTTTGACAATCTAATATTTTTAGGATGGCATCAATCAATCGAAGTCTTAAAAGGGCAAGTTAAATTTACGAGGACATTTTAATACGAATCATATTTACTTGGATCAAAATAATTTCTATTCATAAAAACATTTCGTTTTATGAAAGAAAATATTCAATGCATAATTAATAAAATTAAATTTAGATGTGTCGTGCAAATAAATATTTCAACTTTGAAAAATTAAAAAAAAAAAAATTAAAAAAAAAAAATGCATAAAAAAACATTACTTGTGTCAATTGCATTTCCTTACGAAATTAATACTTTGATTTCCATCTTTTTTTGAGAATGAGAATAAAAGCAAAATAACGGTAATTTTTATTTTTATTTTCAGGAGGAAAACGCTTATGTTCATATATAATAGAAATAAAAAAGTGAAACAAATTCTGAAATAGTTTGGTCCCACCTAATTGGTAGTACAAAGGGTTAAATTTTACCCTGGACATGGTATAAAGTGTGAAGTTACAAATTTATAGTACAAAAATAATTAATATATTTTTTTAAATCATAGTAATAAATAGATCTATATATTAAAAAACGTGTAAGTAAACATTTCTCCAATTTCTGTTTCGAATTTTGTGCTTTTTGAAAATTTTTATTTAGCGTTTTTTTTTTTTTTTTTTTTTTTTTTTTTTTTTTTAAATCTTATTACTATTCTTGAAGTAAAGAAAAGAATATTAAAAATCAATTTAAAGTAGGTATTTTTTTCAACATTTATTTACAAATAAATTAACTACAAATTGTTGTAGTAAAAAATTCATTGTATATTTTTCAGTTAAAATTGGTTTAAATTAAAAATGATTAGGTAAACCTAGACTAAAAGGCGAAGTTTTAAATGCTGAAAAGAAAATATTGAAAGAATCAAAATGCAAACAAATTATGGCAGAATTACTCACGATTACGCTGTAAGGAAGTCTTCCTGCAATAATTTGCTTGTTTTGAAAATATTTTCTCAACAATTATAAGTTAATAGTTTACTCTAGATTTACCTGAATTCAGTTTTTCTCTAAATTTTAAAATTCTAATTGAGAGAAAACAGAATTTGCCATGAAAAGATTCTCTCGGGGTACGGCATCCTCTTAAGAAACTTCATAAAAAACACTCTAAACATCAGTAAAATTGTATATTAAATCGTGTTCTTAAATGAAATTGCAAACCTATTTTTTTCAAAGTAAAATCTAGTCTTAAAAAAAAGTTGCTTTTAACAGGATTTACGAATCTACGACCGTGCTATGATCGACACCAGATGAAAACAATTTAATGAATTTAAGATAAGCATGCCTTGCAATCCAAATTCTATAAGTTTTATGTGTTTAATTTTCCCGAATTGAAATTTGTGGTGTTTATTTTTTAAATAAATTCTAAAGTAAAAGAAAATTCAGTTTGATGATAGAACATTTTTTACCCTCTACAAATCAAAAAAAGCTTACTTTATCATTTATATATATAAAAAGAACTATTACTTGAAGTCTTACAATTTGATCCAAAACTCATGATTTGGTTTATGATGAATTTTCACTAATAAATAAAATAAATTTTTAAAAGTGCTAATTTTTAAGTTTTATTAATGAAATAAACAAGGAAATGAAATATAACATTGCATATGTTTGATAATTACAATGATAAAATTATCTACAATCAACATGATTTATTTTTGATGATATAAGAATCTTGTAAATAGATAATTGGTTTCTATGAAATTTGTTGCAAAGCGTTCTTTGTGTTTCTGTAAGTGTGTATTTTAATGACTTTATGCAAGACGTCATGTTTAAATATTTTTAAAAATATAAACGCTAAAAGGAAATTTTAAATCAAACATCTATGAGTCAGAAGAATAAAAACAAAAAAGAAACATAAATTATTTTGAATAATCAAGTAAAATCGCTCCTGGTAACGAAGTTATTTTAGTTCATGGTTAAATTGATTTGTAAGCAACAGAAAAATTCTATTTGTAAATAAAAAAAAAACACTTACCTAAAGAATATAACATGCAAACATATAGCATTAACGAATATTTGTAAAATACTGAGACTTTAAAATTTTGAAGAGACAAATTTTAAAATGATAATTAAATTTTTTCAATTTCCAAAATTGCAATTATAATCAGGATGAAAACTAAAGTTAAAATAAAAGATGCAATCTTACCATTGGATAATTCTTTAGTTATTTGGAATTAAAAAACAATCATTCATACTTTTCTCACGGCCTTAATTACGTACATAGGTCACTCAGCGTCATATACAGTCTATTTAAGAAATTTTTTTTCAAACCAAATTTCATTGTAAATTCAAACATTCTTTTAGACAATTAAACCAATTGATAAACTATTCCCTGCCATATTGTTGTCTGATGGAACGGCAGTAGTTTCTAAACTTATCTATAAATTTGGCATCTATTATATTATCTACATTTTAATACATTTTACGTCTTGTGTTGATTAATTGTTATTTTTCTGACTAATGACTGCATTGTAATAATTGGACCAAATTTTACTGATTTTTATCAAAATGGTTTTGTATTAACTTTGTGGATATTGATTGCCAATTATTTTGCACACTGTAATCATTTAACTTGCACAATATTCTATTTTATTTCAACCATGGTTGAAATGAAATAAAACATTGCGTATGTTGAATGATTACAATGATTAAAATTATTTCCAACCAATATTCACAACATTACTTCTAATCATTTTGATAAAAATTAGCAGAATTTGGTTTTATTTCATCCAGGGCTGAATGCTATTTCACTCCGAAATGGTCCTGATATGAATTTTAAGAAAAATGAATAATTAATCTTTTATTTAATAAAAAAAGGACATTTCATTTCGGAAAAATTGATTGCTATTAGAAGCATGTCAAAAATTTGTTACAAAATAATAAAGTACATAATATATAATCTAATAACAATACGAGATGTAAGCGAGAGCTTTTGGATTGAATGCTTTGCATTCTAGCATTTAATTTAAAAAAAATGTCAAATTACCAATATTTGTCCAGCTAACTGCTTACGAAGTTCCTCCTTAAATCAATGCTCAGGCTTACGCATGTAATTGGCATAGGGCTAAAGCCAATTACGTATGTAACTGGCTTTCAATATTTATCAGTTCTATAGATAATAGGAAAAATACCACCAAATATTATTCTTATTGTATTTTATTGAAATTTGGAGCTTTTCATAGTAAATGGTAATTTTGCATTTTACACGACGAATATAAACGTCATACGCACTGGTCTGACGTTTATACACTAGTTATTATTGGATGGTTAAGATAACTGATTAAGAGTGGGTGCTTGTATGAAACTATCCTATCTCAAAATCAAAAGGTATAAAGGCGCTGCGTTTTTTTTTATTTTGCTCTCTTTATTTAATTTTATTGCTGTATGGAAGAGTTTTGATTCGGAATAAAGCTAACATTAGAGACTCTGGATGTTAATATTACAACAAGACAAACAGAATATTATTGTTGTACACTGTAAAAAATTCCAGATCAAATTACTGTATTAATTACTGGCACTTTGGGTACATCATCCATATAATATATTTTACCATAAATTCCATTTTTACCATCAAATACTTTACCGTAATTTTTATAGTAATAATATTTATTAAATAGAGTGATTCAATTCAGTGATTTTGCGCTAATTATTACTGTAAAAATTAGGGTATATCTAATTTTTTGTACCATAACATGTTCCAGCAAAAATGGATTTTACTGTAAAAAAGCCGGCACTCTGAATCCTGGTACATTTTACTGTAATTTCATCCGGAATTTTTTACAGTGTGAAGCAGATCGAGGTAAGTGTGATACTCTCGGAAGATGTAAAATTATGCGTTGCCCTTTTATTTTTTCTTATAAACTAAAATTATAAAAAGGTATATTTATGTTCTTTATAGGCTTTTTATGGGATTTTTACGTATACAGTACCATGTATACACCATATGTATGTACCATACATACAGTATTCAATGTGTAATGGGGATTTAAAAAAATAATCTAATAAATAAAAGAAATTACACATTTTGGTTCAATTGTTAGTAAATGTTTTCAAGTCTTTGATGCAAAATTTTCATTAAACATATTTTTTTATGCTTTTTTTTCATTCTTGTGTTTTAATTTGGGTCGAAATCAGTGAAAAATATTATATTTAGCTTTTTAATTATTTTTGGTTATGACATACAGCCCTGAAACACTGGTGTCTTTTTTTCCTCTAAAGGTAAAATCTTACAAACGTGGCTCACTTCCAATAATACAATAATTTTTCAAATTTACACTTATTTGCAGTTATTTAAATTTAAGAGAAACATCATCGAAAGATGATGTTTCTCTTAAGATTCGTAGGGATGACGAAAGATGATGATAAAGACATTCATCATCGAAATGTCTTTAATTTACAAAATTAATTATTGTGAAATTTTTGAATAAAAATGGAATTTTTTCAAACTGCATTTTTTGGATTTTGTATTTTATATACAAATATAATTCCGATTATCTAATAATCCGACTTTTTCAGTAACTATTAGACTATTTCTTATAATATAAAAGTACTATAAAATATGTTTTTCCTTGTAATTAGAGCATCAGAAAAAATATATAAATGAAAGGGTCACCGATTACCGTCATCTGTGTCAAAGGGTTAAACTTTCAGCCAAATTGGTTATGTATAAAATAAAAATGAGAAACTAGAAACATTTAATACTAAATAATTATTAAATAGTCAGAAATTAATTAATGAGGATTTTGAACTGATTGTTTTTTTAAATTTTTAAACTAAGTCATCGATGGTAGAATTGATTCTAAAAAATACTTAGGTTTCTTAGATGCATAACAGGCAATCTTGAACTATATCTATTATGTTCATAATAGAAAAAACTTTTTTCACACTTATTAGTTGAGTCAAACGTATAACAAAATCTGACAGCCATATCAGGCAAATTTTTAAAAATAGCTTGTTGCTACACATTTTCAAAATTCTATATTTTTTGGATAGATTTGTTGTTGCAAATTCTTTTTACAAATATTTAAAATTTTTTTTTAAACTTTCAGGTGCTACTACTCAAACTCTGCCGTGCCACGTTGGTTATTCATACTATAGAGGGGTTAATTTTACGTAGATAATTATTGTTGCAGCGAGACTTCAGAGTATTTAATTTTGGAAACTTTCCATAAAAATATGCGTATTAAAGATCGCAAATTAATATTTAACAGAGGAAGAAACAAAAGCTCTCGATTTTTGCTGAATCACCCAGGGAAAGAAATGGGATGAAAAACATCGGAACCAGTTTGATTGCCTGATGACACTTAGAGGGGTTTCTCTTCAGGTGTTTTCACTTCTTTCAGATTTTCAGCTTCCTACCGCATTCAAACAAGTTTGATGTTTTCAGACCAGCCTTTCTCCCTAGTGATTCGCTAGATTTCAACATTGTTTTTAATTAGTACTTACTTAAGTATTCATTGGTGACCCCTTATAAGCATATTTGTTTGTCTCAATTTTACGTAAGGAATGAATGTATTTACACTAATGGAGTATTACTAATAATAATAGCTGTTAATAATAAATAAGCTAATAATAAACTAGCTGTTTTGTTCATCTTTGAAAGTCGTACGCTAAATGAAAAATCCTGCAATTTGTAAATGTTACCCAAATTTTTCAATGCGTCAGGCTAATTGGAAAATTCAGCAATTTCTAATCTGCCTGATACTATTAAGGCCTATTAAATATAGCTCATATGTACTTAGGCTAGTTAAGAAATGCTCGATGAATTACGCAATCAGACTGTATTTGCTTAGGATTATTGATAAAGCTTTTTACAATAAGCATTCACTTGTCTGGGTTTAAAGCAAACTGACTAAAATTAATTAAGATATAAGATAATTGAACAATGAATCATATCTAATTACTTTTTAGGTATGTGGTTTCACTGGAATTAGCTTAAAAAGTGCCAGGATAGTTTGAGAAAATATTGAAGAAAGATTCTTTAATTTCCTGTAAAATTTTATTTAAAATCTGTTTTTATATTCTGGTAGAATCTATTAAAGCAACAATGTATCCAATAGAAATCTAAGGAGTCTTCACAGATCTCTACAACATTAATTATCTCTATGGATAGTTTACAATAAGCATTCACTGCTTTTTACAATACGCACTCTCTGCTCTGGGCTTAAAGCAAGTTGACTATAGAATTAATAACAATGAATGATATATTTTCTAATTACTCTTAAGGTATGTGGTTTCACTTCAATCAGCTTAATTACTTTATTTTCCTATAAAATTTTATTTAAAATCTATTTTGATATACTCGTAGAATCTATTAATACAGCGATGTATCTTATAGAAATATAAGGAGTCTACACATATCTCATCTCCTCAACATACATATCTCTATGGATAAATAACAATAAGCATTCACTACTCTGGGCTTAAAGAAAATAGACTAAAATTAATTAAGACAATTGAACATTGAGGTAATGAAACAGATTATTGGACCTACAATGCTGGGTTATTATGCTTTAAAGTTATTTCTGTCCCTAGTTTGTATTCCTTCGACAATTTTGACGTATTAGCTGTTGAAATAATGATTGATGGTATATATTAACATTGAAACTTAGCTGTCAACAATATTGTTTTGTAACATTCATGCAATAGAATATTTTTAGGTGAGTGAAATTTCCTTAGGACATTAAGAGTTAACTACTCTAGCTTTGTTATATCAACAAATTATATCAACAATTATGCTATATCAACAAAAAATGGCAAAGCTACTTACTCTCTGGCAGCTCGGTTTTATCCATAAGTATTGAGCTTTCCCATTTACCATCCAAAGGAATGTTGATTTGGTCGCCAAATTTTTGTGGAATGTCAATAATGCCACTAAATTTCACTAAAATATTTCAGGATCCCTAGAAGAATATTTCTGAAGAAGAAAGATGACATCAAATGCCATTCCTTTTACAAAGTATATTCCAGAGTCTATCTCACCACATTCTTCAACCCTCTTTAATCGCCGTTGTTGTAAAAGCTAAACCTTTAAAAGGATTTACAATTGGAATATTTCAATTTGACCCAAGTAGCCTCTGGTGTGGAACATGGTCACGCACTTATGTCCTCTTGGACACTCGTCTCGAAGGGTGTGTCGCGGATATGGACGCTCTGCTGGACAAAGAGTTAGCGGTGCAAAATGGGATTTCGTGACATCATTTTGCTTTCCTTTTGTAGAATATCTATTGGCAGGTCCGTTTCGCGTGGTGCTATTTCACTATATTTTTCTCATCTTTTTGTTTTCGGAAGGACTATTAAACTTTTACGTTTCTCTGAGTCTGATGGCGATGTTTTGACGAGATTGGAAAGAATTGAATTCACTTCCTTTCTTAACACGTTCCTTATCATGTGTATTAAAATATCTTGCTTTCGACCATAAAACCTGTGTAGTTAATGCAATGCAATGTGCAGTCACATTAACCAGTTTAGTTAATGGGATCTTATCTGTGCAGTTGAATATTAGTGCTTGGAATTTTATAATTTTTCAAAGAATTTCATCAAGTATTATTGGAAAAAATTGAATTAACTTCCTTACTAAACACTTTTTTTTTAATCGAATGTATCAAAAACTGCTTTTGACCATAAGAATATTAATCCTCTATGGTTAATGTGATGTTTTCTTCGTAATTAAATATCAGTGTGTGATTCATTAATCATTCAGAAAATTCCATTAATTAAAGTATTGGAAAGAATTGAATTAACTTTCTTTCTTAGCACATTTTTTTTATCATGTGCATCAAAGCATCTCGCTTTCGGCTATAAGAATATCAATTATGTATAGTTAATGTGATCTTATCTGAGTAATTAAATATTAGTGTTAGAAATTCATTAATTATTCGAAGAATTTCATGAAATAAAATAAATTATTGTTGGAAAGATTTGAATTCTCGTTCTTTCTTAACATGTTTTTTCATACGTATAAAAACATCTATAAAAATATCTATTCTGCGTAACTCATCTGATCTTATATGTATAATTAAATATTAGTATTTGGATATTGTTAATTATTTAAAGCATATGCTGAGATGAACTGAATTCACTTATTAGCATTTTTTTATATGTATCAGGTGTATCAAGCACATCTTGTTTTCGGCTAAGAGATTATCGATTCTGTAAAATTTATATTATATTATCTGTACAATTAAATATTATAGTATTATCTAATTCATTTATACTTTAAAGAATTTCATAAAATTAACCATTATTGAAAAGAATGATTTCCTTTCCTTTTTTAAAGTATTTTTTTACCTCGGGTATCAAAATATCTTGCTTTTGGCTGTAAAATATCAATAATAATTTTTATTTATAAGATTAAGTATTAGCATTTCGAATGCATTTAAAGAAATTCATCAAATAAACAAACTTTAAATGTGTTTTACCTTAGATAAACTTCTTCATTTTGTTTTGTCTAGAAGTTAATAATAATAAGAAACTTTAAAATTATTGATTTCAAATTAATACAAGAAAATTAATTTAATTAAAAAAAAAGCAGCATCGCAAAATTTTGGCATCAAAATATTCATAAAAATAGCTTTATATTTTTAGTTTTTTAAAAATATTATTAATATTTTTGAAATTTTTTTCCGTTGAAAACTGTGCTTTTTTAAACTTTAAAGTATTAGAACAGTTATTTCCAACTACAAAAGAAAAAAATATATAAAAAAATAAAAATGTGTGAAAAGTATAAAGACCTTTGAACAAGATTTTAGATTTTCCGATAGTGCCGGAAATTATATGAAAAAGTCAATTTTTTTTTAGATTTAAATTCATGTTTCCTTTATGCTTGTTATAAAAATTATACACCAAGAAAAAATTAGAATTTCTCAAGAACGAAAACTATTTATGTATTTATACTGTTGAATTGTTTATTTAGAGTTTATAAAATGGAAGCATTTAGTATGAGAATCTTATGTTTCTCGTCCTATGACTGATAATTTATTTCCATTAAAAAAAGACGTATTTTCATTACTGTATAATTCGAAAAAAATGTAAAAAATCTTTGGATTATCAATGATTGGTAAAATAACGAAACAGCGAGTTTAGTATTCTTAAGAACGAAAACTATTTATGAATTTATACTGTTGACTTGTTTATTTAAAAGTTTATAAAATGAAAGCATTTAGTATAAGAATCTTATGTTTCTCGTCCTATGACTGATAATTTATTTCCAAAATAACGAAACAGTGAATTTTCCTTTTGTAAACTATTTTCTTATATTTTTGAAACTAAATCCACTGGCTGCATATACTTAACTATTATAATTAATTTTTAAATTTTATGAAAATGTTCAACTTTTTTCCTTTGTATTCTCTTTCTTATTTATAAATTATTTTTAACGATACCAAACGATACAAAAACCATATCTGTTTATTTTTTGTAATTAATCTGTTTTAATAAATCGTTAAGTTTTTTCAGTTAAAATCAAAAAAGCTATTTTTTTATTCATTGTGAAATCCAAAGCACGGCAACTCAAGTTTGTGAGTTGTTTTGTAAACATCACCCTTGATATAGATTTTTAAAAGCTTCACAAAAATGAACTAAAAAAAGTATACACAATAGGGAACGAGCTTTAATTATATGCATATAAGAATTAAATACTCAATCGAAATCAGTGGAATCACGAGTGAGGAAAGCGAGGTGAAAAATATTAAAACCAGTTTGTTTCCTTGATAAAATATCGAAGTGTTTCTAATTTTGGAATTTTTAATTGGAATTGAAATTTGGAATTTTGGAATCTCTTTTCTAATTCCTTCGGCAGTCATACAGGATCTGGTGTTTTCAGTTTAGTCATCATCTGTCGTAAATCGTTAGTTTTTGATCGCGTTTTTTTTTTCATCCCTTAAATATTATGTTCTTTAATGTGTATACTTTTATACTTCATTTTAAAAAAGAATTTAAAAAATATATATTTATGACGGTATTTTGTAAGACAGTATATATTAAAAACTTTATTTTATGAAACCTATGGTACTAGAATGTGGACGCTCTGGTGGCTCAGCTGGTTAAGGTAGCACACACATACCACTGGTTGGGGATCTGGGGACAGTGAGTTCGATCCTAGTGGTAGTCAAAAGAGTCGGCGTGTACAAGGTGCTCGTTAAATTAGCCATGACTGAAAGTAATCTTATTGGTTGTGGTGTGACAATTTGGAGAGCGGGGTCCAAGTCGACTTAACAATGTCAAAATTACGTGGCGATCCTACCATGGCTACCAAGAGTCCTTAAAATTGGACTAGGTGCCTGGTATTGGTTGGATAATGATTCTGGTACCAGAGTGTGAGTATGCCATACATTTAGGCGGAATAAATATTAGTTATCTTTTCCAAGTGTACAGTGTTCAACGACGGTTATTAAATAAAATAAAATAGGCCTTAGACATAACAATGGATCGTCTTGTACTTTAAACGTGTTTTTGTAGAAGTTCAATTGAATCGTACAAACGTTTCTTTGTTTGTAAAAGTTGTGGTGAGACAGACTTGAATTGCAGATATTGATTTTAAAGTTCTGCTTACTATCCCGAGTCAAAGGATAGCAGCAAAATCATTTAAAAAATGCTTTGGAAAATAAAAGAACCTATAGCATATTTTATAGAAAGAGAGGAAATGGAGGTTACATCTGATGGTAAGGCAAGACCCGAACCTATTACCCCCAAGATTGAGCCACATACTGTTGTAATCCTGATGAAATCTTGGTTGTTGCTTTCGTTCTCTTTGTGGTAATCTTCTGTATTTTGTGTTATCTGTTTTTCAATTCGACAAGGACTTGAAAGCCACTCTAGCAAACAAGTAAACAGAACGGGTTATAAGTCTTGTCAAAATGACAGACAGATTGCGCTGTGAAAATTACAAAAAGACGCATGGAGTTACAATGAAATCAAACCCGTTACCTCCACATTTTAAAATATTCGATAGAAGAATAATACAGTCGGTTTACTCCCTCAATTATTTACAGGTTTATTTATTTTTACTATTTGTTTAGTTATTCACATGCACATTTAGGCTTGTCTTTAATACAAAGAACGGCTTCTAACCCTTGTCAGTCAAATTTAAGAACATGTAGCACAAATTAGAGAAGGACAGCACAAAGATACATTCAGTGCTATGGTAGGATTCGAACCTGAGACCTTTACTCTGCAGAGAGTGGTGAAAAAGCAATAACCCTCGGCCACGGAAGCTCCTTAGTGTTGGATGAAAAATGTCGAAGAAATGAATGTGAACACGCCTCAGATTGGTTTTCTTTAAAATCTCTTTCAGGCAGGTAAACTTTGCTTAGTTAAATGTTATAAGGCACAGTTGTAATTCATGTACTTTTAAAGTCTAAATTCATTTGTTAATAATAAGTAACAGCATATATGTTGAAAATTTTCTCTCACTAACTCGTATTTAGCAATGATAGTTAAGTATTCGATGACATTCTGAGAATTTAAAGGGAAAATGTAATTATACCGAAAAAGAGTTAATTTTAAGTATGGTTCTTTCAGTTGTATGATTTGAACTAGGTTTTTTCGCCAGGTCCTTAAACAAGAGTGCTTTTAATAAAAAAATCTATTATGTAAATAACTTCTTGCTATTGAAATATTTTCTAAAGCTGATGTTCTTAAATTTTAAGCTTTATAATAAGTATATGTCATATGAACAATACAATACTCTCTAAACCACATATATAATTTAATTGATATGCAAGGCATATATTTATTGAATATAACCAGTTTTGTTTTTTTGTATATCAGCGAATGACAATATTCTAAGGGTTTTCTATACTATACACGTTGAATACACTATACACATAATAATTTTAAAATATCGATGCAAAACTAAATATCTGCTTCGTTTATTATTTGCGCAGTTCTGCAAATTTATTTAGAATTTAAAATTATATTAACTATACAAAAAGTTCTTTTGAAAATTGTCGTCCCTATATGTTAAGGCATAGAAAATTGTCATGCTAGTTTTAATTTTTTCTGTAAGAAATGCTCTAAAAAATTAGCGTTCAAGATTTGACACTTAGGCCGAGACACTGTCAAGATAATTTCTTACTGTTATGTGCAGCAAATTATTTATAATTTATATCTAAAATAGAAGTTTAAAACTGAAAAAGCATTTCTGAAAATCTTGTATTTATAAAAATGCCTGCTAAAAGGTTGAGCTTTTAAAAACGGTCTTTTGTGTGGCATATCGGTATACGGGTAAGAAATACGCAACATAAAGATTTTTTTTCCTTCTTTTTATGTAAATTTTCTCTGTTTTAATTTCAATGTAAAAGTCATTAGATCACCGTTTTTAGTTATTCATTGAAGGAAATAACATCAAGCCTGTTTTTACAATAATTTCTTTTGTTGCGGTTGACAGATTAATGCCTAATTATCGTGGTTTTAGTCATATAAATGTGCTGATTCGGTAGCAGTTTATTTTACTATTTTAAAAAATGCAGATAATTGGGATATTCTGTCCTAATGTGACTCATAAAAATAATATGCTTATGAAAAAAATACTTTCAGAGATGTTTCTATGTCTGAAATATTCTAGCACGGAATGGAAATACATAAAAACAAATTTATTATTTAAAAGTAAAACGAATAAAACTATAATTGCCTATCACTCTGATTTTCTCCGACTGTGCAATTTTTATGATATTTACAAGATACTGTTTACAAGAAGCATTTTGATGGTTAAGATTAAAGTTAATAAATATTAATTTATAAAATAATGGTGCAATTAATTAATTGCAGTAATTATATTTAGTTTGTATTAATTATAATATTTAAATTTAATTGTAATTATAAAATAAAGGTGTAAAAATTTAGATTGGCTATGAATAAAAAGAACATATTTATTTTTTATAAAATTATGTTTTCTTTAAATTGAAAAGCTCGATGGATGATGATAATACGATTTTTTGCAAACGAAAATCACATTTATATTTCATTAAATGTATTATTATTCTCGGTATTTTGCATAAATGACTTAAAAATAACCAAAATGTAAAATAGTGGATTGTTGCTTTGATATGAATATAATTTCAGATTTGAAAAATAATTACTGGCTAAAAAAGATGTCCTTATACTCGGAATATCTTTGACCCTTCAAAGTAACCCTGAGGTTTTCCAGAACCCTTTTTGGAGTTCCGCAAAACCTCATTTTTTCAAAATTCAAGTTGTCTCAAAAATTGTGTTCGCTGGTTTAGTGAAACGTCTATAATCGTATTTATAAATCATTGAATGATGAAATCTGTGAAGTGAACCCAGAATTTTTATGTAAATAAATAATGTTTATAAATCCAAAATTTGTTCCAGAGACAAAAACAATTTTTATTTTACTTTTTAAATTCCTTTCTAATATTAAAATGCTTGTTTCAGCATTGAGAAAATTTCATTATATTGGATTAAAACATTTTTTTGCTATAAATTTTTTACCAGTTTATTTTATACGCAAATAATGAATTTTTGTGTACGCAGTTAACGCCGCTTTTTTTCTTCACAGAAATCTTGTGAATTAAGAATGCAATGACACATTAGTTAAAATAAAATAATCAGAGATCCAAAATACAATTCATAAATTTTATTATAAAAATGTATTCCAATACAAAGAACTTCACATCACAATGTTATGGTTTGATCAAGAAATCATAACATAATAATATAAGAATGATACAAGTTGTTAGGAATGTAATCATTTATGTAAATAATGCTAGAACTCTTTTGTTCACATAAAATGTTTATAAATAAGATGATTGATGTTTATGAGAAACATGTATGATACATATAAGAAATATATTTAACACCTTTTTTGCATTGAAGTCTCCTATTTTTTTAAAAAATATATATAAATAAAAACAAGAGAAACTGATATATTAAAAATATGTATGTATCAGATTTTGTTCGAATATGAAGCTCGAGTTTAAATTTTTTTTTGTGAAAAATATTCTTTTCTAAAATTTGCCTTTTTTTAGTTTAAAAAATAATGTTTTGGGCATTAGTTTTGAAAAACTTAAATTATTTTTTCTTTAATTTGATTTATAAAAGTTGAAATACTTCTTTAAGAATTTAATAACATTTTTTTTCACGTAATAATATAAATATAAAATATAATTTTTGAAATATATTCGAATAAAATAAATTTTGTTAAAGTATTATAATAATAATTTTTCAATATACAAGCAGAATAATTAAATTTCCATAAATCCTCAAATTTATTTTTACTAAAATGTTTCAAATCAAGTTTTTATTAAAATATTAAAACTCTGTACCACTCTTGTCTTTTTCCCATTTTATAACCATAGTTGAAAATATGTATAATACAGTAATTTGAAGAAAAAAAAAATCATTATTAAAGATTTAATTTAAATCGATTGTAAGAAACTCAAATACTAAATTAGTTAACGAAAGCTCGGAGTCAATATTCAATGTTTTCAAATGTATAATATTCATACAATATTTATAATATAAATTAGTATAATAAAGTTATAATTAATTATATATGATATTTGTATTTTACTTAGAAGTGGGTACTGTATCGGTGGTATTTGTATTAATTCGTTCGACCAAATCGGTTGGATATTTTTTTATTTTAAAATTTAATCCAGTAGTTCCTGTACTCAAAAAGAGTAATGTTGCATTCATGATTCAGAATTTGAAGTATTTGATTGAATAGCCAATTCAAAACTTGATTCAAATAGTTATTCAATAATCATTTACATATAAAATAATCACATTTCTGATAAAGGCATTATAAAATAAACATTTAATAAAATCACATAGATTAATCTGAACTTTGTACATAGTAATCATATAATCATTATAGACAAAGGTTTACATTTAGACAACGATAAATGGTAATTTTTTATTAAAAAATATTTATCTCTTACTATAAGTTATATTCCTTTTTCCTAACTTATATCCTATCAAATATCACACAAGTAATCTTGGCAAGATTTTTATTCAATTTTTTTTTCTGCTTTGGCATTTAAATAAAATCTGTATTCCCCTTTCCTGTTAGAACAATCCAAAGTCCACTGAACAAATTCATGAGAATTCATTCATGAATAAATATACACATATATTTTTAATATACATTAACACAACAACCATTCGTGAAATATCACCATTTTATACACATAACACTGTATCTCCCATAACATATAAACCATTCTATAATATTCAGTTTCAATATCTAAAACACTTATGATACTCAGTTTTTATAACTATACAAAAAGAATGTTCATATGCATTAGAAAATAGATTTTTTAAAAATTATTTAACTCATTAATCGCTCTACCTATAAATCTATTGAAATGTAAAATATTTCAATCATATATAAAAAATAAAATTACACAGTTGTGTAATTCATAAATATTTAGGATTCCTACGCTATATTCCTAGTCTAAGTAATGCATTTGTCATAAGTTCGATAGATCAGTTTCGTAGAATTGGCTTAGAAAATAATGATCTGGTTGATCCAGTCCGAAAATTTTGTTATTCTTGTATAGACTCCTGGTTGATTTGGTAGAGCACACCCTATACCCCAAGATATTACCCCAGCTAAAATCCAACGACCATCATCTTCTTGGAGAACCATTGGTCCTCCAGAGTCTCCCTGAAAAAGAAGAGAACCAGGTTAGCTTTATTTAAAAACATTACTTGGTATAGACTACAAGGCTGAACAAGATCAATTAATCTTCAGTGATTTATCAGCTATTTGCGCTTCACGGTTACTAATGGCAACAATGCATTTGCGTTATTTTGTAAAAAAGTTTTATTTGGGAACAAAAATTGAGCCATTCATTTCAAAATTGAGCCATTCCCCCCAATGCTGCTAGAGCATGTAAAAAGGTGACTTTTGTTTGCAAAACTCAGCAATATAGAAGCACCTTCGATTCAAATGTGTGCGGTCAAAAGCTTAACTGCTTGTTGACAATTTGTTTATGTCATAGAAGAAGATATCATAGAATAATTTAATATATTTTAATTACTGGTTTAATGAATAATTTTCCTATTTTGATTTAAGAAAATTATGAATTGTGGAGTGTCTCCGTGTTATTTAAAATAATTACTTTGCATAAACTAAATGCTCGACTTCGCGTGCAGGTCGTTGGGCTACCGAAGCAGGGGTGCCATCCCCTCTGCAGAGGATCAAAATTGTGATGGCATGTCTTCGGATTATCCTCAGGGATGTTTCCCAGACCGTCGCCAATAGCCCATTGTGCAGCTCTAGTGCGACGTAAATTAACTACATCTACATCATCTTGCATAAACTAAAAGGTTGAACAAGATCAGTTAATCTTCAATGATCTATCAGTTATTTGAGTTTCACGGTTATTAATTACAACAATGCATTTGAACCTTTTTTTTTTTTTTTATTTTTTTTTTTTTTAAAGTTTCATATGAGCTTAAAAAGTTGAGCCATTATTGTCAAAAGTTTTCATCTTAATGATGTTAGAGCA
Source organism: Parasteatoda lunata (assembly GCA_949128135.1). Classification (NCBI taxonomy): domain Eukaryota; kingdom Metazoa; phylum Arthropoda; class Arachnida; order Araneae; family Theridiidae; genus Parasteatoda; species Parasteatoda lunata. The sequence continues at coordinate 50,947,880 of OX421971.1, forward strand.
AGTTAAAAGGTGACCCATTTTTTTGCAAAACTCGACAAAATAGAAACACTTCCAATTCAAACGAGTGAAGCGCCTCGCTGCGGTAAAAGGATGAACTACTTGCTGACGATTTTTTTATTTTATAGAATGGTTTTATATATACTTTTATTATAGGTTTTATGCACAATCTTTTCCCGCAATCCTAACTAGATTAAAAAAAAAATTATGAATTGTATAGTGTCTTATCTTCAAATTCACGGCATGACTAAGCCTTTACCTTTTCGTGTTGCCAGACGACTCCAATGTGAGTAGAGCGAAAAGAAATGCGCTGCAAATACCTCACTGCGAACCGTCATTAAGTATTATTCGTTTATGAAGGTTTTACTGAGAACTTGGACAACAATACTTTTTTGGTTCCATAAGACATTGGGTAACTCATTTACAATGAGTAGTGCTTAAGAGGTATTTATACAAGAGCTGCTAAAGATATAATGAAAGGTAATGAGTTTACCTCGCACGAATCTTTGCCTCCATCAGAATATCCTGCGCAGATGAAGATCTCTGGAATATCTTCGACGAATCCTGCTTGTCTGTACATGCTCTCACATAATTTGTTTGTTATTACTGGTAGAGAAACTTCTTGAATAACATCAGGAAGGGGACCATCTGTAAATAAAACAATAACCATAAAAGTAACATAATAGAAGACAAATATTTAGCAGAAAAATAGGCTTTGCATGGATTCATGATATCAATATTCTGAACTAAAACCTGCAAATTTTCTTTAGCCTGTGCAAATTTTTTTTAGCCTTTCAGGTGTCAGTAGGGCAGATTTGTCAGCCACAAATAGTACTAGTACAGAGAACATGCCTTGTCCTGGATTCGAACTCAGGACTTTTCTGATGTAAGATGATCTCCCTGACCACTACACAGTCCGGTCGGCGTTTTTAAAAAATTAATTTATAAAAATTAAATTTTTAAGCTTTTAAATCATATCAAAAATATTTTATTTTTCCAAAACTATTTCCAATGCTTACTATAGGCCGGGATAGCCTGGTCGGTAGGGCGCTGGGCCCATGTCCAAGAGGTCGTGGGTTTGATCCTTGCCGGCCGAAGACTCCTCGTGTAGTAAATGGTGACTGATGCACGTTAAATCTGTCGAGTCTCAAAATCCTCCATGTTCCCATAACAAATCAATACCTCTGGGGGTACTGATCCAGGAGTTTCCTTGTCTTCTGGTTTAGTTCAAAATTACAAGGCTACGGAGTTGAACATTACTAGTCGTACACCCATGAAATTGGGTCGGCTGTTCAACGACGGTTATAAAATTAAATAAAATAAAATGCTTACAAAAGAAAAAAATATTTTTTTAAACTAATTCTACTCTACTATTCTCATTTATTATTATTTTATGAGTTGTTAATTACTTCTCCAAATTTGACTGTAGTGTTACGTTTCATTTATGCACATGCTTCCTCGTTTCACAACAAATCCTCATTAAGTGATGTTCTGTATGACCCTTTCTGTTTTCTGTTTTAATTTATGTTAGACTCTGTGAGCCCAACACGTTTTTTTTTTGTATTACTTAAATAACTTAGTTTTCGTCTAAAATTGTTTTTATATTTTTCGATTTTGATCGTATAGATGTTATATATATATATATTTGTTAAACATCCTCATTATTTTTTAACTATTATCTCATTTATATTTTATTTATTTTGTCATTTCTTCTTTTCTTGTTATATTTTCATTAAAATGAAAAGTAACAATCATGACTATCGTATTTAAAGTTAAATTCTTCGAACTAAAAGTGAAATTTCTTTATCATATTATAAAGTAATTCTATGATATTACCTTATTTAAGCAAGATTTTATGATAAAAATATTGAATTAGGAAAACAGTAAATCCGCTATATTTAGTTACTGATATTTTATATATTTTTTTAATAATACATTTTATGTAAAACTGTGTGCACTCAATAAGTGCAATTAAAATAATTAGTTCAAAATAATTATTTAAAATTGCAAAGAAATACTATAAATTACCTTTTTGTAAGATTGCTAAATAATCTTTTTTGACAAAAAGTATTTAACGAGTTTCTGTAATAATCGAAAATGAAATAGTAATTTTAAAAAAATAGCTTCGTGGATAAGTTTTAATGGCAACCGAGCAAAATGAACTGATGTAAATGTTACCCAATTGAACTGGAAACTATATACATGGAACCTATACTGTAAATAAAATTAAAACATTTTGGGATCTTTTAACTAAATAATTCGTTTAATTCGTTTTTGACCAAGGTTTTGGGCCTAAGCAGTTCGCATTTTAGTTTAAAAAGTATTTGGAACTTAACATTTTGGCACTAAGTAATTCTTCATGGTTCATAGAATTTCAACTAGGTGGTTTTGTTTCCACGCCGGAAGTGAATCCTTTTTGTTGAGCTTCTTTTTGATTTATATAAAATTATGTGTACATTTTGTCTAAAATGTGAAAAGCCTGAATCTGAAAAATGTCAATTTTCATCGGTGAATATCATTATTCATATAATTACTGTGGTTAATGCCGAAAATATTTGTAATTGCCAATTTCATATTAATTTAATCATTGATTTTACTCTTTATTTGATAGTTTAGTATCTGATTAGAGTAGATTGGAAATTTTTTTTGGGATACCAAGAAGATGTATACCGAGTAGGGGCACTCAATTTTGAAAAAAAAAAACAAAAAAAAAAAACAGTGCAGGGAATACCGGACAAGTGTTTACTGGCTAATGGCATTTGACAGCAAAACAATGTCTTTATAGGAAATGCTGAGCAATGGCACTTAATAAAAAATTAGAGTAAGGAATACCGTACAATGGAACTCAACTTTAAAAAACATTGGTGTAGTGAATACCGAACAAAGATTTTTGATCTTAAAAACATAACGGTAGGAAATATCGTTTCCTATTTCCACACCTCCTCAGTACTTTCAACACTGATTTTTTTCCCTAATTTATCATATCGGATATTAAAATATCGAATAAATATTTAAATATCGATAAATAATCAATATCAAATCTTGTTATCTAATGAATATCTAGCATATATTTCAGACATTTACCATACTGTCTGTGTGATTGTTGACATTCATGGGTGAAAGTCAACAATCATCAATTTCGGTCTTTCACAGTAATATGTATATCATATATATTAGTTTTGTACCTTCATAAAGACGTCCCCAGCCAGTGACTGTAGCGTATTTGCCGACGTATGTGTTATTTCCTGTTGGAACACATATAGGCAAGATATTCCTTTGGAATGTGACAGGTTCATAGAATCTCAACAAAGCCAAATCATATTCGAACGTTCTTCTATCGAACTGTGGGTGGGATGCAACTATCTGAACTCGTCTCTCAACAAATGGAAGTGGTTCATTTTCATGACTGATATCGTATTCTCCTAGACGAAGAAGTATATCCGTCAACGGCACACTGAAAAAAAAAATGTGGATATATTACACCTCTAATATACATGAAAAAGTTAACAAAATCTGACAAAGACTCTAAAATATAAATTCCAGGTTTTCTTTAATGACCGCCCTTAACACATATCCATCCACACGAGGAAAATTCGCCATTTGACTGTCGATCACCAGTAGCCATATGGTAAAATTATTTCGTTTGTATAATTGACGTCGTAATTCCGGATGAATATGCGTTAATAGAGCGATGGTGAACCATATGATAGAGCACTCGTCTCCCAATAAGGGGAGTTCTGATCCCAGCGATGGCTGGTAGATACAAATTTAATTCTCCTACCAGCTCGCACCGACCACAGGGCTGACGTAAAAATATCCTTAGTGGTAGATGAATCATGGGTTGTATCCCTCTATCTGTCAGGCTAACCACGAGAAGTTTTCGTTGTTTTTCTCACCATGTCCTCCACGAAGGCAAATTTCTCCTAATGCTTGATCTAGGAGTTTCCTTGTCTTCTGGATTGGGTTCAAAATTACAAGACTATGGAGTGGAAGAGTGATAGCTGTAAACTCAAAATTGGGTCGGTTGTTCAACGTTAGTTGTAAAATAAAATAAAATAAAATAAAATGTGTTTTAATAAGGGAAGCGTTTAGAGCTAAAATGCATCAAGACTTAGATTATATAGTTTCGAAATTAAAGTTTGTTTGCACTAATTTAATGTTGTTTATTCATGAAATTTGCTCATTATAGCTCAGGAAATATTATATGACAAAATTATAAACAAAACTACATTAATAATGAAATATTAATAAGTATTACGGTCTTCTGGCAAATCCGCGTCGGTGAAATACGTGAGTTAGATTTTTGCAATTATTAAGAATTTTAGCGTGATATTTTCAGAAAATAGTATTTGAATATAAAATAAAATACAGACAATATTTTCGAATTATTATAATGATTAGTTGTCGATTTAAGTTATCATTCTTTATCAACAATCTTTAGAGAGAGTAACAACAGGCAGTTCCAAAATTGTCCGTAACAGGGTTGCAATAGTGAATGACTACGTAATCAGTTACCACACTTAGCGAAGTTTTCCTCAAATTTCGTTTTCTTATTCCACGACAAAACCATATAAACTGTATGTTTCATTTTATTATTTTTTTTACTAGTCAAAGACATGAACAGCGCAACAATTAAATTCACTGATTATCTGATTCAGCTTTAGCATAAAAATATAACTTTATTTTTAGTTTCTTTTTATAAATTTCTCACCAGAAAGGACTTTTTCGCAAGAAAACTAACAATTTAACGAAAAAAAACTTTTTATTTCTATTTTCTTCTTCACTGCTACGATTTGATTGATAGCAAGGTGCATTTCACTTGCTCTAGCTTCCAATGGCTGTTTGAAGGCTTGTTTAAATGCTTCCGGGTTCCATAAAAATCTGCCCGGATACATTAAAAATTGTTCCTCTTTTGATTATGTTAGCATCCTCTATAATGTTTTGAATTGCAAGATTAAAAAAATGAGTATTCAGTGCCTCTCCCTATCTGAGGCCATTTTAATTGGTCCTAACAGTTAAATTGGTCCTAACAGGTTATTCTGGATCTAGACTCTTAGTTTAGTTTCGCTTAAAGTAATTGTGATCAGCTTAAATAGTTTTTCAGGTATCTTAAACTCGCTCATAATCGATTCTATAAGTAATTTTCAGTTTATTAAGTCATGAGCTATTTAAAAATCAATAAACAAATGATAGATTTGGATATTGAATTCTTTTCCATAATTTATCTTAAGTTGAAGATGCTTCGTTGTTGATCTTTCCTCGCGGAAACCGCATTGATAATCCCCAATGATGCTATCACTATATGTTACTAACCTTTTGAATAGTTTGTTGGAAAATATTTAACAAAAGATTAAAAGCTGGCTAATGCCTTTGTAGTTTGAATACTTCTGATATCCAGGACATCCAGTCATTCATTGTATTAGGCAAATAATGCTCATTCTCCATTCCTCAGGTTAAACTTCATGATTCCATACAGAATTGATAAAGTGGTGGATTTTTGTAACATTATTAAATGCTGCACTTTTTATGAGCTTTTATTAATTACATAAAAAATCTTAATAAAATTGCCAAGCATAACTATCATGTTTTTAAAAGCTATTTATTTTATGAAGTATGTGGATATTAGATTTTAGCTCTGCCTATAATATAGATACTTTGATTAGTTAAGATTAATTTTAAAAGCAAGCAAACCGAATGCGTGCATCTAATTTTAATACGCCGACCGATCTGTGTAGGGGTCAGGGAACTGGCTTTGCATCAGAAAGGTTCAGGTTTTGAATCCCGGACAAGGCATGGATGTTCTTTCATTCTCTGTACTACCTGTCCTTACTGAGGGAGCAACGTTGTACCACCTAATATGGTGCACTTGAAATAGTGGCCAAAAAATGTGCTCTTCAGCTGCCTGTATTGACGAAATGTCATTCCCCAGGTGGGTATTGGAAAATTGTTTTTGCTGATATTTCAGCAGATAAAGATACCGTGTTGCTGCTCGCAATGTTAATTCAATTTTTGCTGAATTTATTATTATTTTAAACTTTGTTTAATTTTTTTTTTCCAATTAATTTTGGGTTTCAAACATTCACTGTCTGTGTTACCCATATATTATAACTTACTAAATAATGTTTAGTAAGTTACATAGTTAATAAGTTTTGAAGCTGTAGTCAAAATTGGAATGAATGAATATAGACTTTTATTCTTTATTTGCTTAATTGCGTATTGAAATGTATAAATTCTTATTAGCAATAATGATTCATAAAATATATAAGTAGCAAAAAATATAAGCAATTTTTAAAAGTGTCATTCCCAAGTGAAGAAAACGCAACCAGGCCACGCAAGAAAAAAAAAATGATAAAAAAAGATTAAAAAAAACAAAGGTTGCACTCAGTATTTGTTCGTAATTTCGGTAAACATCTTCGTTTTTATATTTAACCTTTTCAACGTTTTTCACCTAATGAATATGATTCAACCTACACGTTTTCAAACAATGCGGGCATTGAAGTTTCACGGAAACCAGACGTCTACAAGCGGAAATAGTTCTCAGGCGTTTCTTGAAAGGTAATATCAGAACCACAAGGGGTCGATGGCCCTTTCGCCGACTTAATAAAAAGTAGGGTACTATTCCAATTTCGAGATAAATAGTATTCAAGAGCAATTTAACACCCACAAGAACTTCATTTTCTAAAAATGCAACTGATCATTATCGTTTCGAAGAAAGAATAGGTTTTTATTTTTAACACAGTTTCCAACACCAGCATTGTTAAAAAACCCAGTGAACTATTTATTTTTAATAATAGTCGTCAACGGAAACAGTGTTTTTGTGTTTCTGAGGTTTTATGGTTCATTTAATCCCAATAAGTCACATTTTGAATAAGAGTATTGAAACATGAAGATTTTTATGCATCTCATTTATTTAACCGGAAATAGTTTTTTTCATCAGAAACTTATTTCTGATTTGAAACTGCTGGATAATATTTTGTGATGTTTTATAAACACAATTTTAACTTAATCTTCTTAAAATTACAAATTTGTATAACTCAATGTAAATTGTCAAATTGTAAACGCTGTTTTTGTTCTGTGCGTTTAACTTTATAGTACATTTTGTTTTATTGAACAAGAATTATTACTATAAAACTTAAAACTACAAAAGTATGCAGTAAAATGAACAGAGAGAAAGATGGAATAAAATTATTTAACATTTGATAGCTCAAGAATTTATTGTTAAGCTTGTTGTAAAAAATAGCAAGCGGGCCACTCTGCATGTCACAGAAAGATGATTACTTAGTTGAAATTTGACTAGCTGAAAGGCCTATTTTTGCCTATAAATTTAATATGAGTATTTTTCAAATTGCCAATTTGTTCGAAAGCTTGCTAATGATTGCGAATCACTGGCTTAGAACGTAAACACGTTGATCAGTTTTCGCTTATCTTTAATTTAACCTTAAAATATAATATTCCGGTATTTATTCCGAATGGAATAAATTAAATTTAGCTTATGCGTTGAATGAAATAGTTAGTATTATATTTTTGTTTAAGAAATGCTTTAAACTAAAAAATTATTTCTATAAGACGAATAGAAATTTTTTTCCAGATTGAAAATATACCAAATAAAAAATGCGTTTAATTAAAATTTGATTTCTATCTAAAATATGAGAAATACTTATGTGAAAAGCCAATGAAGGAAAAAATTCAAGACTCCAAGCTTCGATGATAATACTTAATAATAATTTGATGCATCAAAAACGATGTATAATAAAAAATTTTTATCAAGGGGATTATGGTCTAAAGTGGTTCTAACCTGAAAGAAATATAATCATAAAAATTATATATATATAAAAAAAAAAAACCCAACCTTTAAGGCTTTTATTTAAATATATGAATTTATAAAGTATAAGTTGAATTTAAAGATGAACATTTGTACCAGATATTACGTATAAATAATAAAGATATTTTATACAACAAAATAAAAAAGAAATTGAGCTAAATTGTAATTTGTTGAATTTAATACTAATTCTTTCTCAAGAATATTTTTAAAGAAAAATGCTCAAACGATCTTCGTTAAACTAAATCAAATCCCGATAAGCACCATTTGAAATAAGGTTGAATTTTTTCATCATTTCAACTAAAGGAAATAAAAAATAAATATAAAAAAATAAAATAAAGAGAAAACAAAAGTAATACAAATGAATTAAATGAATAAAAAAAACAGCATTCCAGCGATACAAATGGCTTAAAAAAACTGCAATAGTCAATGGCGGTCAAATCATTCCCAAGCAGTTGCCGGAAAAAAATCATAAACACATAAATCGGTTTATTAAACCAAAAGTTAAGACACGTGTTCCGTTTTCCATTAAATTCCATTGAAACAGATAGCGTATAAAATAGCTATTGGATTTAATACAGTGATATTAAAAAGAAGAAAAAAAATAGTTCATTCGATCGCATAGCTTAGTTGACCGCTTAAACTTTCCTTAGATTCAAGGTCAGGAGAGACGAGGTCACAATTGAATCTTCTCTTTATAAACTTGTCAACTGTTTACCTGTAAATCAATGAGTGCGCACACGTGAATCGACTCGCTAATAAACAATGAAGAGGAAATTCTCGTGAATTAGCCGTAATTATGGTTTTACGTGGAGTATTAAAAGGTGAAAACAATAATGAGAGTAATTTAATGTGATTACATGAATCGCATTATTTCATTGTTTGTGAGAAGGAATTTACGAACATGTTATGTTTTTGGGTAATAAGAGAGACATCGTTTTAGAAACAACAGGGATAAAGATAGACCTTTCAAAAGATGATTTGAAGTGAATGGATTTGAAGAAATTAACGAAAGTTGTTAGCTTTTGGAGTGGATAATTTAAAATAGAAAAAAACACTATCTCTTTTTAATTTCAATACAATCACTTTCTTAGTTTTTTCAATGAATCAGCAAAATAATGCACTTTCGCTTGACCATAAGTTAAATACAAACATAGAAATATAACGCTTTGCAGAATTTAGAACACGAAAAATTACACAAAACAAGCATGGAATGTTCCTCATAAAGCAGAATTAGAATACACAGCAAAAGTTTGTCTTATATTTTTCCTTACTCAAAATACTATAAGTACTTTAAACCCACCGTTGATAATATATACTCAAAATATTACGTAAAAAAGGAATAATATCTTTTGTTTAAAAATACTGCAATATACCTGATTGAAAACTTCAATCACCTCAAAAATGGGTACCTATTTTTGAAGCTCTTGAAACATATCGACTGTTTTTTTTTTATACATGTATATTTTTAAAGCGATTGAAGTTTTCAATCAGGTAATATCTTACCGTTTCAGTTTCTTAGGATTATTTATTTAATACTATGTATACTGCTAATTATAATTCAAATATGAATAATTTTTAAAAACATTCCAAACGAGAACTACATCTGAAGTTTTGTATCGGTATCTTGAGACTGTATACCATGTAAATTTGCTTCAAAATTAATCGTAGAAAACAACTTACCGTAGAAAACATAATCGTAGAAAAACTACTTGTTTCGTTCTTGATAGCTACAAAATTGTTTCTTTTAACCCATTTTTGTTTTTAAAAATTAGTGAAACATTTTCCGTTACTTTTTATTAAATTTTGGAAATTTTTTTCACGTTATAAATAGTTTAAAAATTGTCATCAACTTAATTATCTTACTCCAATAAAATGTATTGATTAGAATCTTCAAAATAACTTCTAAAGTTATTAGTTCAAAATCTTTTGTATGTGAATTTGTTTAATTACGGCTCGGACAGTGTTCACGCATCTTTTTGATATTCTTTCTTGTATTCCAGTTATGCTTTTGAGTATTATTTCAGAAATATATATTGTATATAGCAGACATGAAGCATTACATAAACATACAAACAAATATAGAAATGGTAAACTCAATGCTTTTTTTCTTAATAATATGTACGATTTCTTACTTTTCAACGCAATGTGCAGCCGTGATAGCCCAAAATTCGTTAAGAAGTGTTGCTCCACATTTATGAAGGAAAGCATTTTTCTTCCATTGTCTTAAAGAGACCTAAAAATATATATATGTAAAATAAAAAATATTATCTTAAAGCCACTTTTATACAAGAAGTAAGTTTTTTTCCATTACAATTTTAACAAAAAACAATTAAAATATCCCAGAATATTATTAAACGCTTTACTTTATTGTGTATAGTCGTGAATATACTTTGATAAAATTAAAGAAATTTTTTTCATAAATTTCAAAAAATGAAAATAAAAATAAATTTTTCAGGGAAAGATTTAATGTTTTTTTTCTACGCATTAATATATTTTACCTAGTCTTTAAAGTTTGTAGATTACAGCGGATAGAGGTACTTAATAAAAATCTTTAAGTGTTTTTGTTGTGGAAGAAGATTGCGAGTGCATTTGGCAACATACGGTGGACCTGACTGAACATTAAAACGCTTAGAGTGTTTTATTGGATTTCGTTGATTGTAGCTTACAGATAAGAAATAAAGGCGAATCGTATTAACCTTAGTTTTCTTTTGTCAACAAATAAATTTTCCAGTTAATTTATTCAAGTTCACTAAAATGCCAAACAGAGCATTTGTCTACTTAGCTTTTCATTTGCAGTCTTTTTTTATGTATTTAAATATCATTTTAAATATTCAAATATCATTTTATAAATTCAAATATCATTCTATATTTATATCATTTCATAGAAAATTTAGCGTTTTAGTTTGTAGTTTATTATATGCTAAGGGAGTATATTTTTTTTATCTCAATATTCTTTTATCCCCCTCCTCTCCTCATACCCTAACTTGTCACATGTCACACTATATTATATAAACATATGATAACGACAGTTCATCTACAAAACATGCGTTATAGATTATATTTTAAATTTTATTTTTAAACTTAAACTACTCTCTTTAATGATATTTAAGGTCTTAATAATGATGATTAGATGAGTAAAAGGCACATAAATGAAATATAAAACAAAAAATGTAAATATATTTAAACTACTGGTTTTAAATAATTTTATTTTAACAGAAATGTGGAGATCTCATTTCTTGCTGTCCTCTCTCACCCCTTGTAACAAATTGTCATACTTCCGTGAAACCCCTTCAAAGCATGGCATCATTTATGAAAGATCCCTTTAATAGTCATTAATAAGGCCCGGATTTTGATGACATTTGCATTTTTTTTGAATTTTTTGCATTTTTGGACATTTTTTGTCCGTTAGAGCATTTTCTTAGATTTATAGGGCATTTTTCTTTAAATTTTGGGGCATATTTTGCATTTTAAAGCATTTTTTAAATTTTTTGTTAATTTTTTCCAATTTTTATTATTTTTTATCATTTTTCATTATTACACTGGCTTCCAAACAATGAAGAAAATCTCTAGGATATCAACAGGTGAAGCAACATCTTTTCAAATTGAAGAATTGTCAGTAAGTGAGACCGTCTTTTTCAAGTACGCACCAATAACATCAGTAGACGTTGAAAGAAGCTTCTTCAGGTATAAAAATTAACTTTCAGACAAGAGACGCTCGTTTACATTTCAAAATAGTAAAAAAAATAATAATAATCCAATGTAATTCTGATATTTAGTAATATTATGAGATGGAAGTTATTATATTCATTAAAGTTTCTATACAAAATGAAAATGTTTTGGAGTCAATATATTTTCCTTTTCTTTTGTTATTTTAGGATATAAAACATATTTTTCAAACTTTAATGAACGTAGAACAAGTATTGAATTGCTTTATATTTTTTGAAATGACTCATAATAATTTTAAAGAATAAAAAATTGTTTTAGTTCAATATTTTTACTTTATTTAAGTCATGTCATAAAGCGTTTTTAGCGCAATTTTCGCATTTTAAGGGCAATTTTTGCATTTTTTAAGGGCATTTGTGCATTTTTAAGGACATTTTTTGCACTTTTAAAGGGCATTTTTTGCACTTTTTAAGGGAATTAATTGAGATTGTTTAGGTCATCAAAATCCGGGCTCTAGTCATTAATGTAAGTTTTGTATAAGTCGTGACTCATTTTATACTATCAAACCCGTTCTTATAAAAAATTATTATAAAGTTGCACATGATTAATTAATTAAATTATTTTTACTGTCAAAATTATGATTTTTATTACTATCAGATTCGATATCATTTAACTATATATGTGCTTATATTGTTGCTTAATTCTGTAATTAGTATATAGCATTTAAAAGTAAGTATTGATTTTTGTTTACTATTCCTAATAAATTGAAGGCCCTATTGTGATAGTATGATATACAAAAAAGAAAAATTTAAAAAAATGTAATAAATTTAGAATTAATTGTGCTGGATATTTTTTTCATTTTAATAATAACCTTCAATTAAAAAAAACAGAAAGCTTAAATTAGTTTTATTTTTAATTATAAATATGACTTAACGAAAAACTTCGTCTCCATTTCTAATTTTTTCATATTTCATAAACACATCGAAAATATGGCTTATTATTGTTTCAACATAAACCCTTTTATTTATGTCATCTTGGTAAGTTAAGTTTTGTAATATTTGCATATTTTGTAATTTTCCATTTATAATTAGTTGTCATATAATGTGTAATTCATAAGTAATTTGTACACAATGCTTGATACTAATCAATGCTTGATTTGAGATGTGGTTCTTATCACTAATTTAATTCCTGATTGTAATCCATGATTCAACTAGTGATTCTAAGGTTTTGATAATAAATCGTAATAAGAATTTGGCTAGGTAATTTTTGGGTGATTAAAATTACGTTCACTAAAGTTGTACACTGAATAGTGTTACTGAATAGTTTTGTTTCTGATTCACATATATTGATTTCAATCAGGAATAACTTATACGTTAATTATAATATATAATTTTAATTATTCAAATAAATCTTTCATACCAATGATTCGAATCAAATCTAATTTGATTTGAATCACTGATAAGGAAGATTTATTTGATTAATTTGGATTAATCATTAGTTTGAATCATATTAGTAAACTAAAGCTTTGAATCATTTTGATGATTCATATTATCCAATCATAATATGCCAATGAATATGACATGGTATTTAACAAATTTAACACATATTTATCTATAAAAAACTGAAATATTGAGTATAATTTAAAACAGTTACGTACCACCCAAGGCCATTCTCCAAAATAAGAATTACCACCACCTACTATTCGTCCAACAGGACCTGGTTTGGGGCGTCCACATACTGCAATAAACAAAATTGTTAAAAATATTATATGAGTCATGAAATTTCTAAATTCATAATAAAAAAAAAACCAAAAATAGTTGATAAAATTTATTCTAAACTCAATTTCGATGGTGAAGAGGTTTGTTTCAATTTTAAGTTTTTTAAAATCTACGTGCCGTCCTAATTGAAAAATTCCAATTATCATCATTATTCTTTTTAAAAATTATAACAGGAAAATGATTATGGTTAATAAAAAATAGTTCTTAACGAAAACTCATGTTACTGGGCGTGCAAGTCGTTTTCCGAGTTCTGGGTGTTAGTTCACAAATTTTTGACAGATGGCGCTTTACATTCTTACTACACTAATTTATTCCCTTCGACATATTGTTGCGGCTGATGGTGGATATTTTGAAAATACTCCAATTTGTTTCCATTCATGAAGAGAGTTTAAATAAGATTAAGAAGACAAGAGAAAGAAAAATAATTGAATTATATTTAATTATTTCTCTTTAATTTACAGGTTTACTGTCGGCAGTGCCATCTGTCAGAAATTTTTTAAACTTAATCCAGGAACTCTGGGAGCAAAAAAAGAACTGTTGCAACAATTATCGATGTCAAAATAAACAATAATACCGTTCCATTGATCAGTCTACTAAATAAACTGGAGCGGGTTTAGAATAAAACTTTGAGTATATTTGATTACTCAACACTATGGTTTAAAATTGATAGCGTTTTTTCCCTTTAACTCTAATATTAATTTGGATCCCTAATGTGTGTACTTCTTTCCCTTTATTTTTGACAAAAATAAGACATATAAACACTGAGTGGGGCTATTACGAAACACCCAGTAATAATTAAAGAACCATACTATAATGAATAACCATGCAAAATAAAATAGTACAATTTCAGTTTATAAAAGAACAAAAAAATAATCAAAATTCATAACAAAATTATTAAAATTATTAAAAATTCATCTGAAGCTTAATTACCCAAATAAGATAGTTGTGCAGACTCACATATTTGGATTGAAATTTTGTTTTAATACAGCATATCGAATAAAAGATATTTGGGTTTTGTTTGAGTTAAATAAAATACTCATGTTGAATTAATTTAAATACATTATTTCCATTTGTATTATTTTTTTTTAATATCGTTTGTAGAATTAAACTTTTGAGAGAATTCCCGAATTTCCTTTTTAAAAAGCAAACGAGCAAGTTCTATTATCTAACGTTTTACTCTCTAAATTGGCTTTTTAGTGAATAGAACTGTAGTTTGTGTACACCCACTACCAGGGGCTTAGAAAAATTCAAAATTTCTGGGAGCCTAGATCTAGTTTTAGAAGTCTGTATGTTATGGAATGAAATCAGTATAATAGCTATTTTCTTTTATTAAATTACATCAAGACTAGTAATCTTAATTCAATATTATCTAAAAAATAAATAAATTGGTCTGGAGGAGGTTTTACAATTCTAATTATACAAGATAAGAAATACAACAGATATACAAGTTTTCTTTAGAAATAAGATTTATTTTAATTGAAAATACTCAGAGTTTTAGGTTTGGAGCTAAAAATAAGTTTAAATTTTATTAAAATATCGAGTGCAAGCTACGATTTTATGGGCGAGTAGAATACGTAAATTTCTTTCCGAATCATATTCCGTGTGAGAATATTAGAAATGTTTTTTAAATTTTTATTTTATAGCCGTAAAAATTACGGTTTATCAGATTTTTTGTTCTGTAACACGTTCCAGAAAAAAGTGATTTTACAATAAAAAGTAACGGTATTCTTAGAGCCGGTTCTTTTTACTCTAATTTGATCCAGAATTTCTTACAGTGTACATAGTTCGTTTTTTATTGCTCGTGTACTTTTTTTATTTTTTATTTTTGACAAAAATTTTAAAAATAAATAATGGGGGTTTCAATTAGGGAACTTTCTGTAAGAAATAAATAACTACACAATCAACAACCATACAAAATAAAATATTGCCAATTTTCAATATATTGGACAATATTTGGCCTAATTAAAATCACACAAAAATAATATTTCGTATTTTTAAATATGCTTTACAAATCGATTGTAGAAAAATATATTTTTTTTATCATCAGAATTTTTAATTATAACATATTATAAAAATAGATCTTAAAGTAGGAAAGTCACTAATATGAAAGTCTTTATATGGCGATATATATAAATACAGTGCACTCTCGATTATCCGTGCGCGGATTATCCGGTTTGCGGATTATCCGTCCTCATTCCGGAGTCGCACAAAAAATTTAAAGAGAAACATTTTCATAATTAAAACAATATGATTCATGAAGTTATAATACTTCCAAATTTTTGGAAAGCAATATTCGTTATTGGATTGCAGTATATGGAATATCAGCAGCATGGTGAAAGGAGAAATAGTCTATGTTATCACGATCGTGGAGAAAGATCATACCGCTTGATGAATAATCTTCTTCAGATATTCAAGAAGAATATGATAACAGTATTCTCAAACAAGCA
This sequence comes from Parasteatoda lunata, assembly GCA_949128135.1. Lineage (NCBI taxonomy): Eukaryota > Metazoa > Arthropoda > Arachnida > Araneae > Theridiidae > Parasteatoda > Parasteatoda lunata. The sequence continues at coordinate 50,963,587 of OX421971.1, forward strand.
AAAGAAATCTAAGGTTTCGAAATTCTTGATGAAGAAAAATTAGAAGATTGGTTTCAAAGTGATGCATGTGAGCCTGGCTTCCAGTATTTGACAGATGAAGACATCGTTATGTTGTTAAATCAAATAGTGATGATAGTAACTGATACAGAAGACGTAATAAATGAGGGAAATACAATTCTGCTGTTCTACAATCCGTGGAAACTTTATTAGATTGTATAGGAGGATTTGATTACGGTGACATTACTACGGTTCGTAAAATATGTGTTAATATGTGGCGCATTACACATTTTTTTAAAAGGAAAATTCCTAGTTTGATGTTATACAGGATGCAAATGTCAGTAATTTTTATATTTTTGGTACTGATATGGATTTTTTCCTTAATAAAAAGAAGTTTTCGGATTATCCGTGTTTTTCGATTGTCCGTGCGACCTGTCCCGGTGATTAACCCGGATAATCGGGAGTGCACTGTAATTTTTCTTCTTTATGCATTTTTCAGTGACAAAAATGCATTTCTACAAGAGAATGCAATTATTACATTTAAAATACAGGTTAAAGTACAGAATATACAATTAAAATACAAATTATATGAGAAATATGATTAATTTTGGACGCTAGTTTTCTACACACTTACGTAATAAATATAATTAAAAAGAGAGAAGAAACTTGTATGCAGATTGCAGGTGTTCTATTATATTGTTAATTGCCGCTTTGCTCTTCACCTTGACCTTGTATCGTTTTACGAAACAAGAGAAACGATTTGCATAACTTAAAACGCATTTAATTTGAAGTGTAAAAATAGCAATAGCCTATTGTGTAATCTTTTATTATTATCTTTTTACACTTTTAACATCCAAGAGTTTAAAATCCATAATATCACACAAACGAGCTTTAACTTTATTTTACATTATAATATTACAAATACTGGCGAAATTTAGCTAAGGGAAAATTTATCAATTATTTATATTATTAATTTTTCAATATTATTTAACATTAGTATAAGATTGGTGAGATAACGATAAGTCATATGGATTTTTATCGATGCATCATATGGAACTTTATTTTCTTACAATATAATTTCTGGTACGAATTTTTTAAGACAAATAATATATATATGTCATAAGTAACTTGTATTTTCTACAATATAATTTTTTAATATTTGTTCGAATTTGTTAAGACAAAACCTATCGATAAGTCATATGGAATAATATTTCATTTCCATATAATTTTTTCTTAATTATGATAAACATTTGTTAAGACATAAGTTATAAGAAAAGCTTTTTTCTTATGAGATAATTTTTTAATATTTGTTCGAATTTGTTAAGACAAAACCTATCGATAAAGTCATATGGAATAATATTTCATTTCCATATAATTTTTTCTTAATTATGATAAACATTTGTTAAGACATAAGTTATAAGAAAAGCTATTTTCTTATGAGATAATTTTTTAATATTTGTTCGAATTTGTTAAGACAAAACCTATCGATAAGTCATATGGAATAATATTTCATTTCCATATAATTTTTTCTTAATTATGATAAACATTTGTTAAGACATAACTTATAAAAAAAGCTATTTTCTTATGAGATAATTTTTTTAAATATTATTATAAGTTTAATAAGACGGAATTCATCCACAAGTTATGTAAAACATTATTTTTTATCATAAAATATTCGAGTAACGTCGCAATGATGAAATTTATAGGAAAATTATGTATCACACTAGTACTGCTATAAAATTAAAATAATTTCACTTCAACAAATGGCAATATTTTTTTTTTATAAATTAGGAAAAGTTTTAACTGAAAAAATATTACTTGCATTTACAACAGGACTAATGTAGTAAACCTGCATTAACATGTTTATGTTTTATGAAACGAGTTAAAAAAATATTTAATAAGTTGTTGAATCCTATTTTCTTTCATTCACTGTTTTTATTTGTTATCAAAAAGTTAATGTTTATTGAAATAGTAAGAGATGAATAAAAAAGTTTAACTAAATTATGGGTTTTCTTCCGAAAAATAATTGAATAAAAAAATAAATAAATAAAAAAATAAATAAATAAAAATAAATGATTGCTTTATTTAAAGTCAACGGTGCATAGAACCGACATGATTCACAGACTCGTTATGATAAGGTTTTTTTGTATGTTACTTCTGAAACAAAGAATTCTTTCTATTATGCTAGAAACATCAATATAGGACAGAAATATCGATATATGCTCGAAATATCAATATAGGATATAAACATTGTTTATTCCAAATGCATTTGAAAGAATACAACTATTCTAAGAAATTTTATTCTAAAATTGTATTTTCGGAACAAAAAATAAGCCAGAATTTAAAATTTGATATTTAACAATTATATCAATACAATGGTAAATAAATTTATTATTTTTACCAATGTTTTGAATTTTAATACAATACTTTTACATTTTATATTTTATTTTAAAATATAATATATCTATATTTATTTTTCATTTTTCAGAATATAAAGCATTTCTAGGCCCAACTTAATTTTTTATTGTGAAACAAAATAAAAATTGAATTACAAAACAAAACTGGAATTAGAAACTAATTAAAAGCAGAAATAAATTATTTTTTGTTTTTAAATTCAATAATACGAACTTATGATTCAGTATTATTATTTATAATTAAAAACCAATTGTGTTTAAATAAATTAATAACTGCATTCCTCATCATTGTTGATTATATTTTAAGACATTTGAACTTCTAGAACAAATTCTGAGAGTTCATGCTTAAAATATTCTTTTGAAATAATAAGACTCTGGTTTTTAAATATCTTAAAAACTACATAGATAAGCTCGGTACATTAGTTCAGTTTAATAAATATTTTCAAAAGTTAAGATATGCTGATAAGCTAGTTTGAAACTTTTGAACATTCAATAGGATGATTTAAAAAACATTATTAATTTGTTAATTTTAATTTGTTAATTTCATTTTTCAGAAAATTGTTCAAAACAAATACATTTTTAAAATTTATTTTTAAAATTCGTTTAAAAATATTTTTAAAAAATATTCTTTTGAATTATTTTTTTAAAAATAACTTTTTGGAAAACTATTTTTTTTAACAAAGAGTTTATTGGATGATGGTTAAAATAAACGTTTTTAAAGAAAATAAATAATATTTTTAGGGAGAGATTTTATTTAAGTTTTTTTATTTTTTATTTATTAATAGTACGTGATTAACTCCTTTTAATTCCTTTTAGATATTAAAAGTAACCATCTTCATAAAAATTGACGAAAATGTTTATTCATGGAATTATTGTCAATTATTGCAGAATCCTCCGAAGACTTACCTTCTTTGTAATCTGCTGTTTCGAGGTCAATTTCCGTGGTTGGAATTCTTGTTGTTGTGTCACTTTCGATTTTTGTAGTGTCAACTACGAGGGTTGACGATGGGAGCAAATCAAGTCTTGTGCTTTCCGTATCAGTATTCATTTCCTGAGATGTATTTTGTGGCAATGTTGTAAAACTTAACGTCTCTGTTGTTAAATTTCCTAAAATTTCTGTATCACTATCGTCTGTATAATCAGTGTTTACTGATTCCAATTCATTCGTTTCAGTCATATCTGAGATATTTTCTGTTAAAATAGTGTTCGAATCGAAATCAGAAAATGTATCATAACTTCCAGCTACTGTTGAAATGTAACTAGTATGAGCTGGAAAGGAACTTACTTTATCAGAATTTGGCACTTTGTTTGGTAGAGTAACAATTTCGATTTCTGTACTAGCAGGATGTTTTGTAGTATCCTTCATAAGTATCGTTGGGAATGGATACTTTACTGTTGGCATCGTATTGTCACTAATGTATTTATTTTCAGTATTGCTGTTTGTCATAGTATCAGTACCTGTATCAGCACTCGTTGAAGGTTGATGATTTGAAATGATTGTATAACTGTCATAATTATCTTCTATCTTTGTGTCAGTATCAATTTCAGGTAATGAAACAGTATTAGTGGAATGCTGATGAATAATAGTATAAGGGTCATAACTTGAGTCTTTATCCTCAGTTGAACTGTCAATAATCGTTTCAGTGTCAGTTTCAGATGATGAAACAGCACTTGTTGAAGGTTGTTGATTGGAAATGATAGTGTAAGCGTTATAATTTCCGTCCGTTTGCATTGAAAAGTCGGAAACTTCCGCAGATGATTTCGTTACTTCACTAATGCTTATAGTTGAAGGTTTTGCAAAACCAGGTCTTTTAATGGGCCTTTTTATGGGCCTTTTTAAGGAATCTGAAGATGGTTTATGATTGTCAATGGTAACGATTGTAGTTTTTTTGTCATTTTCTATATTACTTGAGAGAGTAGATGGCACAGTTACTTTGACAAAATTCTGTGTAGTTTGAATGATGGAAAGCGGAGTGGGTAAATGTTCGTTTTCAACAACTACAGAAACATTTTGTTTGGAAGAATGCTTGTCTTTTGTTGTGAGGGGCAATTTTTGGAAATTTCCATTTTCAATAACTTCAGAAGTGTTTTGTTTTGAAGAGATTTTGTCTTTTGTAGTTAGTGGTAATTTTGATAAATGTTTGTTCTCCACACCAACTGAAACATTTTGTTCGGTAGAAATTTTGTCTTTTGGTATGAACGGTAGTTTTGGTAAATTTTCATTTTCCATGACAACAGAAGCATTATGCTTAGTAGAGATTTTGTCTTTTGTAGATAACGGTGGTTTTGGTAAATTTTTGTCCTCAATAACAGAAACATTTTGTTTGGAAGAAGTTTTGTCTTTAGTGAGGGGTGAATATGGTATGTATTCGGTTTCATTAACTTCAGAGGCATTTTGCTTCGCAGGAACTTTAACTTTTGTTGTAAGAGGAAAGTTTGGCAAATTTTCAACAACTTCAGAAGCATTTTGTTTCGAAGAAGTTTTGTCTTTAGTAGTGAGTGGTGAATATGGCATGTATTCGGTTTCAGTAACTTCAGAGGCATTTTGTTTTGCAGGAACTTTTACTTTTGTAGTGAGGGGAGAGTATGGCAAATTTTCAACAACTTCAGAAACATTTGGTTTGGGAGAAATTTTGTCTTTTGTTGTGACTGGTAATTTTCCTTCGTTGGGAATTGAAGAAAATATTGGTTTTATTTTATTTTTGTTTCCTAAAATGTTATGACTAGATGTTGCAAATGCTTGAGTGGTATCTTCTTGTTGGGATTCGGTCACGGTATGTGTTTCCTCGTTTATTGCATCAGATATAGTGATTAGTACATTTGAGTTTTCTGAATATATGGTAGTAGGATCTTCAACTGAACTCTCATTGTGTTTTAAAGTGTAATCTTCATAATCATCATAATATTCGTAAATATAATAATTATAGTCAGAGTTATTTTCTGCACTAAAGTGAATATCCAAAACAGAATCAGTAGGTGCAGATACATTTTCTGAACTTGAAAAGCCTGTATTATCAATTAGGATGTCAGCTGTGGTTGAAAGTGAATTAGTCGCAGATGAAATGGTGCTCGATTCTGCTAAGAAAATAGAAGGTTTATTCTTTTGGTGATTTTTCATTTGATTTGGCACAACTACGTTACTATTAGGAGTGGACGAAATAGCAATTGGCAATGGAGTAGTGTAATTGTTGAACTTATTCTTTAGTGAAACATGAGGCTGCGTTTTAGTTTTTTCTTTTTGGGTTGTTTCAAGCATTTCTTTATGAACAGTTGATATGTCAATATCAACAATTGTAGACGATGTTATATATTCAGTGTTTTTTAAACTTACGGTATTACTACTTGGTGACGTAAGCTTAGTTTTGTGAGAAGATTCTGGAAGAGTATCTTCTTCCCAATTTTTCTCCATAGACACCAAGTTTTCCTCATGAACTGATGATGGCATTGTTTTGGTAGAACTATCAAAGTTTGTTAGCGTAACCGTATCCACAGCTGTTGTTTCATTTTGAACAGCAGTATCAACAAACTCTATATGACTAGGTACTACTGTCGTGTACTTTGTTAAATCCTCAAAAGTCGTTTCAAAATTTGTTGTGTGAGTTCTGAAATTATTTGCTTCTGTTAAAATACTACCAAATGTTACTTTTGATGAGTCATTTGGAATATTAGTTAGGCTTAATGAATCCTTTGTATCTGTGGGTACTAACTCTTCCGGAAAAGTTCGGTTGTTTAAAAATTCTTTAACAATTGTCGATAAGGGTAGGTCTGAAGTTTCTGTAACTGGATTTATACTCACCAAAGGACTTTTGCTGGAAATTTTTTTCACGCCTTCAACTGTAACCTCTTCTTGGTGCATAATTTCATGACCATTCGCGTCGTACAATATTTGTGGTCGATATGCAACAGAGTTCCGTTCATTTAGATTTAAGTTAGGGATAGTAAACCCGTTCTCAGTCGTGTCTTCATTCAGTTTAGTAGTTAAAGCAATAATTGGATTAATTGTTGTTGTAATTAGTTCGTCACTTGCTTCAGTAGTTGTCTGAATTTCCTCTGTGGTAGAGGTCTGAGAATCAGTGACGTCAGCTAATTCAAAAAAATACTATATTAGTGCAAATGTTACAAAGCGTATTTTGTTTATTCAAGCCCGTGCGAAGTAAGAGCTTTCCTAACAGCTGCTAAACAAGCAGAAAATTCTTGAGCTGTGATAAAAAATTCTATAAAAATTTCCAAAGATTGTCATTAAACAGTAACGTAATTAGATTAAATTTATTTTAAAGAAAATTTAGTTATCCATTTAATCATTATTTAGTAGTATTAAATTAAGAATAAGAAACTGTTATCTAATAAAATCGAAAATTTAGGAATTCATCTATTTATATTCCAAGATAAATATGTTCTGAACCAATAGTTTTCAAATGCCCATAAATCTTAGAATAGCAATGAAGTAATTCATTGTTAGCAAGTTCTTACGTGAACAAAGGCTTGAATAAATTAGTTAATGCAATCAGTATAAAAGCAAGCATAAAAGCTAAAAACATTAAAAAAACAATAAGCATAAGCTAAATCATAAATAATAACAAGCATGAGCTAAATCAATAAATATATTAAGCATAAGCTAAAATTATTAAAAATATTAAAAGCATAAGCTAAAATCATTAAACATATTAAGCAAAAGCTAGATAATTATTAAAACTAATAATATCCAATCGATTTTTATAAATGAAAACATGACTGTAAAACATAGGTTTACTATATTAAATCAAAATATAAAAAAAATGACAAAAAAGCTAGAACTCAAATTCTATGAAAATGAATTAATTAAATATGTAAAATAAAACTGTAAAAACCTTCATAGCCATTTTCATAAAATGAATGAATGGATTTGATAAAATATTTGCAGTTATTCTTTGTTGCTTTATTTCTTCAAATTAAACATATTGTAAAAAAATTGTAACGTCAATTAATGTTTGTATAACTGAAGCATTCATTCCTGATAAGTCTTTGATTTAACTGCAATTACATGTACCTTGGCTGTTTTGACTTATTTTAAAGCTTTTGTGGCATAGTACTAAGTACTAAAAAACTATGAAAATTATAAGTTATTACATTCTTCATTGCGTGTCTTTAATCTAGGAAAATAATCGAATGATTTATACGATTTGCTCTTTTAGAATATCCAAATTGTGGACTGTTAAATCCTTAAATTAAATAAATAAAGAAATAAAAAATGATAATAAAAAGAAAACCGAATTCTAATATAATTCGCATGCTAAAGACGCATTATAATTTGAATGCTTTACTTCATGATTTGTAGATGACCTATCAGCAGATGTTATGCATTATTTATTCATTGTTTACAAAAGTAGATATTATCATTTCATAAATGTCTACATGTTTATCTATAGCTGTGAGCGGTTATATAGCGGAATACGAATGGCTGTCCAGAAATTCTATGAATGTGTCCATCGTTTACTAGCCAGGTATTGTCAGTCATACTCTCTTGAAAAATGAATAACTATGCATGTGTTCTTCCAAAAATCTTTATTTGATATCTGTAGATTTGCACAACTGTCTATCTTTTCCATTAATAAATGTATTCACGCAAAGAAATAATCATTTTTACCCATAAATGTATCCATGCAACAATCAGGCTTCCCTATTTATACGTTCAACTCTGCATTCTTTGGTAAATGATTAAATTCTTTATCTGGGAAAATTTGTTAGTCTTAATATCCACATAAGATCTATCATTCATATCCTTTGATGTATCCACGCAAGAAATATTCCTTCCTGTGCATAGTTGCATTCATGTAACAATCAGACCATCTTATCTATACATACATGCATGCATTCTTTGGTATAACCTTAAATTCTTTATTTCAAAAGGTTTGTTAGTCACAATTGGTTAGTTATAATATCACAACTCATTTCCCGTGTACATAATCAGAAGTTTAAATACAAAAATATTATTGGAAAACTAATTACGAACGCATTCGGATTCTTCGAGCGTGTTCAACTCCAAAGTTTAAGGCTTTCAAAGTTTAAAGCTGAGCTTAAAAATTGTTCCATACTTCTGAACCGTTGAATTAAAATTGTTTTTCTTTTACCAAAGCTACGCAGTATTTATTTTACACAGTTCAAATCACATTTATACTTTGTTGTCTAAGGTAATATAATGCCTCATTCATTTGTTCGTACTTCATTAAATTAGACGACTAATTAAAGACAAATTAGTCGAAAAATTCCGGTTCTTTGGTTCAATTGTTGATTTTGAATGGTTTCCTGGTGATTTGATTTAAACTTCCTCGAATTCTAATATTATTTGGCCATTATTTACTTTGTATCTCTATTATTTTCGTTTATTCAGACTTCCTGAAATGATTCAATAAATTTTTTCTGTACTGGTTTTTTTTTTCTGCTGAAGAATACAATTTAAAACCGAATTTATGTTAGGTGTTTAGCATCAAAACAGATGAATTTTATATCAGAAATTTTATTGGTGAACAAAAAAAGATATCACATACAGATAATACTGCTGGGAATAGAATGCTGACAATGCCAACCTTCCTCTATCCCCAATCTATCTAATAGGTACCCCAAAATAGAATCGAGTTAACGCGTATTACATAGTAGTGAGTTGGAATTGTTATATTGTAGTGGCAGTTACACTACAATAGTAATGTATAAAATATTAAAAAAAAAATAGCTAACTTTTTTTTGCAAGGGACCGGGGTTCATGATAGTTTCAAAAATGCTTTCGTTTTTAAAACTTTCAGAATTTTTTGGATTGAGTAACATATTTTGAACTTAATTAATCTTGATATTTAAACAAAAAAAGATATTTTTTGTATACTTTGTTTAAAAATAATACAAATTTTTCAAAAGTAAATAATTACAGTTTCCAACCATAATAATAAAGACTCTCTTTTCAGTAAATAAAGTTTGGAACTAATTTAATAATATTTACTCTTTATTTTTTTAAAAATAATTCTAAGTTTTAAGAAATATTAAGAATAAGAAACACACATACATATTATAAATATACTGAGTGTTTCATTATGGTCAGAATTTATGCATATTCTTAGATTCTTTGTTAAAAATGCTTTATTAATATGAGGTCACAAATTAGTGTTTGATGTGAATACTTTTTTTGAACTTAATACTTATTAACGCGTTTGCTCTTTTTGTCATCAACTTTGAAAATAATTCTAAAAATATACATTAAAGGCAGTCATTACAAAACAGTTTGAATTTAAACTCAGTGTTCATATAAGAAATAAATATGATTTTCCGTCATAAATAATTTATAGTTCGTTTCTTATGATATATGTAATATGAGGACCTAGAATATGTGATACTCAGATGTAAAAGATATTGAGGTAAGAGGAAAAAATATCTCTCAAGCAATATTACATTTGACAGTCTCAGAAAATTAGGTACAAAAAAGAAATACCAAAGGGTATAAAGAATATGATTGAGAGACACTTTAAAAGCCTAATTGATTAAAACCAATATAAAATACTTTTGGATTTCATGAAAAACCTAACAAAAAATCTCTTTTAGATATCTTCGAAATTTATAAAGGGAAAAATTGTGTAATAGTATTTGGCATTAAGTGTTTATACCTAAAAACTTCAGTTATGAGAAAATTTCGAACAATCAGATGATCAATTAAATCTGTTTAAGTACAAATAAAATAATACACTGGAAACTGTAAAGGTTCTTATGTTTATCTGTAAGTACTCATCCAATATGTTTGCTTCTTCTTTATATCTGTATTCTTCAAAATTTTGAATGTACGACTCCTCTTTATAGCTACTTTTTTGCTCACTTTGGCGAATGTATGAATCATTTCTATATCTGTTGCCTCATTATGTTTTTAGAATATATCCTCTAGGAGACTTACTACCTATTAGATATCACACTATGATAATTCACTGTTGTTCATCTGTATCGAAATCATAAACGCTTTTTATATTGTGACATCTATCCATTTGTAGATATATTCAGTTGTTACAGATCATTTTAATCAAACTGTTGTTAAATATTACCTTTCATTTGTACATATTCACTACCAGCAAGATTGGAACTCTATAACCTTTTGGTTTTAATGTATTTAAAGTTAATTTCTGGATGCCCCTTACGGGGGTGGGTTGGAGTTAAGCAAATTAATGTAAGTAATACGAATTTTCTATGTTACCTTTTTAAACTATATAAACCTAGTTTGGTTTCACCTTGCTTGCCTGCAATGGATTTTCTACAATTTTTTTTAGTAAGAGGATAATCATCGCTGCTCAACGCATTTTGACTTCAAAACTAACTATCAAACTCATTTCGTACAAGAAAAGGTTAGATTTGAAATCTTTATAGTTAATTTAATAACGTGAATTCGTATGTCAAAGATGGAAATAATAAACGTGGGTTTCGGTGTCACTTTTTTCAGTTTTTGTGGGTTTCGGTGTCACTTTTTTCAGTTTTTATGTTCAGCAGTTTTTATATTTTGTACTGATATTTATAATACAAAAGAGTAAAAAATTAAATTAAATTTATTAATTTTGTTTTTCTAGTTTTTTTTTTTAAAATTCAGTGTCATAGTCTCAAATTTAGTTTGATAATATGTTAACATAATAAAACATAAAAAAACCCAATTACTTTTTTTTTTATCTTCGTAAAAAAGTTAAGCAGTTTATCATTCTGATAGTTTAAATTGATAGAAATATACGTATACTGTTTTAAAAATATTAAAAAATATTTAAATAAATTATGGAGAACTAGATTCAAAATACTGAAAAGCTCGAGTCTGTGAATGATTTTGCTTCCATGTATTTATAATTTGGAAAAAATAAAATCTCGTTGAACTGATCGAGATCGTTTTTCGTGAGTTTTGACTTTTCGTTGTGGATTTCTTTAGAAAGTAAACACCTGAAAGTTTTGAATATAACCTGTGGATTTATGATGTGCAAAAGTTTGTAACCACTTATAAAATAATGACTTAAAATTGATACATTGATTTTTATTCTAATTAATGTGAATAACCTCATAATTTTAATTAATAAGAAATCTATAAAGAGGTCAGTTAGAAAAAAAAAATCCCTCTCATACTGAAAAAGTAAGTATTAATACCTTTTGTATACTCCAATCCTGGAACTATTTTTGGTGTTGTTGATTGATCAGTTGGTGGCAGAGTTGATGTGGTAGTACTAGGTCTGGTTGGTGGTGGAGTTGTAGGCTTGGGCCTCAAGCTAGTTCGACGAGGTTTAGGAGTTGTAGTAGTTGTTGGCTGAGTTGTTTTTGTCGTTTTCGTCATGCCAGGAAAAGGCGGGAAAGTTATTATCTCTATTGTTGATTCATAATAAGTCGATTCAATTGGTTTTCTGCTGCTATACCTCGTTGATGGCATGGGATCAGTTTGAGAAGTACTAGGTTTTGTTGGTTTTACTTTAATAGGTGGTGTTGGACGTGTTGGCTTCGCCCTCAACGTTGAAATCGTTGAAGGCCTAGTCGGCTTTACCCTCAGAGTAGTTACCGTTGAAGGTTTAGATGGTTTCGTTCTCGGAGTTGTAACGGTAGAAGGCTTTGTTGGCTTTGTTTTTAAAACAGTAACAAGTAAAGGTCTCGAGTAGTTTCGTGTGTTGTATTCAACAGTTGAAGTGGTTTTTGGGTAACTAATCGAAGTCCGAATGGTTGTTCTTTTGGTTATAGGAAGAGGACGGGTACTTCCCTCCAAAATATTCGACCATGTTCCGATAGTTGATCTACGTGTGCTAGAAATGGGTAAAGGTGTAGTTGATGTCGTATGAGGCCGTGTAGGTCTAGTTTTTCTTCTAGTAATTGCCGCAGTTGTACTCGAATTTAATAGAGGCTTTGTTGGTCTCGTCCTTCTTTTACTGGTAGATCCACTGGGTCTTGTTGGCCTAGTTCGCCGTTTCGGAATCGAGGTTGAACTCGAGGTTTCTTTAGCACTTGTGTGTGCTGTTTCATTTTTAATTTTGTTGTCTACTTTTTGGTCATCTACAGTGCTTGCAAACAAAGGTTTAGTTGAAAACAGCTTCGTTGGCTTTACTTTAATGGGTTTTGCAGTGGTGGATGAGGACGCGTGAGGCCTCCATGTAACAAGACCAGGAGGAAATTCTGTACTGGAGGCTTTAACTGGTTTAGATGGAATTCTAGAGGTTGATTGGCGATCAGAAGATTCTGTCGTATAACTACTGTGTTTTTGTGTTTGCAACTGTGTTGGTTTTTGTTTAAATGATTGAACTTCTGTGACATCATTAGTGTCTATTGAAGAAGGTGTTGCAACATATACCCCCGGAGGGAGCTTGCAACAACTCCCGAAGTAAAATCTGTCCATACAGTATGTCAAATGAGTTCCATTTGATCTTTGGCAGTTCCATGAAAACATACACACACCTTCTTCTTTTGTTGCTGGGTCATGGCAGGTATATGGTTGGATGTCCCTACTTCCACCTGAAATAGATACAAATTGATAATAAATTTTAGCTGTTATATGTCTAGTATATAGCAATAATACAGATTAAAACATGCCGTTTTGTATCTTACAAATGTACGTTCCTATATTGTTAGAAATACTTAGGAGAAAATTAGATTAATAGAAAGAGTACTTAGAAAATTAAGAATTTTTTACGTTTGCATTCGCCTTCATTGTTTGTATCTATACCGAATAAAATTTAAGATTCAAATAAAACGTGGAACTTCTTGCTATTTTTAAATCACTTCATGTATGCTTGATCAGGGCTAAGGAGAATAGAAGGGCTGGTTCACTCCTTTGAAGAAACTCTCGCCGCGCCAAACCTCCGATTTTCTCCAGTGACGTCATGGTGGCACGAAGCTTGCACTTTTACTTCAAGGACGGAGCGTTCGGTCTAACTAAGCTCTAACTAATATTGGAGCATTCCTTTTTGTGACATATTCCACGACATTTGTTGTTTTCTATAATGACTTTTATCAGTTTTTTGCAGTGAATTTACAAAAATTTAAAACTATTAACGAAATGCCAGTTTGCGCGATTGTAACTTGCAAAAATTCTGATAGAAACACAAAAGGAAAAAATATAATTTTCCACGTGTTCATTAAAGTAAATGAACAACCAGGTAAAGAATGGATTCAATGTTGTAAACGAAATGACACAGTTAATATAAAACAGCAATACGTTTATTCTCTCGTTAAAAACTTTTATAAAAATTCAGCATCTAAAAAGAAACCGTCTCGTTACTTCAAAAAGAAAGGCAGGCGAAAAAATTGAAAAAATGCATAAAGTCAAAGAAAATTAAAGCGTAATTGAAAAGTATATAATATATAGCTAAATAATATAATATATAGTATAATAAAATATATAGTATATAGCTAAAATTCTCCTAATTTCATGACATATTTTTTAATGTAGCTATTCTAAATATTTATGATTTTTTTTAAATTTTATTCTCTTAAATTTAAATATCTATAAATTATATAATCTTAAATTTAAATATCTATAAACAATTGTAAAATTTCTATTATCATTATGAACCTAAATTATTATTTTGTTTCAGTAATTAGCGTTTAAGGTTGATGTTTCTTAATGATTAAGTATGAACAAATTGCTATTAACGGCATATTTTAAAATCAGGATTCTAAATTTAACCTAACTTATTGTTATCAAAGAATATGTAGATAAAAAAGTGTCGATATATGCTTTAATTTTTCTTAATAATTAAAGTTAAAACTGAATTTTTTTAAAATAAAGTATTTATAGTGTCATTTTCGCCAACTAGTAAAACATTTTTATAATTTGAAAATGGTATTTTTTTAATATAATGACCATGAACTATGAACTATGTTTTGAACGGAATAATGTATTAATCATGTAAAGTTTGAAAGCTAATATCCAGAAAAAGGCCTAACTTATTTTCACAGAGAGAAAGACGCAACGTTATCATAATATCTTTGTTAGCGATCTCCGAGATCTGTGTACACAGTGACGTCATGAGGAGGGAAATCGTAGCTTCAGCTCCAACAGAGGAATGAACTAGCCCTTCTCTTCTCTTTAGCCCTGATGCTTGATACCAATTTTAACTAATTATAGTCTACTAATATTATTTTTTACTTGTATTACTTGAACTTATTTAGTTTATGTTCTATTTCATTGTTTTTATTTTCAATATAGGTATGTATTTACCCCGTTATAAATTTTGCTGCTTGTTAAAAAATGGTAAACATTAATTTATTGCCAAGTGTTACCATATCAGTTGGAAAAGGATTCCGTCATAAACTTGATTATACGATGTAATAGTACAACTTGGAAACTTGCTTCAAGTTTACATCGCTTTAAGGTTACAATGAACTTGCATGGTATAGTAGGTAAAATTTTATGGTTTCATTTTTGAACCAATTTTTTTAGAGTGTTAGGTTTAGTGAGTCTTTTTAAAAGTTTTAGTCCATGATACGGATTTAGTGATTTAAAAACGAATTAATATTTACTCAAATACAAATAGGTAATCAAATGCGTATGAACTTAGTGACCAAAAAGTGGGTTAATGTTTATTCGTATAAAGTAATATTACTCAATTTAATGCAGTCCATGATCTATACTTTATAATCAAATAGTAATCAATTATTACTGAATTGATTTAAAAATTAGTTAATTAATTTAAAACTAGTGGGCTGCGCCCCCTGCTCGCTAACGCTCGTCAACCCCCGAAAATTGCTACGCAATCTTATATAGTTTGCTTCGCTCGCTACTAACTTAGGTACATTGCAAATGCACAAAATTCTAAGAATTCAAAACAATCATTCAAATCCATATCAATGCTCTCTTCCAATCTTCGAGCACGCTTCTTTTGATTATACTTCAAAAGCGTAACAGCACGATTGAGACTCATTTTTCAATGAATAACTAATAACAATAATGAAACAAATAAATTCGTGATATAAATCAAAAATCGTCAAATAAATTCGTGAAAAAAAAGCGCTTTCGACAAAATACTAAAATAGAGATCTATCGACAAAGACTACTGACTTCTGTCTAGCTTAATAGTATGAGATTGCCGCAGCTGAATTGAACAACCTGATAGGGTGAATTTCGGAAGAGATCACATTTGGTGAGAATGCTCTCTCTGGTTATTTCAGTTTCCGTTTTTAAAAGAGCTATATCTTGAGCCACCTCAGCTAGATTTGGCATGTGACATTTTTAGCGGCAATCATTGGTCGATTTTCTAGCGTTGCCATTCGGGGAGTTGTAATGAGGCTTTTTTATTGTCGCCGTGTAAGAGAAATATATAGATAATATAGGTTTAGATAATTTTAATTGTTTCAGATCGTAAACGTTTTTTAACACAAAGAAAAATGTGAAAGAAAACGTTTGTGGGTATTATTAACTGAATTTTTATACTTTTATTGTTCACTCTTTATCGGTTTTTCAAAAGACATCATTTCCCTATCTAATAATATAATGAATCTGGTTTTATTAAACGGAAAAGAACATGTACAGGTTGAAAAACGATACTCGATGATTTGAAACCTCAAAAATTTTATATCAAAAGTATAATGAATGACGACTTCTAAAAGAAGGATGTCTATTTCCCTTTTTTTATTTTTGTTATATTAGACTTATATTGATTTTTTTTTTGCAAGAAAGGATAAAAATGAATTCTGTTCTTATGCAAATTTGCTAAAATGATTCAAACTTAATTTTTTTAGGTTTGTCAAACCCTTTAATTTCAAGTTGTTTTATGGATTGTTTATTGGGAAATTCTATAAAGGTAGAAATACCACTGTTCAATCAACGGCCATCAATAAAATAGTTTTTTTTTTCATTGATTTTTTTTAAGATTTAATAACATAAAAATAATTAAGATTTAATAATTCGATAAAAATTTAATAAGATTTGTAAAAGAATTCGATTTTGTCAAAGCATCTTGAAAAAAATTGCATTATTACATACATTTAATCTAGTACACTTTCTATATTTTAGAATAATAATAAATTCTCAAATGCGTATAAAATTTAGCATTAAGATTTTTAAATTAAAAAATTTCACCAAAAATGAAAAAATAATTTATTTCAAATTTTAACAGCAAATCTTAAGTTGGTAATATAAATGAAACTCGCAACAAACAATAAACTTCATTTTGATTACTGACAATTTAAATTTTTTTTATTTAGTTGATGACACGAGTTATTACTCTTTCTGGTATTTTATTTGAATTTTTTAAACGGAAATGAACCCCAGCTAAATCATTTTAATTAGTATTTATAATAATTAATTCTACATGATTGAGAATTTTTAATAATCTGAAAAAAAAATTTTTTTGTTGGTATTTAATTAAAGCCAATCAATATTTCTAAAAAGATTTTAATGAAAATAATTTACTCAAATCACTCAAAATTTACATTTTGTAATCATTACACTGTAAAAACTATCTCGCGATAATCGTGTAATATTTCGCCGAACACGACTGTGGTGTAAAGTTGCCATCATTTCGATGTTCAGATTACACGAAAATTTTTATCAGTGTTGGACTATAAATTGAAGAAATTTTATGACAAAATTTATGAAATGTGGTACACGTAATTTAAACAAACTACAGTTTACTAATCTTCTTCTTTTAACAAAGAAATTATTTATGAGATTTTTAGAATTGTAATTAAAAGGATATTCCTGAATTTAGAAGGTCTCGCGATGATTTCTTTTCATATTAGAACTTGATTTAAGTTCCTATAATCTCTTTCTCGTTTCTTTTTAGAAAATCAAGCGTTTTCTTTCAACAAAAAAAAAGAAAAGAAAATGTTTTCATAAAAATAATTTATTTTACAAAACATTAATTTCAAAACATTTATTTTTTGTAATGATTGAGTTGTTAAAATAGGATTACAACCATTGTTGTGTTTCACTTTCATATTTATGAAGCAACCATACAGTTATAGAATGTGAAAGGTCAACAGTCTAAAGCAATTTCGGATAGGAACGCTCGCATTTTCGCAAAATTACCGCATTTTGTCACATTCAACCAGGCGAGATGAAATGGCGAGCGTGCGTGAAAATGCATGTGCTCAACCTGGGAAGACAGTAAAAGCATTTTCGTCAAAAAGTATGCGGAACAGAAAAACACACCTTGACCTTTCCCACTTCCACCTTCCCTCGTGAAATGAAAAGGTCGTTTACCTTTAGAATGGGCCCCGTTATTTCGAACTGTCAGGTTTTTCTTTCTTTCTTTTTCCTTTATTGTGACACAGTCACAATCATCTTTGAATGTCATTAATATTTATCGGAACTTACAAACTGAAACTACGGATCAAGCTACTTTTTCTTCTTCTTATTTTTATTTTAAGTTGATAATTAGCATAGGCAGTGATTTTAACTTGTTTCGTGTTTCATCACATTCATGTTATACTTTACCACACTATTGTGTTTACCACATTTATTTATTACATTGTTTTATAATTAATATATATCGGGACTTATGAAGCTGAAATTACGGATCACGCTCATTTTCTCTCTTTCATTTTTTTAAAAAAAAATAAATAACTAACATAGTGATTTTAATTTGTTTCGTGTTTGTGTTCATTTATATTATATTTACCAAATTATATTATTATTTATGTTAATTGGAACTCAGAAACTAAAACCATAAATCATGAAAACTTCTTATTTTTAATTGTTTTTCTTATTTTATGAAAAGTAGATCAGTCAGTGATTTTAACTTGTTTCGTATTTTTGCATATTTATATAATATTAACCAAATTATTATATTTACCATATTTATTTATCATTTATTTACTTCATTATCTTATGATTAATATTTATCGCAACTCAACTGAAACATTGGATTCTGATACTTTTCTTTCCATCTTTCTTTCTTTTTATTTATTTAAAAAATTTAGATAACTAACATAGTGATTTTAATTTGATTCACGTTTTACCTCATTTATATTATATTTACCACATTATTTTATGATTAATATTTATCGGAACTCACAGACTGAAATTTAGGATCGCGCATCTTTTTCTTTATATTAAATGTAGATAACTAATACAGACAGTGATTTCATCTTGTTTTATGTTTTACTACATTTATGCTGTATTTACAATATTAATAATTTCATCACATTTATTTGCTACATTATTTTATGATTAATCTATATCGGGAATTCTAAACTGAAACTACGGATCACATTTATATTATATTTACCACATTATTTTATGATTTTTTATTTAACGGTACTCACAGACTGAAATTTAGGATCGCGCATCTTTTTTTTAATATTAAATGTAGATAACTAATACAGACAGTGATTTCATCGTGTTTTATGCTTTACGACATTTATGCTGTATTTACAATATTAATAATTTCATCACATTTATTTGCTACGTTATTTTATGATTAATCTATATCGGGAATTCTAAACTGAAACTACGGATCACATGCTGCTTTTCTTTCTTTTTTTCTTCTCCCCCCCTTTTTTTTGTTTTAAAAAAAGTAGATAACTGACATAATGATTTTAATTTTTTTCGTGTTTTGCCCCATTTATATTATATTAACCACATTATTTTATCATTAGTGTTAATATAAACTCACAAACTAAAACTAAGGATCACGCAACTTTAACATTTTTTAAAATAAAATTAAAGGTCGATAATTAACAGTCAGTGATTTTAACATTTCTCGTGTTTTACCATTATTATATTTACCAAATCATTGTATTTACCATATTTATCACATTTATTAACCACATTATTTCATGTTTAGTATTTATTGGGACTCATAAACTGAAACTATGAATCACGTTATTTTTAGAATAGATACCTTCAGCATAAGAATTATTTCAAAAATCTTATGGCCTAACGCTACATAAGTTTGGGCCAACTGGTGCAACATTTATTCACAAACTGATTCAATATATCACATTACTTTTACTCTTCTTAAAAAAACTATATAACTATCACTGACAGCATGTTTAACTTGTTTTGTGTTATATCACATTTAAAAAATTTAATGGAATTTCTTTTTAATATCAAAGTTGTTCAAATTTTTCCCTATTATTCATCGATATTATTTTAGTTTATTTGTAACTACACCGATTTATAAATTAAATACATTTTTAATTGTATGAATAATGATAAATAAATGGTTAACTGTATACCTTTATAGAGAAAATTTAGTTTTCAGCAGAGTTTAAATTCGCGTTTGAAAAAAATGTGAGTTTAAGACGGTGAATGTAACTCAAAATGCGTGTTTGAAAACATGATACATAGCTAAAAACGCGTGTTTAAGTAAAGGTTATAACTTGAAATGCATGTTTAAAAAATGAAAATTGCTCAAAACGCGTGTTTAGCACAGTAACTTTTAATTTGACGAAAAAAAAAAACATAATGCATAGTTACTAGTTAACTTTATATTAAATCGAAAGTCACTATCAGCTCTTTTTATTTCTCTAATTTTGAAAAAAAAAAGATTCAAAAAATTCCTGACACAAATATAACAATGTGAAAAATCGCAATTGAAAAAAGAATGACAATATGCATTTTAATTATTTTACATTTATAGAGGAAATTCATATAAAACAATAAAACATAACTGCAGTACATAACATTATAAAATCCCTGATATATCATTAAATGGGAAAAAAATAAACACTAAGATAAAATCAAAACACGAAGAAAGATCTTCCAAAAATGTAAATAGAAGCATATTTAGAAACTCAAATCGTTTGTAAAGTCATTCTACTAATTGAACTCGAAAGTTGAACTTTTGAGGTCCTCAACGTCTCAGGATCACAAATGGACCATAAATGGAACTGCAGACGGTTTTAAATATAGCGTCAGTGAATATAGCTCTCATTAATCAAAAAAGGAGTTTATTGCATGTTAGATATCTAATTATGTTTATTTTGTTTATGTCAGATAAACTCATTGATCAGCGTGAGCTGGAAGCATAAGCGGACTACGTCTTCAAATTAGTATTTGTCTGAAACCACCTGTTTATTTCTTTGTAATTCTGATTTTAAAGCGTATTACAATTAAACTAAATAATTTAAAATCAATGGTATTTGAAAAAAATAAGCTATGCACTTAAAGGCAATTTCACTTGACAAATAGTACTAAATCACTTAGGAGAAAGATAAAATATCATTATACTATTATTGATGTCAATGATTCTTGAATCGCTTTGGTAAACGGTACTAATTGGAATAAAAAATAAAATATTCACTTAAGAGAAAAATGAGTGAAGAAATGATACAAATTCATTTAGGAAAAGCATAGTAGATCGCCATACTATTATTGATATCTATAATGTTAAATTAATTTCGTTAATAGGTGCTATAACTGAAATAAAAAAATAAACTATGCAAAAAAATGCAAAATTAATGGAAAAATGATATTAAATTCATTTAGAAAAAAGGTAAAAAAACGCCATACTATAATTGAAGTCAATGATGTCTAATTAATTGTTGGTAGCAGGTACTAATTAAAATAAAGCTATAAGATATTTATTAAAAAACAAAATTTATGGAAAAATGGTGCTAATTCATCCTGGAGAAACATAAAAAATCGTCATAGGATAGGATGCCAGTGGTGCTTAATTAATTTTGGTATTAATGGTATTAATCAATTATTATGGTATTAATTAATTTGGTATTAATTAATTAGACACTTTTGGTATCATGGTTACTGGTGCAATTTTAAGCAATAAGAAATATGTTAATATAGGTAAAATTGGTATATTTAGTACCTATTAAAACTGCAACAGTACCGTGCAGTTTTAATATAGATACTGTGGAAAGAGTTGGTTTACGGGCCTTCGAAAGGGATAATTACTAGTGAAAATCGCTAAATTGTTGTAAATTTGACCATCATGAATTTGCCTCGAGCTATATCATTTTTTCACAAGATACAGTTAAACGTTATTTTGTGGTTTGAACTACTAAAAATGTATTTTACTTAATCTAATAACGTGAAGTCACCGGTAAGCACAAAAACTAATAAATTAAAAAAAAAATTTTTTTTAAAAATTTCTGTTTTATAAATTGTGTTGGTATATGTCTTTCAGTTTTGTGCACGATTTTGTAATGTTATTGAGTAATGAAAATTATTGATAGTTTAATTTTTTCACCGTGTACGGAAGACGAATTTTCAGCTAGAAAAAGATAATTTCTATTTTATATAGAATATAAATTTATTTTGTAGTGGAAGAAAAAAAAGTAAAAATCAAAACCTCTTAATCGAAAAAGTTATAATTAATTATCAATAGAACGATAAGTACGCATACAATTTGATTTTGATATTTTATATCTTAATAAATTTTAATCAAACTGATGTATACCGATATATCCGTCATGATACTATTTACTACGTTTATAACACCGTTTGAGTTTCTGACCTCGAGTATTTAATGATTATTAAAATGTTTATAAATTAAAGCAGAATCAAAGTCTTATTATCATGATTTTTAACTTACGTAGAAAAAAATGAACCATATCAACTCATTAAAAGAAGAACAATTTATGCAAATTCTATGGAAAATACGAACGATGACGGTTTAAACAAATAGCAGTTTTAATAACAATTAAAATATTTGCAAATTAAAGCATAATCAAGGGTTTGTGCCGCAAAATTAAACATTCAGTCTAATCCAATTTAGTTTCATTCTCCAAACAAATCCAGAAATTGAAATTTGATTATCAGCAATTTACAAAAACAATTAAAATGTTTCAGTTTGTGATAAAATAATCCAAAAGAAATTGTTAAAAGTTACTACCTTCTACCTTTACGAAAAAAAAAAAAAAAAATTCTGATTTTTATTACCTTGCATTGCATAAAAGCTATGCTACAGCCCTAAACAACTTTAAAAATAATTAAATTATTATACTATTAGCATTATTTTTAACTAACGTAGAAAAAAAACTGAACTGTATCAACTCATTAAAAGAGGAACAATGTATGCAAAATTTATCGAAAATACGAACTATTACGGTTTAGACAAATAGCAGTTTAATAATTGCTTATTTTAGTACTCAATTCGCGTATCAGATGTTCTTTTAGTTTATTGTGTTTCATGATCCTATTCCTGCACTCAAGCGTTCAGTCGATTACTGTACACAGTTCAGGTAATGTTGCGTGTATAATAGTTTTTAAATGACCATATAAAACTATCATATAGTTTTTCAGCCATATAAAGTAATCTTTTAACGGTAATTTATAATGCATTTTGGTGACCAAATGTATATTCTATTCTGTCAGATGTTTATTTAATAGATATTCTGGTAAATAAGTTACTGATTGTGAATTCTACAAACTGCAAAATAAAATTTTAGTTTTTATTTTCTATTAAAAATTTTTTTGATCTTGACCTGATTTTGAAACATGGGGTCAAATTCTTGCTGCTGAAAACTAGTCTCATTTAAGGTAAAATCGTCTGCTACCTGTTCTGATCGTTTGAAAAAAATTCAGACGATCATGAATGTTTCGGCTAACTTTCGAGAAAAAGAAAATATGGTTTGCTTTAGTTTTAAAGTCGATCAAAAGATTTTTTTAAATAATCTAAATAACATCTAAAAGTTGCTTTCGTGCTTTTATTTGATATTTTCGGATCTTATTTAAAGTTTTCTCTTAACCGTAACTTATATTTTGGTGACCAAATGTATATTCTACTCTGTGAGATGGTTCCTCAATTATGTTCTGGTTAATCTTGTAAGTGATTGAAAATTCTGCAAACTGCAAAATAAAATTTCAGTTTTTACTTTTTTTTATTAAGTTTTTTTCATTTATTATTTTTCTCGTCCCTGCCCTAATTATCAAGCCTTGGATCAAATTCTTGCTGCTAAAACTTAAAATTGTCTTCTGTCTGTCCAGATCGTCAGGAAAAAACCAGTCGATCATGAATATTAGTTAATGGTTCAGCTATCTGTCAATAAAAAGAAAACTTTACAGTTCACTTAACAAGTTTTAAAGGCAGCCGAATGTTTTTATGTTTCTTTAATTTTTTTTAAAAAATAATCTAAGCAGTATCTAAATATTTTCTTCTCTCCTTTCTTCTGAAGAGATTTTTTATAACTCTGAAAGATTTAAAGTTTTTCAAAGGTTTTTGAATATTTAAACTTATAAGAAACATACATAAAGAGTGTCCAAAAAGAATTAAAATAGTCACATATCTCGAAAAATACCATCCCCACTTCTTCGAAATAGCCTCAGACAAAAGGTGGGGAGAAATAAAATTGTCTGCCATTCATTAGCTATTTTATATTATCAAACATAACTGTTTGTTTATTTTGATCTCCTTTTCTCGAGGTATCTCAATTTTTAACAATTTTTACCCCATTTAATTTCGCAATTATAGAGCCATAAGTTATAATTGTTATATTCTATCATTTTCCAGAACAGAACTATGTAAATGTAAAAATGACTTCGAATTTGCGAAAAAAATCAAATTATTGTAATAATTTGACTAGCACTGTTTTTATGAATTTTGAGTTTTGGTTATATTTACACGAAGTTCGTGTTTTGTTCAAACTCAGGTTAACTACCAAGTCATTTTGACTTTTTTTATATAATAATTAGACAGTACTAAAAAAATGTCTAAAACGTACATTAATAAATAAGTTTTTTAACATAAGAATAATATGTATTTTTTTAAAATAATTATTAAAATATTTAAGGTAGGATGTAAAAAAATTATTTTTATAAAAATAATCTTATAGAAATAATTTTTTATTGATTTAAAAAAAAATAGAAACTAAGATGAAAATGCATTTAATATAAATCTAAATGAAAGATAAAGCAATAAAACTAAATGTATAAAAATTGCAATAAAATAAAGACAGAAATAACTGGAAGTTGCAAGCACAAATAATTTTTATATTTCGAAGAAAAATATAAAAAAAAGATTGTTCGCTGAAATGATAAAAAAAGAGTGCTAAAATATACGAATATTAGCATCGGGCAATCTAATCTAGGTCAAACAAATTCAATAAATCCGGTCACTTAACTGTAAAAACCATGTTTTCGCGATAAAAAAAAATTAGAATTATATGCTGACTTTGACAGAGAGATCATTGCCACAGACAGAATTAAGTTTCTTACGTTTGCCCTTGACCCCTACGCTTACTTAATACTAAGAATCTAGACTTGACCTAGAAGTTAGATCATTTTTTTCTCCGATTCCGGAAATTCTTATTTCCTAATAATAATCTAACAGAGTTAACAAAGTTATTCAATTCTCGATACAGTTTTTCTTTATTCCTATTATAATGATTTAATTATTACATTTCGTATGCCGCGGGAAAATTTTCACAACATGTGGTGAAATGAATGGCGCTAATTAGCACTCATTTGAATATAATCGGCATAGAAAAAATGTAGAATGTTTAAAATAACAGTAATAAAAGGAAGCATAGTTGTTAATTACTTACAGGAAGAACTAGTGCGCAAGGTCATTTGTTTATTTATATGCTATTAGAAGAATTAGTTGATAACGTTTAATATTTATCGGTCATTGTACCGGTAATGTGTAATGAGAAGAATAACAGTTTTGTTTGAAACAGGAAAAAAGGCCAATCTATTTAAAAAGAAAACATTGGAAAGATATACTTGTTTTAAAAATCTAAATCCATAATTTAAATTCTTTTCAAAGTAAAACAAGTTCGACCATAGGAATCATTCTTTGATAACAAAAATTATTTGTTCTAACAAGGTAATTTTAAGTTTTTCTTTAAGAATGTTTAATTTTTGACCACGTGTGATGAAATGTTTGGCCTTAATTATTACTCATTTGAATATAATTGGCATAGGAAAAACGTAGGATGTTTAAAAAAAAAACACTCATAAAATGAAGCATAGTTATTAATTACTTGCAGGAAGTAACTAGTGCGCAAGATCATTTGTTTATTTATATGCTATAAATAGTATTAGTTGATAGCGCATAATATTTATCGGTCATTGTACCGGTAATGTGTAATGAGAAGAATAACAGTATTGTTTAAAACAGGAAAAAAGGCCAATCCATTTAAAAAGAAAACATTGGAAAGATATACCTGTTTCAAAAATCTAAATTCATACTTTAAACTCTTCTCAGAGTAAAACAAGTTTGACCACAAGAATCATTCTCATGTAACAAAAATTATTAGTTCCAACAAGGTAATTTTAAGTTTTTCTTAAGGAATAATTAAATTTTAATGAAAATAAACTTTAATATTAAGTTTTTCACAGTTTATTGTTTAAATAATATTTTTTTGAGGCGAATAGTTTTTAGTTAAACATTGGTTTCTCGAAAATAATAATAACGGATTTAAAGTTTTTAGCATTCAAATTTATGCCACCTTTGAATAAATCTTCGCCTCACCCCTTGGCCCGGCACAGATGAAATTCCTGGTATTTATTAAAAAAAACTTCTTTATTACCAACTTGAGAAACTTTAAATTTTAATATATATGAACTTTAAATTTTAATATATAAGAAGCGGCAAGTTTTCTCTAATTTTAATGATAATAAACAGATAAAATAACGTAAAAAATAAACAGATTAAATCATTTTTCGAATCCAAGTTGAACCACAGTTTCGTGTAATCATCTAACGTTTAGCACGTCAACAAAATTTGTAACAATGTAGCTCCTTTTGTTTAAATTCATATTTTTAAGTGAGTACCTTGTAAAAAAGTTTGATTTATGATAAAAAAAGAAGCCATGTAGATTTATGAAAGGAGTTGCAAATATAGAATCTCCTAAACGAACGAAAAAACTTAAAAATTAAATTTTTGGATGAATTCTATGTTTAAAATAAAATCTGATTTTCTGCAGAATCTAGACTATGCATTGCTTTGTAAAATGAGTTGCTTTGTAAATGATTTCAACTATACCAGCTCAGAGGGACGAGTTTCTAAAATTCTTTCTTCCGGAATTTTATTACGATTGAATTAAACTTATAGAAAAAAATCTTAGCATGTTGTAATATTGGGTAAAAAATGTATTTTTTTGATATTTTAGAGTCCATGTAACCATTTCTCTTTGTTGAAGTTCAAAGCTGAGGCGTGATTTTTCAGTCCAGCGGTCTTTAACGACGTGCTTTCCTGTTTGGCATTTTCTTAAATAAAATGAAACTTGATTCTTGACTTTTTTTAGTTCAAGCAACAAATTTTAAAAGAAATAAAAGTTTCTATTATAATTGGGACCAGTTACAGCTAAAAGGAAAGAGAAAGAGAGAGAGTCCTTAAAGGTCGCTGGATTGTAAATCTGCAGCTGGGACTGATGAGTGCAAGACCATTTTGCAGAAATCAGGAAAATTTGTGATACCGGAAAGTTAAAGGTTAAGTCCTACAAGTTAAAAGAAAAAAAGAAAATTGATCGTATATGTTTTAAAAATTTTTTTTTTTTATAATTATGTGGATCTTTGCGTGAATTGTCATAACAAAGTTATAATTATTGAAAAATACGATAAATTTTACTAAAAAGATAATGTAAGTATAATATTAATGCTTTTCCAACATTCTATAAAAATTTCAATTCAATATGAGTCGGATTTGTGGTTTCATAAAAGTCTTTAGTCGAATATTGCGAAAGCCGTCTCCAAATTGTGAAATTCTACATCGTTTAATCAGTGCTGTTCCATGTCCGTTTTATATGTAATTCAGTTGGTTATTAAGTTTCTTGTAATTAATTACGTCTTAGATTAATTCTGTTATGTGTACTATTAAGAATTTGAACATAAAATCTAAATAAAAGGAATTGTACTTACTTGGTCTCACTTTATAAATGTCTGGATGAGCATAACCAAAGCTTAGGCACACGAAGAAAATGAAACATTTGAGTCCATTGAAAACGGCTGCTTCAAAATACCACCTCACCATTATTGTACAGTAAGAAGTAGTCTTGTCGCTACTTCAATTAAAAATAAATGGATTTAAATATACTTCACAGTCACCCTTGGTGTTCATCGGGAGATGATATGTATATTTAATTCTGTCTGGAACAGATGACAGAGAAAACCAAATCAAGGTCACATGTTTCTCAGGGAATCTGAAATGGTAAATTATATACTTTACATGACATAACTGACATAATAAAAAAATATATAAAATAATTGTTGTTTATTTCGGGGAACATTAACTATTTTTTCTAAATTTTGTTACTTTAAGTTTAATTTTTTGTTGTTGTAGACACATGATATGCAAGATAACATATTTTATTTTAATTCTGGCTTTGAACACCTAATTCACATCGGATTTGCGGCTATATAAACGTTCAATTCCGTATCTTTGTAATTTTGAACCGAACCTAGAAGACAGAGGAACATGTATTGGGAGAAACTAGTGTTCGAGGAAGACTTCATAAATGAAACTTGTAGCCTTGTAATTTTGAACCGTACCCAGAACGCAGAGGAACATGTATTGGGAGAAACTATAGTGTTCGAGGAAGACTTTATAAATGAAACTAGGCAGTATTTGTATTACATGGTGATAAAAATCACTGAAGCTTCTCATGGTTAGCCCAATCGTAAAAGGAATCGAAATGGAAAAAAATGAATTGATTTTTAAGACTAACAAATATTTAATGTGTCGAAACGACATTACTTTCCGATCCCCCTAATATAATAAATCAAATGAAAAATTATGGAGATAATGATAAAGAAATCTTTTATAATCACGTGTTATTAAAAATGTTCTTTGCTGTATAATTTTTTAAAACATAATTTCATGAATATATTTTTTTGACAAAAATAAGGTTTGTAATTAATTAATACAAGAAACGGTTTAAAAAATATATCATTATATTGAAAGACTTAATAAGAGTTTAAGTTTTCAAATATATAGTGATATAAAAACTTTTACATTATGTGTACATTAATTATATTTATATTGTTTATTACATTGAAATAAATTTTTTGTGTGGCAATGACTTTTTGTATCAGTTTACTTTACGAAATATTTATTTGATTTAGCTATATTTTTAATAACATTTGTTCTAAAATTTGCTTATGACAGAAATTAAAAAAAAAAAGGTAATATTTTCTAAAAATTGCCTGGAAAAATAAATTTTTAATTCTATATAATTGAAATTAATTAATATTTTCCTAAGTTTTAAATATTTTTTTCGAAACTTCGTGCAATAGATCTTTCATATATGTATGGTTGACATAAAAAAAATAAGTTCTTAGCGTCAAAATTAAAATATAAATTCTTTTTCAAGATTTTAAAGGTCTATAAGGTTCCCTAAAGAACAATTGGAAATTAAATGATTGGGAATAAGGGAGTTCATCAAGGTTAAGAAATAAAGATGGCCTGTGGGCAATGTTAACCACATCGTCCCAATCATGCCGTTGGTCTTGAGATAGTAAAGCCTCAACTTCTCTGAACGTTTTGGCCGATTTTTAGCTATTGTTGCAATGCTTTGCTTTAATTTTATTTCATTTCATTTTTATTATATATTTATTATATATTTATTCTTTGTTTCTCATACTGCTGTTGATTTCAGCGTGATTATTATTAAAAATGTTTTCTTTTAGTAAAGCATATTTTTTAGCAAAAATAATATTTTTTTTTCAAAACTTTGATTTTTTTTTTAAAATTAGATTTTTTTCTCTCTATGTATTAAAACTTTATATATTCTATTTTTTATTAGAATCAAATTGCCAAGGGCATTATGTGTGCTTTCTTTATATTTAATATAAACCTGCCTTTCCACTCATTACACGCTGAGTGAGAATTATCTTTATAAATTGCACTTATTCAACCTACAGCATTATTCAATTTTAATTATAATAGCTATTTGATATGGTTGTATTTTAAAAATTTTAATAATATTTCGCTAATTAAATTTTTTTTAAAAACTGCCATCGGTTACTTTGTACTGAACTCACCTTTCAGCTTTTCTCGTTTTAGTAATACTAGTAGACAACCTGAATTTAGTTATTATAGCACAATTCTATTGGCTAATTAGTATTTTGATATCCATGCATATCAGTATAGGTAGAACTATAGTATGGAGGGTTTCCCTGAATATAGATTGGGACCCTTGGTATGATGAACTTAAAACTTATTCCTACTATTTAGGCTATAGTGGGCTTTTTGCGGTGAGGAATTTTTTACGTCTTGTACTCCCGGGAAGGCAATTGTTGCTTACAGGAAGGCAAGTTTCTGCAACATTTGGTTGTTGGAAAACAAGTTGGTTGTTTAATTTTATGAACTGGGTACAACGTGGTTAACACAATGAACTGGTCTGCCCAGAGCCATAACCAGAACACTAAGGTGAACCTCAACACTGTAAAAAAAAATTATCCGTTTTGCTTCCCTATATTTGACAGTTTAAAACTGTGTTTTTGACAAAACGATTTTTCACTCTAATTATAAACGGATTAAAACCGATCAAATTCTAGTTTTTGCCACGCACTTTTGATTACTGTGCGATAACTTTATCTTTCCTCAAATCATTTTACGATTTTTTTTCTGTACTTTCTCTTCTGCAAATATTTCATGACTTTGAACATGGTGCATTCAAAGTTGTGATTATTGTTATATTTTTTTGTACCTGATTATTTTCTTTCTTTAGATTCAATTATTTGGTAAGTTTAGTGTCCAGACATTTTTGTAAAGGTGGGACACCATGGTTTTAAACGTTTTTACGCTTAGGTATGATTTCAACGTGCAAGACTTGTAATTTAAAGATAGCTTAAGTCTTCTCTTTATAATAAAACACGTCCTGCAGTGGATTGGTCGTTAAAACACGGTTCCCAGCATATCACCGAAGTCAAGCATCACTGGCTGCTGTGCTGTCAGTGTGCGGGTAAGTGATCACTTGAATCAGTCTGCGTAGGGACCGAGGGTGTGCGGTATTGGTCCACTATAAACTGTCTACCGTAAAGTGCTCGACTTCGCGTGCAGGTTGTCGGGCTAGAAAAAAATGCCCCTAGCCATCATTCAAGTACTTGTGCAAAGTATACAACGGAGAATTGAGATGTAGTTACCTATCGTGGAAGCTCTAACAGCTATTAATTATGAATATTTTTTTATTACATGTGACTAAATACCTTTATATTTCTGATACTGAGACAATTATAAAATTTTAGAATTAATTAAAAGATTTAACATAAGTCATTTTTGTTATCTACCATTTTTTTTTTCTATTAATAAGAGTCTAACCCTAGTCTAAATAGATATTTTACCTAATGAAGGATTCAAACTAAACCTAATTCCTTATTTTATCAGAAAAAGGCCATAACAATTAAAGGTTAGTTATTGCTTTGGAAAAAATTTCCGACTTGCCTTAAAATTTAAGTATGTTTAAATTAATACGATAAATCATAATTTTTAAAATGCCTCAATATTTAATATTATTTTTAAATTATTTCGTAAAAACTATTAAAATCCAATTTGTCCTTTTTCGTTTGAAAATAAATTTTTCACAAATTGAACAGCATTTTAAGATTAGAGTTAGTAGTTCAAATTAAAATACATAGATTAAAACTTAATGTTTTTAAATTGCGTTTCGTAAACTTAGTATAAAATCTATTGGTTAGAGTAAGAATAGGTTAAAAAATTAGATTACCAACCGTGATGTGAATTTAAATTACATATTTAAAATATTAAATTAGATGAAAATATTTTGTTTTCTCAACTAATAAACTAAATACCTACATTGCAAAAATTTTTGAATCAAATTACGAATCAGTACCGTTACTCTGAGTGCATCATCCGTTAAATATTATACCGTTATTTTTATAGTAATATTTATTTAATGAGAGTGATTCAGTGATTTTACGGAAATAATTACTGTAAAAATTAAGGTACAGTAGATTTTCTTTCCGTAAAATGTTCCGGTAAAAATGGATTTTACGGTAAAAATTAACGGCATCCTGAATTCTAGAACTTTTTCCAATAATTTAATTCGGAAATTTTTACAGTGCAGTACAAAATATGGATAAGAATCTTAATCAACTACCAAGAACGCACAGTATATTCAAAACACACAAACTTTCTTTTTGGGCGTTTAGTATAAAAAATTATACGCAAGAAAAAAATTGGAATGAGTTTTCGGTTATCAAGCTAAGATAACATTAGAATAACTATTTTATTAATATATGAAAATCATATCCAACAAATATAAATTATAACAATCACTTGAGAAAATTAAAGTACACCATCAAAAAAATTGCTTTAACTTTGTACCATAATACGGTATACCGTAATATAACCTTGATAAGGTATTAAATTGGATCATGTCATTCAAATTGAACCGTATAATCAAAATTTAGGAGTATGAGAAAACTCAATCCTAGCGATATATTTAGGTTGCAACATAATGTAGCAAATTTCAATCACATAATGAGGCTATACGCTTATGAAAAGTTCACAAATCAAATCAATACTTATTTCATATTCATGATTTATTTAATATTAAATCCGAAAAATAAAGAACAAATATAAATTAAAAAATTAAATTAAAAATTTAAAATCAAACAAAAGTTAAAAGCCAAATAAAAATTTAAAAATCATGCGTTTTAAACTTTTTATTTTGTTAAAAAGCATTAGAAATTAAATTAATGCAAAAATACTCTAAAGTAAATTTATAATTCCGATTCATCGATTGCTATAAAAAATATTTTTAAACATTTAAAAATTTGAAACCAACATTACTTTATAAAATACAATTTCAATTAATTAAATAATTGCACATACATCAAATCAAGTAAAACAAGCAAAGATATAAGCACATTTCGTTGTATTTAAATAAATTAAATGAAAATAAATAGTTTAAAAATCATCTTCTTATAATTAAATCCTATTTCGTAAACAAACAATACTTAATATAGGTGAAAGCCTTAAACTGTTGACAAACAGTGTTGATAGATTAACGTACCTGAGTCAATAGACAGAGGGCTGGTTTAATAGACAGACTGAAGATAGTGTTCTTCTGGGTTCAAGGAAAAGAATGACTACAATTTTGAACGAGATATTTCTTGACTATCGAGCCAAAGTTTCCGCATGGTTAGAGCCTGCTCGTCTCTATCTTTCCTGACCCGAAAGCCTGTTCATTTTGTTTCAGTTTTGAAGTTGTTGCCTCTTTTAGATCTTTCTTTTGTTTTTGGGGCCTGTAGGCTTTGAAGGTCACCCACTGAATGTGTTACACAGTGGCTTGAGTCTCTGACTTCGGATTTATCAATGTCAAGAACGTGCCAATGATGTGACGACAGTTACCTGGAGACTCCGTTACTAGATTATGTAATTAATTTTTTCTTCCATGTAGGAATAAAAGAATGCTCAACTGCAATGCAACCAAATTTTCCTAGAGACTTCGTTTCCAGATTATGAAATTGATTTCTTATATATAGGAATAAAAGAATGTGCAAATTTCAATATTATCCTAGATTATAAAATTGATTTCTTTTATATAGGAATAAAGGAATGATCAAATTTCAATATTATCCCATATTATGAAATTGATTTCTTTTATATAGGAATAAAAAAATTTGCAAATTTCAATATTATTCTAGATTATGAAATTGGTTTCTTTTATAAAGGAATAAAAGAATGTGCAAATTTCAACATTATTCTAGATTATGAAATAAATTTCGTTTATATAGGAATAAAAGAATGTGCAAATTTCAATATTATCCCAGATTATGAAATTGATTTTTTATATAGGAATAAAAGAATGTGCAAATTTCAATATTATCCTAGATTATAAAATTGATTTCTTTTATATAGGAATAAAGGAATGAACAAATTTCAATATTATCCTACATTATGAAATTGATTTCTTTTATATAGGAATAAAAAAAATGTGCAAATTTCAATATTATTCTAGATTATGAAATTGGTTTCTTTTATAAAGGAATAAAAGAATGTGCAAATTTCAACATTATTCTAGATTATGAAATAAATTTCGTTTATATAGGAATAAAAGAATGTGCAAATTTCAATATTATCCCAGATTATGAAATTGATTTTTTATATAGGAATAAAAGAATGTGCAAATTTCAATATTATCCTAGATTATAAAATTGATTTCTTTTATATAGGAATAAAGGAATGAACAAATTTCAATATTATCCTACATTATGAAATTGATTTCTTTTATATAGGAATAAAAAAAATGTGCAAATTTCAATATTATTCTAGATTATGAAATTGGTTTCTTTTATATAGGAATAAAAGAATGTGCAAATTTCAATTTTATTCTAGATTATGAAATAAATTTCGTTTATATAGGAATAAAAGAATGTGCAAATTTCAATATTATCCCAGATTATGAAATTGATTTTTTATATAGGAATAAAAGAATGTGCAAATTTCAATATTTTCCCAGATTATGAAATTAATTTATCATTTATGTAGGGGTAAAGGAATATGTTAACTGCAATGTGTCGACAATTGCTTAGAGATTTGGCTCCTAGATTATTTAATTAATTCACCTTTCATACAGGAATAAAAGAATGTGCAAATTTCAATATTATTCTAGATTATGAAATTAATTTCTTTTATATAGGAATAAAAGAATGTGCAAATTTCAAGATTTTCCTAGATTATGAAATTAATTTATCATTTATGTAGGGATAAAGGAATATGTTAGCTGCAATGTGTCGACAATTGCTTAGAGATTTGGTTCCTAGATTATTTAATTAATTTACCTTTCATACATGAATAAAAGAATGTTAAATTCGAATGTAAGGGCAATTTCCTAGAGATTCCGCTCTTAAATTATGATATTAATTTATTTTTTATGTTTGAATAAAAGAATGTTTAACTTGAATGTGATAACTTCCTAGAGACATTGTTTTTATTTTCTGAGGAAAAATTATCTAAAATAATTATATAAAGAAATAATTACAGGAACAAAAGAATTTTAAACTTCAGTGTGATGACAATTTTCTAAAGACTTCGTTCTTAGGTTGGGAAATTAATTAATCTTTTATATATGGGTAAAGCAATTTGAAACTTCAAAGTGATGACAATTTCTTATAGACTTTGTTCTTATGTTATATTAATTTATCTTTCACATAAGAAAAAAAGGAATGTTAAATTTCAATGATGTAACAATTTCAAAGAGTCTTTGTTTTTAGGTTATGTAATTAAGTTATCTTTCAAGGGTGAATAAAAGGATGTTAAGCTTCAATGTAACAAAAATTTTATGAAGAATCTGTTCCTAAATTATGAAATAAATTTATCTTCATGCATGGATAAATGAAACTTTAATGAGATAACAGCTATCCAAGAACTTGATTCCTAGATTATTGACCTAATTTATTTTTAATACGAATTTTAAAAAGCATTAAATGATACGATATTATAAATCGGAGAGTTTTTTCAAAATCATGAAATTAATTCGTCTTTTCTGTATGAATAAAGGAATGTTAAACTACCATAGTGATGACAAATTCTTAGAAAATTTGCTTCCAGATTAAATTTTGTTTTTTACTTTTCGTGTTAAAATTAAATGATAATGTGTAAAGTGATTTTACACAGCTTTTTTCGAAGATTGGAAAATTAATGTCCTTTTTAAATATCGGAAAATTTAATTGACTATCACAGGATCTATTTGTGCATAACTGTTACTCCTTTGACCACCTTGTCTGCGCACTGTTGCTAAAATGGAAGCAAATTTATAAAATTTTATATTGGTTTTAAAAAACAAGTTAAACACAAATTTAATATTTTCTAGATATTTCCTGATATTTCTGATTATCCTTAAACATTGTTATTAAATATTTTAAAATCTTAAATAATATATGCTAAATTTTTCTGTTATTATTAATAAATCGAATTTGTTATTTTTTTTTTGCAATAAATTAAATAGTAAAAACAATGATCATAAATTCAACAAAAAACAGTTTCAGAAAAGAATTCTCAAGCTGGGTAGTTTGATAAAATTGACATCTTCCTACAAGCTCCGTCGATTAGGAACTAAGTACACTTTTTTAGACGTAAAGTAAGACAATTTTACACCCACCTGCTATTTTTAATATTTTTTTGCAT
Organism: Parasteatoda lunata; assembly: GCA_949128135.1. NCBI lineage: Eukaryota > Metazoa > Arthropoda > Arachnida > Araneae > Theridiidae > Parasteatoda > Parasteatoda lunata. The sequence goes on from OX421971.1 coordinate 50,998,952, forward strand.
TATTTTATATTTATTCCATTTAAGTAAGCATCCCGATTTTGACATATATATATATTTCTTTCCCTCATCTCTCTTGTAGAAATAAAAAGAAAAAACTTTTTCTTTTAATTTTTAATTTTACATTCCTTACGAGAAACTCGGTTAGGTGATCAAGGTTACGAAGTGCAAAATTCGTAATGTATAAAATTAAACTTTTTTTCATTTTGTTAATCGTTAAAACTCGGATTCAAATATTACTTCAAAGCTTTAAATATTATTTAATTTAATCTTTTTATTGTTGGAATATAGGATAAATCTTAGGATAAATCTTTCATTATAAAATCAGCATTTTATTTTATTGAGTAGGAAGCTCTGCTCTCCAGCCCCCATGGTGAGCTTTCATCTTCACTCAGCAACATCTAATCTCTTTCCCTTATTTTTTATATTTTTTTCTTAAACTTTTTTGTAACTTTTGACATCAAGTCAAGCGTGAGGCTATAAAAAGAAAATCTCGAGAGGGATAAATTTTTGGACAACAATGAATAAATATTCATTATTTAAAGCAAAGAAAAAAAAAACCGAATTGGATAATTCATGAAAAAGCACTTAAACTTGATATTATAACTTGTGTTAACAAAAAACTCGTGTTAAGTTTATTATAGAAAACAGTCGTTTAAAGTACGTCAAACTTCAACTACT